>VZQC01000410.1:4914962-4972697 GCA_009823505.1 Rhizomys pruinosus
AAAAAAAAAAAAAAAAAAAAAAAAGAAAGAAAGAAAGAATAAATTCTATACTCTGGAAGGTTAGAAATGTTTTGAACAGAAAAAAAGAATGCATCCTTTCCTTCAACTGAGAGGATGATCCTTTATTAAAGAACGTGAATCCATGCCTCATACAGAAAGCAGGAGGTTCAGTCTTAGTTTGCAGCCCCATAAAACTATATGGCACAGAAGAATGCCTTTTAAAGTTTATTTTGTGACTTATGATTTCTTAGAAAAATCAATAATGATTCTCACTCTAAATACCTCTGTTCACGCATTGGATGGATATTAATTCAATAAACATCCACGAAACAACCTCCAAATCACACTATGAATAATGATAAATTATACCTCTGTAAGTGAATTTGTACCAAGAAACTTCAATTTTTCTTTTTTTAAAATTTTATTTATTTTTGTATGTGTACTGTCTGCATGTAGGTTTGTGTACCCGTGTGGTGCAATGCAACGGAGGTCAAAAGAGGGTCTCTGATTCCCCTGGAACTGGAGTTCTCCTGGAATTGGAGTGGGTGCTGGGGATTGAACCCGGCTGCTAGGCTATCTCTCCAGCCCCAAGGTTTTTGAGCAATCAAGAATAAATCAAGAATTAATGCAACAGATGATGCAGAAGAAAGAGATGGTGCAGTCACGCTAACGTGAACTGGGGCTACAAGGTCCTACTACATGCTGTTCAGATAGCACTTAAACTATTGGAAGTACAAATAAAAAACAGGACTTATTTATTTCCAGGTGTTTCTCTGCAATGATGTCAATAAAATGAATAAGCCCATTTCAATTAAAGTTAGGGTGGATTCATTCTTTCTTTTTAAAAGACGTGGATTACATAAGGAAACCACTCAGACTGTGCTTTCTCCCACTGACTCTGCCGGTAGCAGAGCAGAACGATCATCAATAGCTAGAGATCTGCTTTACAGCAACTCTCAAGCCAACTTCACGCTCAGGAAAAAAACACTACAACTCCTCCTCGTGGTTTCTGGTACTCTACACAGTCAGAGAAACTTCTCTAGTAACAAACTATAGAAATGATCCCTGAAAGTATAGTCCTAAGTCATGCTACTTAGGCTTTCCCTGGTGGAGGAAACTCATGCATATTTTACTAATGGTTAGTAAACTTTTTGTTTCTTTTCTCCAGCCATACAATGTTTCCAAATGTATATCTATTATATATTTCTTAAGAACATCTTTCATTACTTAACTCTACAGAGCAGTTTTGAATACTAGTTTAACCTCTCAGGGTTAATTAGCATGCAGTTGTGAAATAGCCAATCACTTGCTAGCTATTTCTGACCCCGCCCCATTGCAAGCTGAGGGGCTGAACTCTGAAATCTCCTGGGTTGAGCCCTGGAGGAATTTACTGAGGATCAGAGAGAGGAGCATAGGGCACACGCCTTTAATCCCAGCTTTCCAGAGGCGGATCTCTGTGAGTTCATGGCCAGCCTGGTCTACACTGTGAGTTCCAGGATAGCTGAGGCTAGAGGTATACAATGAAATTAGATTCTCATTTCTCACCCTGCACAAAGCAACTCCAAATGGATAAAAGACCTGAATTTAGACCTGATACCTTGAATCTCTGATGCAGAACAAAGTAGGGAAGGCACAGGAAGGACTTTATGAACATGGCCCTAGTAGCACATGTATTAAAACCAACCATTGACAAATAAGACCACATAAAACCTAAAAGCTTTGTACAGTAAAAGTTACCATCAGTTGAGTTTAAAGGCCACGTGTAGAATGGGAAAAATCTTTACCAGCTATACATCTGACAGAAGATTAGTATCTAGTACATGCCAAGAACTCAAAAAACTAGACAAAGAAGAAAAAAAGTTAGAAGTTGGGGCATACATAGAGCTAAACTGTTTGCAAAAGAGAAAATACGGGGCTGGAGAGATGGCCTAGCAGTTAAGAGCGCAGACACCTCTTGCAGAGGACCTGGGTTCAATCCCCAGCACCCACATGGCGGCTGAGAACCGTCTTTAATTCCAGTTCCAGGGGAATCCACACCCTCTTCTGACCTCTGCGGCATTGCATGACATGGGTGCACAAACCTACATGCAGACAGTACATTCATACACATACAAAAATAATAAATAAAAATTAAAAAAATACAGCCATCTTTGTCAAAAAATGATGCAAAAAAAAAAAGAAAATACAAATGGCTGGGAAATGGTTTTTGTTTTTTTGTTGTTGTTTGTTTGTTTTTTGTTCTTTTTGAGACAGGGCCTTCTTGTAGCCTGAGAACTTGCTATGTAGACCAAGCTGGCCTTGAACTCACAGAGATCCACTTGCCTCTGCCTCCCAAGTGCTGGCATTAAAGGTGTGTGCCACCACACCCTGAACTGAGAAAAGTTTTTTTAAAAGTTTGGTGTCCTTAGCTATCAGGACGTCAAAGTACTTAGAGATTTCATCTTATCCCAGTCAGAATTGCTAAGATCAAAAAAGACAAACAAACAAACAAACAAACAAAAAAACAACAACAGATCTGGAGAGATTGGTCAGCAGTTAAGAGCACTGGCTGCTCTCGCCAAGGATCTGAAGTTGATTCCCAGCACCCACATGGTGGCTAACAACCATCTATAACTAATTCCAAGGTATCCAGCATCCTCTTCTGACCCCCATGGGCATTGTACAATATGGGTGCATTTACTCACATGCAGGCAATACATTAATACACATAAAATAAAAACTTTTTTCTTTAAATACTGATGTAGATGTGGAGATAGAGGTACACTTATTTGTTGCTGGTGAGAATACAAACTGGTATAACCACCTTTTTTTTCAGTGTGGAGCTTCCTTGAAAAGCTAGAAATAGATCCGCTGTATGATGTACCTCTACCACTCCTGCATGTATTACTAAAGGACTCTATCCTACTACATTTTTGGGGAAATGGATAGACTGAAAATAATAGTTCTGAGTGAGATAACCCAGATCCAGAAACAAATTCTCCATATTCCTTTTTCACATATGGATGGAAACTTTGTTTTATTTATTTATTATTTTTTATGTGTATGAGTATACTGTCTGCATGAAGGTTTGTGCACCCGTGCCGTGCAATGCTGCGGAGGTCAGAAGAGGGTGTTGGATTCCCCTGGAACTGGAGTTAAAAACGGTTCTTGGCCGCCATGTGGGTGCTGGGATTTGAATTGGGGTCCTTTGCAAGAGCAGTCAGTGCTCTTAACTGCTGAGCCATCTCTCCAGCCCCATAGGTGATAGCTTTCAATCTTTAGTTAAGTGTGTTTAAAGTGGAATAGCCACAGAAATCAGAAAACTAGTAAGTGATCATGGGTGGGGGTTTCAAGGGAAGGAGGATAGAATGTAGATAGTACTAGGGAGAAAGAGAAGAAAATGGAACATGGGTTAAATGGTGTGAGGGCTTGGAGAGCTGGGAGAGCAGGGTAGAGGAGCAAGTATGAGGAGGGACAACTAACACTAAAGAAACCTGTCACTGTAGAAGCTTTCTTCCTAGTTTGTCCATCCATGAATGGATATTGATAATCTGGTACAAACATAAAATTGAATGTTATTCAGCTCTAAAGAAAAGTGAAATATCAAAATTCACAGCTAAATGGATAGACCTAGAATGTATAACATTAAGTGAGGTCACTCAATTTCAGAAAGTAAAAAGCAAACCTAAAAAAAAGAAAAACAAAACCCTATGTTTTCCCTTACATGCATATCCTAGCCTGTCATGTATCTGTGCACATTTGTAAGCAAATGAATTTGTGGTTTTACTATAATATTAAATTGAGAACAAGAAAGGGTAATTTGAAAAATAGAAGGAGCATGTGTTTGTCTTTTTTTCATGGTGGATGTGTGGTTCAACTTCCTGTTTATTGAAGAGCAGGAGCAGTCACTGCATTCCATCAGAATCCGGTACACATTGGCTGCTTGGGCAGTGATTATGAGAGCTGCACTTCTTCTTTTTTTTTTGGGGGGGGTATTTTTTTGAGACAGGGTCTCCCTTTAGTCCCAGCTGGCCTGGAGCTCACTCTGTAGACCAGGCTGGCCTTGAACTCACAGAGATACGCCTGCCTCTGCTTCCCAAGTGCTGGGATTAAAGGCGTGCGCCACCATGCCTGGAGAGAGCTGCACTTCTTTTTGATTCCATTGATCACGTGCAGTGGGGATTGGACATGACTGACACTGGATGCATGTTTTGCATTGACCCACTTGGAAAGAGTGACTTTGTTATTCATGTTTGTTGCAGCTCTGTGTGCTGTGTTTGGATGTTTCTTGTAGGAGCTGTCATTTTTGGAAACTCTTAAATGAAAGAGATTCAAATTAAAAATTTTAAAAGAAGCTTCCAGAAATATATACTTATGCAAAAGGACACAAATGAGGAGACAATGCCTCTCCCAGACACTATAGGCAATCAAATAAAAATCTCAGTGCCAGATATGGGCTATCCTTTCAAGTTATTGATTAGTGGGGTCTCATAAACTCCCATTGCCCAAACATTACAGGCTATTTCAATTTCTTTTGGTTACCTTCCAGAACTTGGCAATAGGACCCTTTTGCTGAAGACACCACTTGAAAGCAGACTCTGAGGCCATCCTGGCCTCTGTGAACAGCATCACCTCATCCAGCCATCTCTCTCTCTTTAATTTTTTGTGGTTATATACATATGTGTGTATGGCATGCATGTGAATATGTGGGTGCATGTGCCTGTTTGTGCACTCCAACAAGCCAGCAGAGATGTGAACATTGCATGTCTTTTTTGTCACTCTGGTTTATCTTCTGTAGATGTGGTCCCTTGTACCGGAAGTTCGCTGTCTTGGTAAGACTGTGAGTTCCTTGGCACCTGCGCATCTCTGCCTCCCAGTGCTGCATTGTATTTTATATTGATCTTTATATTGATCTTTATATTATTTTTCCCTCTCTGGAATGTAAGCTCCAAAAGAAAAAGAAATTCCCTCCTTTTGCTCATGGCTGTTACTTCCTGCATCTAGACAGCTCCCGCACCACTAAATATTAAATATTTATTGAGTGAATAAATTAATTTAAATTTTATTTTCACAGAACTGTTTTCTTCTCTGCTTATTTCATTAATGCTCTTTTCTTGCAAGATTTCCCTATGAGCTTTAAAATGCTTATTGTGCTGGGCGTGGTGGCACACTACTTTAATCCCAGTACTCAGGAGGCAGAGGCAAGTGGATATCTGTGAATTCAAGGCCAGCCAGCCTGGTCTACATAATGAGTTCCAGGCCAGCTGGGGCTACAGGGAGACCCTGTCTCAAAAAAAAAAAAAAATGCTTATTGTGGGTCTGTCAGGAGCAAAGCTTATCTTTCCTGGCATTCACGCAGATTCCTTTGACAGGAAAGTTGTCCCTACAAAGCAGTCTCACCAGTTCAGGATATTCTTAGTGATCTCTGAACCCTGTAGGGCATGGAATGGATACCATGTACTTGAATCTCACAGTCACAGCAGATTTGCTTGGGGTTCAAGGTTACAGGCTGACTTCTCTTCTACTGTCAGGTGAATGTGGCACTGCATCTCTAGTGGGGTGAGTGGAGTTTCAGGGTGAGCAGAGTTTCACTGCTCCAGTTCCATGGCATCCGTGGACAATTCCTAGACAAGTCCTGACATCAGCGAACCCAGCACAGCTCCCTTACCAGACTATCAGCTGGTCTTCTGTGAGCACTTAAAACCCTATCCTCCTAATGCCTGTTACCCTTTCTGAAAGATAGCCCTGTTGGCCTGCAGCTGAAGGTGCCAGTCTCCTCCTGTGTTATCTCTTTGTTTCTGACATGAAGATTGCACCCTCATCCTTTTGACCTAGTGACATTTTATATTATATATGGATATATATAGAAATATACTATATATATATCTATATATATATTATCTAAATTTCTGTTGGTTGCTAAGGGACCGGGGCAAATTATATGACAGAGGTATGATTGTTTGAAACATTATTGTTGTATTTTATCCAGGCATTTCTTGTCATCTGTTTGGTGGTCTTTTCCCACATTTGGGATTATAATGTCTTGACTTAACCATTTTTATTGACCAAAAACATTTGGAATAGCCCTCAGAGTTTGTATTATTTTCTGCCTTCTTTAAAAAAAGGTCTATCCTTATCTTACATATTATGTGTATGCTATGGGCTATTGCCTACATGTATTGTGAAGATGCACTATGATGGGGTGAGTGTTGTGTAATGCCCGTAGAGGCAGTTATACTGTGTTACTCAAGCTGTCAGATGAAGAAATACTGTCACACAGTATTCTTGGCCTCTCAGTATTTGTTCTGCTACTCTTTCCTTAATAGGTTAGTATTTAGCCAAGTTTGTCACTTGGAGGAATAAAGGTCTTACTTGAACAAAGACGGCGATCGTAAGGTCGTCCTCCTCTCTGAGGGGTTGGTTGAGGGTCTTTTGAAAGGGTAGATTGGTTGAGTGGTTAGAACCTTGAAACACCCAATGAGTAGAAGTGGGATTGGAAAACGTAGATAGTAAATGGCCCCTTCTGGGGCCTCGTGTCCAAAGCTTTCTGTTAGGAGGCTTTTTCATAAGGGTATGCTGTTTGTGTGGCCAGAAGAATATTACTGCCTAAGTTCAGATTTTAAGGAAAGCCTTGTATTTCCTTTAAGGGAATTTATTTTTTAATTTTTTAATAATTTTATTTGACGACTAAGGTACCAGTAAATAAACATGAAGGTGATAGTGACCATATAAACCTCAGTGAGTTTCACATCTGAGTCCAGGGGTTTGGTTTTTATTTTTTTTTTTTGGTCTTTTTCAAGACAGGGTCTTCCTGTAGCCCCAGTTGTCCTGAAACCCACTCTGTAGATCAGGCTGGCCTTGAACTCACAGAGATCTGCCTGCCTCCCAAGTGCTAGGATTAAAGGCATGTGCCACCATGCCTGGCTTTTCCTTTTTTTTTGTTGTTTGTTTGTTTTTGATGAGTTCAGTTTTTGTACAATGCAGAGTATCCAAGTCCAGTTGAAGAGGTTTGCTTACACAAACATGTTGATCAAAGAGAAAGAAAAGAGAAAAAAAAATCCAGTCCGTTTTTGCTGTGATCTCACAATTCATCCCCCCTCCTTGGCCCTTACAATCTTCTGGGCAACCTCTTTCAAGAGAGTCCCTGGGCTTTGGAAGAGAGGGTGAAAGAGAGAGAGAGACAGAAGATCCAATTTTTTTTTTCCTGAGATGACATGTCAAACTCTTGGGACTGTCCAAGTTCTGTTTGCAATAGACTGGTAGGACATTTAGCAGTCTCCTTTTAATTCTAGTAATAAAGCACAAATATTAACAAATATTAAAGATTATAAAAAGTTATTCTATGGGCACAGACACATATGCTTGAATAATATTTTGGTTGGGGTATTATAACTCCTTGACAAAGGGATGCTAATAGCTTTCTAATGTGATCCATAAAGCCTTCTAACATTAGGTGGCACCAACGTGACAGTGTCAGCTGTGTGTCATACCCCCTCTCCCCAAGGGAAAGGGCCATAGATCAAATTGAGATTTTTTTTTCAGGTGTACATTTATCAGGCTGTCACTATTGCACTATATCTTTGGGATGTAAAAGTGTAGCACAATAAGTCTGTAGTAAAGCTTCAGAGACCATTTCTTTGCAGCGGTTTGCATAGTGCTCTCTGATACCATGAAGGTCAGTTGTTGATTTGCAGTGCAGGGTTTCAACATAATTTTTTTCATACTCATATCATGCCATATCTTCAGCAATAGGGTCTTACTGTCCATTTCTTATGTGCACCCAAAGTTATAGGCAAATGGGCTTTTAAAGCCTCCATGGTCAACAACTCCTGGCAGGGCAGCCCAGAGCTGGCACTGAAGCCTTTATCTACCAATGCTTTTTATTTAACTGTAGGACAAAATTGAATCCTAAAAATTTATTTTATTTTTATATTCTTTTTTTTAAGACAGTGTCTCCCTTTAGTTGCAGCTGGTCCAGAGCTCGCTATGTAGACCAGGCTGGCCTTGAACTTCAGAGACCTGCCTGCCTCTGCCTCCTGAGTGCTGGGATTAAAGGCATGTGCCACCACACCTGGCTTATTTTTATATTCTTATTTGTTTATTTGGTTCCAAATTCTTTTTAGTCTTAAGAAATTCTGCCCCACTCCATGATTTTTTTTTTTTTTTGAGACAGGGTCTCCCTATAACCCCAGCTGGCCTGGAACTCACTCTGTAGAGCAGGCTGGCCTTGAATTTACAGAGATCTGCTTGCCTCTGCCTCCCAAGTGCTGGGATTAAAGGCGTGAGCTACCACGCCTGGCTTAGAGACAGTTTTTGTTTGTTTGTTTGTTTGTTTGTATTTTTGAGACAGGGTCTCCCTTTAGTCCCAGCTGGCCTGGAGCTTGCTCTGTAGACCAGGTTCTTAGCTGCCATGTGGGTGCTGGGAATTGAACCCGGGTCCTCTGCAAGAGCAGATGGCTCTTAACTGCTGAGCCATCTCTTCAGTCCCAACAGTATCTTTTTCTAATATCATGAAGAGTCCTGGGAAAGAGGTCTCCAGATAGAGAAGAGCCTGTGCAAAGGGTGAAAAGGCCTGGTGTGTGTGAGGAATGAGAAGGGAACTAGTGAGGAAGAGTTGGTAAAAGGCATGGCTGCAGAGGGACTGACTGTGAGAAAGAGTTGGTAAGAGGCATGGCTGCAGAGGGACTGACTGAGGAAGAGTTGGTAAGAGACATGGCTGCAGAAGGACTGACTAGGAGTACAGAGCTGTTAAAGACTTGTGGACTGTTATAAGGACTACAGCTTTCTAGTATTGACCCTTCTTGCTTACTACACCAGGATTACTATTTTGGGGTTCTTTGTTGTTGACATTGTTGTTATTTGGGTTTTGTTTTGTTTTGTTTTACTTTTTTTTAAACTTGATTGTGTGATCCACTTCAGTGCCTGCAGCCTACAGGCAGAGGCCAGGCAATAATTCGAGACCACAGATTTTGGTATTTTTGAGATGGTCTCCTTGTAACCCCAGCTGACCTGGAACTCACTCTGTCTCTGGAGTGCTAGGATTAAAAGCGTGTACCACCATACCCAGCTTAAAGATGGTTCTTAGCTGCCATGTGGGTGCTGGGAATCGAACCCTGGTCCTATTCAAGAGCTGTCGGCACTCTTAACCACTGAGCCATCCCTCCAGCCCAAGGCTTATTGTTTTTAAAAAAAACAAAAGCCGGGTGTGGTGGCGCATGCCTTTAATCCTAGCACTTGGGAGGCAGAGGCAGGCGGATCTTTGTGAATTCAAGGCCAACCTGGTCTACAATGTGAGTTCCAGGACAGCTGGGGCTACAGGGAGACCCTGTCTCGAAAAGACCAAAAAAACAAAACAAAAAAGCTTTAATGTCTGCTATGGAGAGACTACTGGTTGATGCATGTTGGTGTTTGGAAAAAACTTAGTCACAGTTGCTGTAGTCACATTTTTCCTTCAGTCCTTATGATTTTATGAATGTGAAGTCTATGCATCTCCCTTTGTTTCTTGTGTTAAGTTGCCTATTACACTCTTGGGCAGAGCATTTAATCAGCAGAATGTCAGTTCCTCAAGGCTGAGTTTGTTTTTAACAGCAGCTACTAAAAAGAGTAGCTCTGTATTTTGCTTACTTGGACCTAAACTTAATTTAAAACCCTCGTTTTCATTTTTCAAGTTCTTCTGGTAGAAAAATACCTAAAGGCACCCAGGCAGCAAGAATAGTGCAGAGCCGCAGATCATAGCTTTGTTGAGAACTGACCCAGTCACAAGATAAGTCAGCTCACTGGGAAACAGTAAGCTCTGTTAGAAAATCAAGTATCCCAAGAGGAATAGAACAAGGAAAGAAGAAAAACCTTTATTGCTGAGAAAGGCAAAATTAAGCAGGAACTTGGCACTGCTGTAAATTATAGTCTTCTAAAACAGCAATATTTTCTGACAGTGCTTGGCCGTTTGAGTCTAGAATGCAACTTTAAGACTTTATGCAAATATTTTCATTTCAGTCAGAGGACAGAGAAAGATATGAAAGAGAAATTTTTATTCTTGCCATTAGGAACTTTCCACCCTGTTCTTTATACTGCATGTGGTCTCTTGGGATCCTTGGGCAGTTTAGGAGACACAGAGTCAATGATTTCTTTGGTTTCTGTTTATTATAAATGGTTCAAGCTACCATGGGCATGTTAGTGCCTCAGTTCAGACCGGATGTAGAGAGGTATGTTTGGAAATAATCCCTTATAGCACAATCTTACATTTCTTGTAGTATCTTCCCACTCTGATCCCTACCCTCTATTTTCCTTGAAATAAAACAAGGTAAGATAGTCTCTCCAAGATGGTTATTTATTCTGTGAAATGACCTCATCATTTCATTCCATCAGAATATTCAGGGCTGTATTTAGGAAACTTACTAAGATTATGCTTCTCAGTAGGTATTGTTTTTAAGCACAGGATCATGAATAACTTGAGAAGTTAGATAGGATAACAGAAAGAACAAAAAGAATAATGGGAAACATCCTACAAATTGGTGGCTCTCTCAGAGAGAGAGAGAGAGAGAGAGAGAGAGAGAGAGAGAGAGAGAGAGAGATGACCTGTGGGCAGGTGGAGCTCAGAGGACTATGTTAAAAAGTTAGTTTTCTCCTTCCACCATGTAGGTTCCAGGAATAGACTGAGGGTTGTCAGGTGGGGTGAGCACTTTTACCCACTGGGGTATCTTGCTGGGCTAAAGAACTAAATGCTTTCATCATAAATCCTAAGGAAATTTAAATAGCAGTGTTACTATAATCTTTCTGTAGTTATTGTCTCTTTGGGACCTTTGAGATGTCGATTAAAAGGAAAATGTGGAGATAAAAGCAAAGACAGGGCAAAACAAAGTGGGAATGGAAGACCAATGGAGGTAAAGTAGTGCAGACCTCAGAAAGGATAACTGACATAGACGTTTAGGAATGAAGGAAATTACAGATAGATCCATCTAGTAAGTGTTTTGAATAGCTATTTTTTCAACTTGTATATGTTTCATGGGTTGCTAGTGTGTAATACAGACCTCTATAGTATCTGTGACTGTCCCTGTAAGAAAGGGGACATGAGTACAGTGAGAACTTGTTCTTTTTTTGTTTTGGTTGGTTGGGGGTTCTTTGTTATTGTTTTTCAGTTGTTTTGAGGGGGTTGATTTGTTGTGTTTGAGTGTGTTATTTGCATATGTGTGCACATGTCTGTGTAGGGGTATGGATGCAGATGTGGAGGATGAGTGGTGTCTTCCTCTGTTGTTCTCTGCTTATTCCCTTGAGGCTGAGTCTTGTCACTGAACCTGAAATTTACCATTCTGGTTAGACTGGCTTCGCAGAAAGAGGGTCTTCCTGTCTCTACCACCAAATAGTGGGATTATAGCCATACGTGGCCATGCCCAGCTTCTTACATGGGTGCTAGGCCAAGCTCAGGGCCTTATGCTTGTGCAACAAGCACTCTTTACCCTCAGTCACCTCCTTGGCCCCTGAATTTTTAGCTCTGCCATTAATAATCGAAAGTTTTTTCTTCTTTTTTTATTGAACTTTTATATGTTTCATACATAATTTAATCAATTTTAATTGCCTTTTATACCTGCTTCTTGCTTGGCACCCTCCTACAGCCTCCCCCACCCCCCAGGTTCATACATTCTGTGCTAGGGTCCTTTGGGCCAAACTACTCTCCCTGCCCACTCCTCAGTGCCAGCTCCTCCCCTGAGCTCTAGTCAGCCTGGCCGCAGTCTCTTTCCCAAAGAAGGCCAGGGCTTCCTCACCTGACCACCATCTGTTGCCAAAATTTCCTCAGCCAAGGTCGGACCCTGCTGCTTCAGTTCTGTGCTGGGTTTTTGTCCAGCTGAGCTTGCATGGGTCTTGTGCACACTGATACCAATGCTGTACGGTCCCAGGAGTTTGTAGGATTAATTTGTTTGATCTTGCATCACTTACTTCCCTGGCTCTTACAATTTTTCTGCCTCCTCTTCTACAATGTTTCCTGAGCTCTGTGTGGGTAAAGCTGAATACAGGCAACCTGTCCATGGAACTATACTCTACAGTTTTCCAGGTCTGGCCATTCGGTGCCTTTTCAGTTCCTATTCTCCAGTTGCCTTGGAGGAGCTTCCTTAATAAGAGTTAAGAAGTAAACTGGGCATGGTGGTGCACGCCTTTAATCCTAGCACTCACGAGGCAGAGGCAGGCAGATCTTTGTGAGTGAGTTCAAGGACAGCCTGGTCTATAGAGTGAGTTCCAGGACAGCTGGGGCTACAGGGAGACCCTGTCTCGAAAAAAAAAAAAAAAAGAGTTAAGAAATAGTTAATGCCTTCTTGGGTCCTGGTTCTGTGATGCCTGGGGCTTATGTGTAGAGGTTGCATTGTAGATGGGTCACCTAGGCATGAGCAATTCTGTGTGTGTCCAGTTGTGGAACTCTGTACTATTCTCATCTGGTGCAGAATAAACTTCTTTTCTGAGTGATATCCAGGATATTTGTCTATAAATATAAGGATACTTCTTTTGTAATTAGTAAGATGTTATCTTAGCCTAAGGATGTGTCAACCTTGGAGAATTGTCTAAGATCTGTGACCTCTCCAGTTGTGTCCATCTGGCTATGTTTCCAATATCACAGATGAGTTTCCTCCCACTGAGTGGCTTTAGGTCCAATTAGTTAGCCTTTGATTTCCCCCAAGATAAAAGTGCCACTATTGCACTGATGTCATATGTTTTGCTGGTCATTTGTGGAATTTGGTCTTGAGGCTGATGTTGAACCATTGATTCATGTTCTTCCTTAGTAGCTTTCATAGTACTCTCCAAAGCTATGAGAGTGAGTCTTCAGGGGAGGTGGCTTCCCAAGGAATCTTGATTTTAAAGGGCATAATATTGAAATGCCTTAGTACACTGAACATATCAGAATGCACCCACCTATGGCCTCCAGAGGCTGTATGTACTCCAGTATCCCTATTTAAAACATGAGATTGGGCTGGAGAGATAGCTTAGCAATTAAGAGCACCGACTGCTCTTGCAGAGGACCTGAGTTCGATTCACAACACCCACATGGTGGCTAAGAACTGTCTTTAAGCCAGGCATGGTGGTGCACACCTTTAATTCTAGCACTCAGGAGGCAGAGGCAGGTGGATCTCTGTGAGTTCAAGGCCAACCTGTTCTACAGAGTGAGTTCCAGTCCAGCTGGGGCTATAGGGAGACCCTGTCTCAAAAAGAAAAAACAAAACAAAACAAAAACCATGAGATTGTTTTGAAATTTTTAATAACTGCAGTTCTTGAACATGAACTTTGTTGATGACAATGTCATGTTGTAATGTCAAAAGATTGCATATACCTGCCAGTTCATTTGTGTGTCTGAAGTGTTCTTGGAGACAGTCATGGTCACTCTCCACAGTGGAAATTCTTAGAGTTGAGTGTGCATTGCAACCTCCTCACTAAGCTCTGATGGACCTAGTATTTGGCAATATTTAAAAAAATGTCTCTAGAACCTAGGTGCTTCTACTGTGAGAGACTGAGGCCCTCTTTTAGCTTCAGAATTACCTTGAAATAGTTCTAGCATTTCCATGTTAATAACATGACTTAGAAAGGACGTCAGAAGACATTTATCCCTTAATTAATTATCTAACCTCTACTGGAGTTTTAAACTTCTAGGTCTTATTCTGTTCTCATCTGTAATTATTAAAGCACTAATTGGCCCTGAAGTATCATGTTTTTACATTAAGTAAATGTAGTAGAATTCGTGATCATGATTTTGTTTGCCCTATCAGGTTCTGTGTTATATTAGGGGCTGGGAATGTGTTTGCTAACATTTGCCTTCTCAGACACTAAAGTATGGTCTCATTCTTCCTTCCCCCAGTTTTTAAAATGTTATCTCAGTACCCTTGGTCATGCAAATTGTATATCTCTAATATTTCTATATGAAGGTATTTCTTCAAATGGACTTGATGAGAACTGTACCAGGTGTGGTGGTAGGTGTGGGCAGATGTGCTGTGATCTCATATGAACCTAAGATCCTGTATCTATTTCTTTTCGGATGCTTTTTTAAAATGTCAGTATTCCTAGAACTTACTAGCTATATTTCAAAATGTCTTTTAAGCCAACCCTTTGCCTCTGGAATAGTCTGTTCCAGGGCTTTTTACTATTCAGTATCTTCTGGGACAGAGATTTCACAATCTGCCTCTCACCTTGAGGAAGTTCTTATAACTAACATAAATCTTTCTTTCTGCAATTTAAGTTGAATTTATATCATTTTTCTTTTCTCTGTAGAGATGAGAGCAGCCCCAGACTGGAGGTGATGCTTTCTCAGAAGAGCCAGTACTGAATTCTGTGGAAAATTGTTTTCGCTCCAGCATCAGTTCTAGTTTTTATATATCGGACTCTCTGACGTTCATATTGATATTCATATCTCAAGAAATGCCATTTTTATTTATCATTTTTATGTGTATGAGAATATTGCCTGCATGTGTAGTGTATAGTGCAGTACATACAATGTCCATGGAGTCAGAAGAGGACGTCAGATCCCCTGGAACTGGAGATACAGACAGTTGTTAGCTGCCACGTAGGTGCTAGGAATTGAGGAATTGAACCTAGGTCCTCTGCAAGAGCAGCTGATGCTCTTAACTGCTGAGCCATCGCTCCAATCCAAGAAGTGCTATCTTTTAAGTCCAAATGAAATAATAGTTACATACATAATATCAGTGCCTATTATATCTTTTCCTCTTTGGAATCAAATAAAATTAAAAAGAAAGTTCTTGTGGGGAGTAAAGAGGGGAGGGTTTGGTCTCTGATGGTGTTGGTTATGTGAAAAGGGCTGCATAGCTCAGACCAGCCTTCAGTTGTCTGTCCACCGCTACATTCCTGTCTAGCTGCTAAAACTTCTCAAGAACCCCTCCTCTCCAAAGTAAATCCAGTTTGAAGACTGATTTCCATAAGTGGATTTGGGGAATCTAAGCAAATCTTTATTTTACTCATACAGTTACAGTCATAGAACTGGGGTTGTTTGTGCCTTATAAACTGTGAGAATAGAAGCCTGTTCCTTTAAATACGTTGTCTTGCAGGGTGTGGTGGCAGACATTTTAATTCTAGGGAGGCAGAGGCAGGCGGATGTCCTGAGTTCAAGGCCACTCTGGTCTACATAGCAAGTTCCAGGGCAGTTGGGGCTCTGGGGAGACTCTGTCTCAAAAAAAACCAAAAAAAAAAAAAAAAAAAAAAAAAAAAAAGAATAAAAGAAAATTGGCTGTCTTGAAGCAGATTTCAGTAGTCAAAAAGCTTTAGTACCTAGGCTGAGGACTGTGCTAAGTACACTGAAGAAAAAGAAAAGGAATCCACCTGCTGGGAACTCAAGTCCTGGTGGGGAGCGAGACTGTAGCAGGATAGCCGTGGAGCATAATCCATGTATATAAGATGCTCAATTGGGATTTTAGTTTGCGTCTTCTAGATTAATATAGAAAAGGACTTATATGTACTGTGCATACCTGTTCAATTAACTGATAACCTAAAATGTATATTCATTTGCTCCATTCTCTTCTGTATTTTTATTTTGAAGGTTCAGGAGTTTTCTGAAAAATCCTTCCTCTTACAGCTTTTGAAAACTCAAGAAAATGCTTTAGAGAGACAGTGCAGTGAAATTATGAACCAAAGGGACGTGCTTCTTCAAAACTTTGTAAGTCTCCAACCATTTCTAAAAACCTATTCCAGGGCTGGAGAGATGGCCTAGCGGTTAAGAGCACCGACCGCTCTTACAGAGGACCCGGGTTCGATCCCCAGCACCCGCATGGCGGCCGAGAACTGTCTGAAACTCCAATTCCAGGAGAACTCCAGTTCCAGGGGAATCTGAGACCCTCTTCTGACCTCCGTGGCATTGCACGACAGGGGTGCACAGACCTGCATGCAGATAGTACATTGATACACATACAGAAATAAATAAAATTAAGAAAAAATAAATAAATAAAAACCTATTCCAATACCCGTGTCAAAGGTATTTAAATACACTTTAATAAAATTATGTATATGTCTATCAGCAGATAGTACTATTTAAATAAATAAAAGTATGTAGTGCTATTTAAAACCATGGGGCTGGAGAGATGGCTCAGTGGTTAAGAGCACTTGCTGCTCTTGCAGAGGACCTCAGTTCAGTTCCTGGCACCCATGTCAGCTGTTCACAGCCACTGTAACTCCAGCTCCAGAGGATCTGATGCCCTCTTTTGGCCTCCTCAGGTACCTGCATGAATGTGACACAAACACATACATATGCACATAAATAAAACAATTTTAAAAAGCAATTGGTAGAGTAGTGTAGTTTGAAAAAGGTGGCAGGGATCGATCCCTAGCACCCACATGGTGGCTGAGAACCGTCTTTGGCTCCAGTTCCAGGGGAATCTGACACCCTCTTTTGACCTCCGTGGCATTGCATGACATGGGTGCATAAACCTACATGCAGACAGTACATTCATACACATAAAATTTTTTTTTTATTTTAAAAAAATTTAAAAAAATTTTAAAAAAGAGAACATACATTTGAGCTGAGAAGATGTCTCAGCAAGTAAAGGTGCTTCTCATCAAATCTGAATACCTGAGATTAATTCCTGCAGCCCACATTGTGGAAGATGGGAACTGACTCCTGCAAGTTGCCCTCTGACCATCATAAGTATACCATGGCACACACTTTGTATACATATCACACAATAAATAAATAAATAAAAAACATTTAAATAAATAACATTTAAGAATAATAAAAACATAGCTCATGAAATGACCAGTTTTTCCTTACTCTAATACGGCTCCTAGTTGTTGATATGTGAGCAAAATATAGAAGAGAAACGTTTTTTTATTTATTATTTTTTATGTGTATAAATGTACTGTCTGCATGTAGGGTGCGGAGGTCAGAAGAGGGCATCGGTCCCCTGGAACTGGAGTTAAAGATGGTTCTTAGCCGCCATGTGGGTGCTGGGAATTGAACCTGGGTCCTCTGCAAGAGCAGTTGGAGCGCTTAACTGCTGAGCCATCTCTTCAGCCCCAGAAGAGTAACATTTTTTTTTTTTTTTGGTCTTTTCGAGACAGGGTCTCCTTGTAGCCCTAGCTGACCTGGAACTCACTCTGTAGACCAGGCTGGCCTTGAACTCACAAAGATCTGCCTGCCTCTGCCTCCTGAGTGCTAGGATTAAAGGCGTGTGCCACCATGCCCGGCCGAAGAGTAACATTTTTATACTGTTAAAAAGTTTAGATTTTGGGGGCTGGAGAGATGGCTCAGCGATTAAGAGCTCCGATTGCTCTTACAGAGGACCTGGGTTCGATTCCCAGCACCCACATGATGGCTAAGAACTGTCTTTAACTCCAGTTCCAGGGGAATCCGATGCCCTCTTCTGACCTCCATGGCATTGCATGACACAGGTGCACCAACCTACATGCAGACATTACACTCATACACATAAAAAATAATAAAAAAATTTAAAAAGTCTAGATTTTGAAGCTGTGCATGCTGGTGCATACATTTAATCCCAACACTCAGGAGGCAGAGGGAGGCAGATGTCTATGAGATTGAGGCTAGCTTGGTCTACATAGTGAATACCAGGGCAGCTGCAGTGACAGGGAGACCCTGTCTCATAAAACATAAAAAAGTTTTCGATTTTTGCATTTCCAAAGAGTTTTTGAAATTGTTAATTCTATGCCATATGAAAATTTTATTCATAAAATATAAACTTATTCAGTACTTACTTTGAGGTGAATGCATAATTTTGCCCTACATTGGCATTTTTGAGCTGTGGGTGTCATTGTTTTAATTTTTTTCTTATAAAGCAGCAGTTCATTTGGTATAGACTGATTTTTACATTTCATCATTCTAGTCAATTGTAAATCATAATGACAAAGTAGCATATATGATTATGAGGTCAATTCATAAACACGAGGATGACTCTAGTGCTTGAATTTCTACTTCACTAATTGTCCGAAATCTGCAGTGAAGAGTCTCCCATATGAAGACTGTTATGTAACAACCTTGGCTGTTAAACTAGTATTACTTGGGAAAAGAGAGTGTTTGTGGTAATGGCAGGAAGCGTGACTAATAATTCCAGTCACTGCGGAAAAATAGCACAACCTATATTTGATCACTTATTTCTTTTTTTTTAATTTTTATTTTTTATTTTTTAATAATAGGACATAAGTAATGAATACAGGCATCCTTCATGTAAAACCAATTTGCAAGTAGCTATGCCCAAATTTATACAGTCTGAGGCCCCCATTGTCCAGCTGGGGGAGCTTATATGTACTATCATGTTGATGATCACTTATTTCTATTTTTTAGGAGGCTACAAAGAAAAAAGTGGCCAAGGAAGAAGAAATGTTTCTTAAGGAAATTACAGACTTCAATAATGAGTATGAAATAACAAGGAAAAGGGAGCTTTTGATGAAAGAAAATGTTAAGATGGAAATATCTGATTTGGAAAATGAGGCCAAAGTTTTGAAAAGCGGTATGAACACACAGTACCCTACTTTCATTCATGAAAATAAGGTTTTCTTTGCTTGTTTGAGTAGTCTTTTTTGTTTTGTTTTTGAGACAGGGTCTCACTGTGTAGTCCAAACTGAACCTAGAATCTACTACATAGCTCATGCCGGCCTCAAACTTTCTGTGATTCCCCTCCCACAGCCTTCCAACTGCTGAACCACCAGCCTGGTGAAAATAAGTCATTTTGAATGAATGATTTTTTTTTGCCAGAAAGTTAGCTTTTTAAATTTACATAAATTTTATTATTACATAGTTTTCTCTGTGGCAGTTACTTTATAGGAACTGCAGATATGGCTCAGTGGATAGAGCACTGACTGCTCTTGCAGAGGACTTGGGTTTGATTCCCAGCACCCACATGGTGGTTAACAACCATCTGTAGCTCTAGTTCCAGGGCATCTGACACCCTTTTTTGACCTCCATGGGAATTGCAGAAATGTGATTCACTAACATACAGACAGGCAAAACACTCATACAAATAAAATGAAAATAAATAAATTAAAAATGTAAATATTGAAATAATATCGTATCATCATAAGAGTGACTAAAATTATTAACAAATAGCAAAATATGCAACCAAACTCTAAACATTTGGAAATTAAGTGGCACACATAAATAATCCATTGGCCAAGGGGAAATAAAAATAATTTAGAAAACATTTTGAGTTATAGTATTGATTCAATGTCATGAAAGTTTATAGTTTAGGAAGTATTTATAAGTAGGTAGGTATCTTTAAAGCATATACTAGTTTTACAAAAAATAGAATAGCCTAAAGATTGATGTTTTATATAATGAAAGTAGTAAAGAAGAGCAAAGAAACCTACAAGAAGTACAAAGAAGTGAGTTGGAAAATTAAAGTACAAATCAAATAAAATTGAAAAAAGCAGAAACTCTGTACTTCCTGGTGTTACGTTTGCTGACATTCAGCATGCATGCCATTAGCCTAGCAGTGACACCATAGAGCACAAAAACAGAAGAGCCCAGAAAAGACATGTACAGACCTGGCAGGAAATGGCATAAATAGTTTAAACAGACCCACAACAACCAATGAGAGAGGTGCAGTAACTAAAAATCTCC
Source organism: Rhizomys pruinosus (assembly GCA_009823505.1). NCBI lineage: Eukaryota > Metazoa > Chordata > Mammalia > Rodentia > Spalacidae > Rhizomys > Rhizomys pruinosus. The sequence continues at coordinate 4,934,494 of VZQC01000410.1, forward strand.
CAACTAAAAAGAGCCCAGGACCAGACAGATGCAGTGTAGAATGCTACCAAATCTTCAAAGAACCGATACAATACCTATAAAATAGAAAAGGAGAGAATATTCCCAGTTTGTTTCAATGAAGCCAGTATCACTGTTGATACCAAAACCAGACAAAGACTCAAGAAATAAAAGAATTTTCAGGCAGGTCTATCTTATGAACACAGACACAAAAAAGTCTCCATAAAATACTGGCTCACTGAGTGCAAGAACATGCCTACAAAATGATCCACCATGATCAAGTTAGCTTTATCCCGGAAATGCAGGAATGGGTCAACATATGTAAATCAACAAACGTAATCTACCACAGAAACAGACTCAAGGACAGAAACCACAATATCTTCTCTTACATTCAGAAAAGGCCTCTGATGAAATCCAACATCTATTCATGATAAAAGTTATGGTAATTTGGGGGTACAAGGGACATATTTCAACATAATAAAAGCAGCATGTAGCAAGTTGGGAGTCAACATACTAAATGGAGGAAATGAAATCAGGAATAAGATAAGGATATCTGCTTTTTCCATTTCTGTTCAATATATTGTTTAAAAGTCCTACCTAGAACAATGGAACAAATTAAGGAGATAAAGGAGATATGAATTGGCAAGGACAAAGTCAAAGTAGTCTTATTTGCAGATGATATGATTCTATATGTAAAGGACTCTAAGCCACCACCAGAAAACTCTTAGAATTGATAAACAAAGTAGCAAATTATAAAATTAACATGGAAAAATTAGTAGTTTCCTATATATAAACAATAAACATACCAAAAATGAAATCAGGAAAATTATCCCATTCATGATAGTTTTAAAAACCATAAAATACATTGGAATAAATCTAACCAAGAAAGTAAAAGACTTGGATAATAAAAATGTTAAGACATTGAAGAACAAAATTGAAGCCAGGTGTAATGACACAAGCCTTTAATCCCAGCATTCCAGAGACAAAGGCAGGCAGATCTCTTGTGAGTTCTGGGGCTACAATGAGACCCTGTCTCAAAAAAGAAGAAGAAGAAGAAGGAGGAGGAGGAGAAGGAGGAGGAGGAGGAGGAGGAGGAGGAGGAGGAAGAGGAGGAGGAGGAAAGAAGAAATAATTGAAGAAGATACCAGAAGATGGAAAGACCTTCCATGCTCTTGGATCAGTAGGATTAATGTGAAAATAGCCATCCTACCAGAAGCAATCTACAAATTCAATGCAGTACCCATTAAAATTCCAACACAACTCTTTACAGAAATTGAAAAAATCTCAGATTTCATATGAAAACAAAAAAATAACAGGATATCCAAAATAATCCTGAACAGTAACTGAACTGCTGGAGGCATTGCCATCCCTGATCTCAAATTATACTGCAGAGCTGTAGTAATAATACCAGTCTACCGGCATAAAAACAGATACATTGATCAACTGAAAACCCATATTTAACTGCAAGCATTTTAGCCACCTGATTTTTGACAGAGGAGCTAAAAGTACATACTGGGAAAAAGACAGCATGTTCAACAATATGCTGGTCTAACTGGATAGTTGCATGTAGAGAATGAAACCAGATCCCTATCTCTCACCATGCACAAAATTCCAAATTGATCAAGGGTCTTAAGACCTGCTATCCTGAATCAGATAGAGGAGAAAGTAGGGAATTCCCTAGAACTTATAGGCACAGAGAAGGACTTTCTGAACAGGACTCCTGTTTAGTCATTAAGTCCAACAGTTGACAAATGGAACCTCATGAAACCAAGAAGTTTTTGTTCAACAAAAGACACTATGGTTTGAGTGAAGAGGCAACCTACAGAATGGGGAAGAAGCCCTCCTGTTATACCTCTAAAGGTTAATACCTAAAATATACAAAGAACTAAAAAAAATAAAATAAAAAAATAACCCAAATAAAAAATGGGGCAAGGAGCTGAACAAGGAACTCTCAAAAGGTGAAATGCAAATGCCTGAGACATACTTAAGAAAATGTTCAGCATCTTTAGTTACCAGGAAAACGCAAATAAAAACGCTTTGAGATTTTTGTCTTCAGTCAGAATGGATTAAGAGTAAGAAACAAAGGCCAATGCTGAGTAGGATGTGGGGAAGGGGAACTCTGGCCCACTGCTAGTAGGAGTGAAAACTGGTGTCGCCACTATGGAAATCAGTGTGGAGATTCTCAGAAAGCTAGAAACTGATCTGCCATATGACCCAGCCATACTACTCTTGGACATATACCCAGAAAACACCATATCAATACTACAGAGATATTTGTTCATCCATGTTTGTTGCTGCATTTTCACAATAGCCAGCAAATGGAAACAACCTAAATGTTAATCAATTGATGAATGGATAACAAAAATATTGTACATTTCCACAATGGAATATTATTCAGCCATCAGAAAAGTAAAATTATGAAAATTTCAGGTAAATGGATGGAACTAGAAACAATTATCCTGAGTGAGGTAACCCAGACTCAAAAAGACAAGTGTCAGCTGTTCCCTCTGATAGCTGGGTGCTAGCTTTGAATTCTTAGATATACATGTTTCTACTGGAAAATCCAGAGAGTTCAGGAAACAAATGGCCAATGTGAGTGCTTCATGGGAGGGAAGATAAAATGCACTTGTTTAAAGAAGAAAAGGGATATAATAGAGTAGAAAGGGTTAATTAAGCTGGGGAAATGGGAGGGCAGTACAGAAGAGGGAGTGTGGGGAGGGCTAAGTAACACTAAAGGCCTTTAGAAAAAGCTATATGGAAGACTGCCACTATAGAAGCTTCTTAAAATAGATACATATTATAAAATATTTAAAGGAGTTACCTTATAAGAGGGGGCATTGCCCCTACTAAATTCCATAGCCTAACAAAGTAAAAGCCCAATGTCAGGGATAGACTCTCTCTTAAGTCACCAGAGTCCCATAGACCTCAAACGATACTGAACACTGTGCCTACTCTTGGTTATCCACCAGAACTGGATTAGGTAAGACCATAGTCCTGAAGACAGTACGCATGTAAGTCACAGAAAAAAACAGAAATCCAGCTGGTGCTGACTTCAAAGCTTCATCTTTACTGGCTAGCTTTCATAGTGCTGTGCCTGTTACAGGAAGAAAAAAATTAATCATTAATCTTACCCAGCTGTGAATCCTGTGTACCTTAACAACTGCACTGGCAAGTTATAACCTCTAATGCAGTAGTGACATGAATATTACAGCAGTAACCAATCACTTTCTTTTTTTTGGGGGTGGGTATTTTTTTGAGACAGGGTCTCCCTTTAGTCCCAGCTGGCCTGGAACTCACTCTGTAGACCAGGCTGGCTTTGAACTCACAAAGATCTGCCTGCGTCTGCCTCCCAAGCACTAGGGTTAAAGGTGTGTACCACCACGCCTGGCATAACCAATCACTTTCTAACTGGATTTATGTTCCTCTTCATAACAGAACCTATACCTGACGTTGATACCAGGTCTAGGAACATGTGACTAGACAGGGCACAGGCCATACGGGAATGCCTAGTACTGGTATTCTGCTAAATATGTGTAATACTAAAGTAACTCCTAGTGAATTATTATACCCATAGATTAATGCATTCCTCAGCTCTCATCAGAGAAGCTTCCTTATGCAGCTTATTAACACAGAAACCCACAGCTTGCCAACGTGCAGAGAATAAGAGACTGCTAAAATGATCATCCCTGAACTGGACGCATATCAAACATCTGCCTCCAAAGGCCAGGGATCATTGAAGAAGAAGGAACAGGAAGATTTTTAAAGGCCAGAGGTGGTTGAGATGACCACAAGGAAACAATTTTCCAGAGAGCTGGGTATTTACTCATATGAACTCACAGCAATGGTGACAGCATGCACAAGTCCCCATGAACTCAAGCCAGACAAAATCCCAGCATAGACATGTATAAGAAACCCAAACCCTACTGAGGAACTATTGGAAACTGATGGCTGCTGGGAAGAGAAGAGTCAATCTCTCTCTTTTTTTTTTCAATGTATATTTTTAATTGACTTTTTGTTCACTTCATATAAAACTTATTAGTCATCCTTATACCTCCTCCTCAATCTGCATCCCCCTGCCCCTCCACTGGATTTCATTCATTCTTGTCATATATGTTAGGGCCTATCAAATCAAGTTTCTGTACCTAGATGTCCCTCGATACAAGTTCATCCACTGGAGTCTAGTCATCCTAACTAAAGACTCTCCCTTAAAGAAGATCAGTGCTCCCTCTTTCAGCAGCGATCTGCTTACAATAGTTCTTCAGTTAAGATTGGGGCCTACTGTCCATTTCCCCAGTTCTTTGCTGGGTTTTTGTCTGATTGAGTTTGCATGGGTCTTGTGTTTACAGGGGTCTGGGAGGCTCTGTTTCTTCATGATCATGGACCAACCCTGGAAATTACAATATTTCTACCTTCTCCTCCACAGTGCTCCCTGAGCCATATCCAGGGACATGCTCTGTGCAGTCTCTTATTCTCTACACTTTGGCCAATTGTGTGCATTGTTCTCTCTTACCTGAGGAAGCCTCTCTGGTGAGGTTTGCAAGATGTGTTAGTATTCTCTCTTCCCCCTATTCTGCTATGTTCATGAGCTTTAAGCGTAGAGGTTCCACTAGGTCTGTCATTTAGGGCTGGGCGTCTCTCAGACACTTACTCTTTGTGTGTGACCAGATGTGGAACTCTGTAATAGTTTCCATCTGTTACAAAAAGAAGCTTCGCCCGGCATGGTGGTGCACACCTTTAATCCTAGCACTAGGGAGGCAGAGGTAGGCAGATCTTTGCGAGTTCAAGGCCAGCCTGGTCTATGGACAAGTTCAAGGACAGCTGGGGCTACAGGGAGACCCTGTCTCAAAAAGACAAAAAAAAAAAAAAAAAAAAAAAAGAACAACAAAAAAAAACTACAATCTTTAGATGAGTGGTGAATGGATATTGACTTCTATGAAATTAGGTGAGGCCCATATGTAACATAATAAAGATTAACTGTGTCTAGGGATAAGACACGGTGTAGGCTTTTATGTAGGATCTATAACATCTCCATTTATGTGCGTTTGGCTATGTTTTTCGTGCCACCATATATTCCCTCCTTGTTGAGGAGGTTTTAAGATCCAATTAGGTTGATTAGCCACAAGATGAAACTGTCACTACAGGACCAGTGTACTTTGCTGTGCTGGTCATGGCTGTGGTATGAGGTTTTAACGCTGGAGACCTGGACGATTATCAATAAGGATATTGTCTCCCTTTAGCAGCTTCCATAGGTATTCCTCTAGAAATATGAAAGTTAGTCTTCAGAGAGAGACTTCCGCGGTCGGTTCCAGCTCCATTCCTTGCCAAATCATTTATCCAAAAGTTTATGTCCTGTCTCCAGCAAATAAGGTCTTTACCTTCAAGTCCTGGGAAAACAACCATGTTATTTTTTGGAGTCGTCTTGAACTGCCTTTGTCATTGTTATATGACAACGACCTCGAAGGGACGGTTTCTCCGTGTCTGCACTGTTTTCTTCTTATAGCCTTCAAGTCACACATGCATCTTGTTCAGACAGTGTATGTCTATTTTTTCAGTAAAAACTTTTGTGAATGATAATAATTGTACTTGGTCTTTTTCATACCACCTAATGTTGTATTTGTTCCTCTACCTCCCCAGTAAAAGTACCCTCAATTTCCCCTTGATAACACCTGGCTCCTGTTCTCCCCCACCTTGAGCTTCTTTTCCCCTGAACCCCATGGTTCCTTGTATATCTTCTCCTCCTCCCTTTCCAGCTGACTTCCCCAGTTTTCCCCTCTTCCCCCTTAGTAACTTCTGTTTCCCACTGTCCTCTTCTTGGGCTCTTTCCTTCCATTTACCTCCATGGTTCCTTTCCATTTTCTTAGCTCCTGCTGTTGCATCAGTATATAGACTTATATATAAAGATTTGGTGCTAAGATCCACCATTGAGAAAGATATTCATCCCTTGTGTTTCTGAGTCTGCGTTACTTAGTATAACAGTTTATAGTTCCATCTACCTGCTTGCAGATTTCAATGAGTTCCTCTTTTTTGAAATGTTTATTTTTTAGTTATTTATTTATTTTTTTATTTCTTATTATTGTTTATTTAATTTTTATTGATGTTTGTGCATTTTTTTTTTTTTAAATTTTTATTCATGTATTTATTTATGTATTTTGTATGTATCTGAAGTAGGTCTGCATGCAGGTCGTGTCTGAAGCCATGTCTTGCGAAACGCCGCGGTAGGTCAGAGAGGGTGCTGGCTTGCCCCTGGAACTGAGTTCTCCTGGAATGTATGAAGTAACAGATGTTTTAAGCCAGCCATGTGGGTTGCTGGGGAATCGAACTGCCGACCTTGCAAGACGCTCGTGTGCTCTTTAACCGCTCATGCTATCTCTCCAAGCCCTCGTTTGTGCATTTTATAGCATGTCATTTTCCAATTTCGATTCCAGGCATATTTGCCATGTCGACTTTCGATTTCTCCTTTTCTTCGTCCCCTGCCACCCCACCCATCACCCAAGATCATGTATTCTGCATAACTGTCCTGCACTTTATTCAGTTTTTTTTTTTTCATTTTTTAGCTGTATAAGTGATAATCCATGAGTAAAGCATCATCTGCTAAAACCAATCTATAGACGGTTGTGCCCAAACCCCCCCCACGTCCCACCATTCAGTGGGGAGGTGACAGGTTGTTTGTTTCAAAAATCAAGTTGAGCAAATGAGTGTCCAACTACATCGCTGTAGTTTCAACCATTCACCCCATCGCAGCCTTTACTTCTACCACGCCCCCCTCTTCCGCAGATTTGTTCCCTAGGCTAGAAAAGGGGCACAGGTGGATGAGAAGTAAAAACTGTCCTCTCTCTCTGAGCTTGTGACGTGGATTCTGGTCCAATTCTGCTTGTTTTCCGTCCTTTCATGGGCTAACAGTTTGTTCAGGAGTAAAACTTTCGATCCTACTAATGAAGCACAAGCAATTTAGATATATAGGGATTTAGCAGCATAATAATTTATTGTAGTTATTTTTGGCATAGACACATATGTTTGGATGAGATGTTCAGTCATGGATTACATTTTTACTCCCTGATAAATATAACGGCTTACTGTGGCTTATGACAGCTCCTAACCCTTAGAGGATTTGGGTTTTGGCCTGTGGCATCAGCCATGGGTTTATTCCCTCCAAGGAGAGCCAACAGCCAATTAGAATTTGGGATATACAACAGGCACATGGCTGCTCTGCTGCACAGTATTTCCAGGCAGGTGAAGGTGTAGCTGGTGCTGATGTGGAGTCTTGCGTGACTCAGTGAGACCCGTATTTGCGTTATTGGTTTAGTGGCCTTTGGGAACACTCGCTGGCATTCCAGGGCCAGCTGTACCCTTGCATGTGCGGTCTCAATACATCCCTCCCATGTGAACGTCAGGTCTTCGGCAGCAGGGTCTTATCGCCTCTCCTCCTGCAGGTATCACAACTTAGGGGCAAGGAGCCCTTACCTTGTGTGGGGCCTTGGATCCCCTGGCAACATCCCCTGGTAGAACAATCCATTGCTGATGTCAGAGCTCCTGCATGAATATACTTTGCCTAAGTGCCACCCAAGGACTTTAGTAATTATATTTGGTTCTGAACAGAGTAGAATCCTTTTCAACAGTTCTTATGTCTATTAGTCATTAAAGAAGGCAATTTTACCGGTTTATAAGAGATTACCTCTATATAGTTGTCTCCAATTGTACAGTTGGAGAATGACATCATCATCGTCATTTTTCTCCTTGTTCTAGGGGGGGAGGGAGGCAAGAAATCATATCAAAGCCTTTGTTGCACCTAGAAGGAAAGTTTCATTAGGCTCCCAGTATAAATAGTTGTTAGATGTTAGATCCAGGGTTGTTGACATGTAGGATCCCCAGAGGGGTTTGATGTTTTTGGCAATCTGAGGCTTTTCTGCTTCTTCCTTTCAGTGTTCAGACGGGTCAACCTTTCAGTTGCCACTTTTGGGTACATCCTACTCAATGCAAAACTATATCTTTTCTTTCTTTCTCTGAGCCGTTAAGTTGGTGACATTTTGGTCTGTTGGAACAAACAAATCTGTTCCCATATTTAGTTTTAAGATGTGAATTGCAAGGTTTTTTGGACAAGAAGGTTTCATGTCTGTCTGTATCGCCCCCACCCCTTTTTTTTTTTTTAGGTTTTTGTCTCCAGAAGACAGTTGTAGTATACATAACTATAGGGTGGAATCAAGGCACAGATTTCATTCATCAAATTCAACCCATGTTGCTTTGGTGACTAGATATGATTAACTTGAGAAGCAAACATAATTTTTACATTAAATCATCTTAAAGAGAATGCTACAAGGCGATACTGTACAACAGAGAAATATAGAGAACATTTGGTGCCATCCCAAAGTTTATTGCCTAGAGATTTTAAGTGAAACAAATGTGGGCAACAGCATTTTATATCTCCGTTTAACTCAGAAGCATTACCGTTTTTATCAGAGCCCTGTAAACCAATGTTGGTTAATATACAACATATTTACTTTTACTGTCCTAAAACACATGTATCCTGGTAAAAGTGTCTAGGTGAAACAGTACTTGCTGAACTCACATCAATTAAAAATGCCTTGATTGAATATACATCCGTGTCCCTCTCCCCCCAGCCCCCTGTCCCAAGTCACCATTTCATCCATTTTCTGATCAGTCGTTTCTTTTGTTTGTTCTGTTACTAGGCATCCCTCTCCTGAGAAATATTTATATCTGGGGTTGTTGGTACTAGCATACACATATGAGGGAAACCATGTTGGGTCCGTTTGTTTTTCTGGACTGGTGTGACTACTTCACTTAACATAATGGCTGCCAGCCTCCTCCATTTCCATACTGCAAAGGTCATGATGTTGTCCTCTTTACTGCTGCATGAACTCCATTTTGTATACAATGTGTACCACATTTTCCTATCAACTCGGTCATTTGAGGGCACGGGCTGGTTTCCAGCTTTTTGCGATTGTGAACAGAGCGGCAATAAACATAGCTGTGAATGTAACTTTGCATAAGTTGTGTCTTGGGGGTGTATATATCCGGAGTGGTATGACTGGGTCCCAAATGGAAGCTCATTTTGAGTCTTATAAAGGTTCTCCAAACTTGTTTCCATAGTGGCTGTACTAGTTTAACATTCCCACCAGCAATGGATAGTGTTTCCCTTCCCCTTTCCCCGCAACCGCGCCAGCATTTGGTGAACATTCGGTTCCTGATCCTAGACATCCCTGACTTGGGTAAGATGAATCTCAAAGTGGTTTAATTTGCATGTCTTAATTATCAGAGATGTTGAACAGTGCTAAGAGTTTCTCAGCCATCTCTAATTTCCCCCCCCCTCGTCTGTGAGTCTCTATTCAGATCTTTGCTCCACTTTTGAGTGATTCAGTTGTTTTCTTTCTTCTTCGTTTTTTTTTTTTTTCCTCCTTCCTTGCCCCCCAATACCACCAGAGCTCATGTATTTGGTGAAGTTTTCCTCCCACGCTGTGGGTCTTCTCTTCACGTCCTTTATTGCGTCCTTTGATGGTACAGAAGCTTGTGAGTTTAATGGGTTTCCCATTTGTCCAATTGTCGATCTTATTTCTTGTGCAAGCGGCTGGCTGATTTAGGAAGTCCTTTTCCTACGCCTATGTCTTGGAGATCCTGCTGCCAAGCTGCTCTTCTATCACCTCCAGAGTTTTGGGTTTCACATTGGAGTCCTTTGGTTCATCTGGAGTTGACCTTTGTACAAGGTGATAGGTAGAGGTTTAATTTCATTCTTCCGACAAGTGGTGATCCGGTTTTTGCCAACACCATGCTGGAGAGCTGTCCTTTCCTCCATGTGTAAGTCTTGGCCCCCGCCTGGTCAAATTGAGGTGGCTGAAATTGTATGATCTCAGTTTGGACTTCAGTTTTGATTCCAGTGGTCAAAGCTGTCTGTTTTTGTGCCATACCAAGCTGTTTAGTTGACTATATGCCTGTAGTATATAGTTGATGTCTGGTATAGCGATCCCCCGCGTATGCTCTTTTCACAGCAGAATTGGTTTAGGCATTAGGGGTCCTTTTGTTTTTTCCAATGAATTGAGGTATTTTTTTTTCCAACCTGTGAAAGAACTGCGTTGGGGATTTTGATTGGGAGTGCATTAACAATCTGTACGGACGGGTAGTTTTGGGTGGTAGGGGGGATGGACATTTTATAATATTTGTGTTGGTCGCAAGCCATGAGGCAGGGGGGGTGTGGTGGTGTCCATCTTCTGATGTGCTTCCTCGATTTCCTTTTTCAGGGGTTTTTAAAATTTTTTTGTAGAATCCTTGGTGTCTTGGGTAGGGTTTGTTTCCTAGGATATTTTTATTGTTTTTTGAGGCTATTGTGAGGGGAAGGTCTCCTTGTAGTCCTTTCGTCAGTTTGCGTTGTTGGTTGGTGTAAAGAAGCTTATATTTCTTAGAGTTATTTGTTGTATCCTGGCCACTTTACCAAACTTTAATCATTTCGAGGAGTTTTCTCCTGGTGGAGTTCTTAGCATCCCTTAGGTAGACAATCATAACATCATCAAAAAAGGGAAGCTTGAATTTCCTCTTTCCAAATTAAATCTTTAATTTCCTTTCTGTGCCGTATTGCCGTGCAAGGGTTGTCAGCACAGTTGAAGAGGAGTGGTTGACGGGGCAAAGCTGGCCGATTCGACTTCGGGCAACTCGTCCAAGATGTTCCTCCAATTTAGGATGATTTGGCTTGGGTTGTCCGGTTATGTGCCTTGATACAATTGAGGTATGTATCCCTCTAGGCCCAATTCCCCTCCAGGACTTAAACATGATAGGATGCCTGGATTTTGTCAAACTTTCTCCACAGTCATTGAAATGATGGTGGTGGTTTTTGTCCTTCAGCTTGTATGTTTGATGAATGTTATTGAGGTTTCAGATGTTGAACCATCCTTGCATCTCTGGTATGAATCCACTTGCAATGGGTGGATGGATAGAATTTTCTTGATGTGGTCTGATATGCGATTTTGCCAGAATCCGTGTTGATGGGAATTTTGGCATCTGGTGTTTCATTAGGGATGATGGGCTATAGTTCTACTATTTGGTTGTATCTTGCCGTGATTTTGGTATAGAGCGTAATGCTGGCCGTCATAAAGGATTCTTGGGAGAATGGTCCCGCTCCGTTGTATCCTTTTAATAATTTGAAGTAGCAATGGATTGTGATTCTTTTTCGAAATATTTTATAAATTTGCCGTGAAACCATCCGGGGGTCCTGCTGGGCAGTGTTTTTTTGGTTGGGAGGCTACTTAGAACATCTTGTGTTCTTCCGCGGTGTAGCTATTGGTCTGTTTAGGCTGTAAACAATCTCTTCTTCGTTAATTTTATTCCCAGATTTAAGATATTCATCAATTTCGTCTGTCGTTTGTTCAAACTGTAGAAGTATAGTTTTTGGTGAGTAGTCCTCCGATGAATTGTCCTGGATCTTTTTCATTGTCTGTTATGATGTTTCCCCGTTTCATTTCACGGATTTTGATTTGGAGTTGTTCACTCTTTCTTTTGGTTACTGGGCTACAGGCCTGTCCCGTATCTTGTTTTTTATTCTAAAGAACCAGCTTGTTGGATTCTTGATTTTTTGTAGGGTTTTCTTGTGGTTCTATTTCATTGATCGCTGCTCTGATTTTTGGTCATTCTTCTGTCTGCTTCCGGTTAGGGTCATTTGTTGTTTGTTCTCAAGTATTTTTTTAGCTCAGTGTTAGTCGATGTCACATTGTGTGCTCTTTCGGTGTTTTTTAATGTAGCACTTAGAGGCTATAAACTTCCCCTCTTAGGACTGGCTTTTTAAGTGTCCCATAGATTTTGGTGTTGTTTTATTTTCAATTTTAGTTTTTTTCAGAGTTTTTATTTCTTTCTTTTTTTATTTCTTCTCTTCTTTGGTACCCCCATCTTTCAGGGAGTGGTTGTTTAGTCCTCCATAGTTTCTGTAGGTATAGTAGGGTTTATTCTGGTGTGTGTGATATTGAAGTTTTATTGCATTGTGGTCTATAAAGATCATGAAATTATTTCAATCTTTTATATTGTTGAGTTTTTCCCTGTGTCCCCATATATGGTCCTATTTTTGGAGAATGTCCATGGGAAATTATTTCTGAGTAGAAAGTGTAGTGCTTCCTGGTGTTTGGTGAATAGGTCCCGATAGATGTCTGTGAGGTCCTCCGGTGTGTTGTGTCATTTAGTTCGGATGTCTCTCTGTTTTATCCTTTGTCCTGTTGACCTGTCTAGGGGACGTAAATGGAGTATTGAATCCCCTAGTATTATTGCTGGGTTAATCTTGACTTGAGAACCTGAAGAATTGATCTTTATAAAATGTTTTGGTGCCTGTGAGTTTGGGTGCATATATATTTCGTGATTTGATTAAGGCTGTCGATCGTCAATTGTTCCTCTATAATAAAGATGTAATGGCCCCGCATTGTCTCTTTTGATTTTTTGCTTTGAAGATCTATTTTGTCTTTTTTCATTTAAATACTTACCCTGCTTATCTTTTGGTACCATTTGCTTGGAATTTTCTTCCATCCCGTCACGACTTGTTTCGGTGACCTATCGTATGAGATGGCATTGAGAGGTTGCGTAGACAAATAGAGGGTTTTGTTTCCTAATCCATTCTTCCCCAGTCTATGCCTTTTGATGGGAGTTTAGCCCGTTAAAGTATTTTAAGGTTATAATTGAAGATGGATGTCTGCTCCATTCAGTGTTTATTACCAGTTGGGCTTTGAGCCTCTGATTTTGCCCCTAGCAGTTATGTTGTTATTGGTTTCTTTTCCTGAGGTGTTTGAGGATTGTTTGCTCCTCTCTTCTACCCTTTGAAGGCTTCAGTATATTTTATGAAGATTGGAGTTTTTCCAGACATGTAGTTCCATCATCTTGTTATGGTCATGGGAAAAGGAGATTTTTCTTCTCCTTAATAAGTAGCTCGACATTTTTGCTGGGTGATATTTGGCCGTAGTGGCATCTCGTAGTCCCTAAACACTGGGAATGCTTTGCTCCCAGTTCTTCTTTGGCTTTCATGGTTTGAGGCGAGAGTCAGTTGTACTTCTGATGGTTTTCCCTTTCGGATGTAACTGTATTCCTCTATTTTGTTTTAGTTACGCCTCATTTTGGTACTTACATTTGTGGATCGACTTTTAACTATAATATGGCGTGGGGTGTGTCTTTTCATGATCTTGTCGTATTTGGGGTCCTATGTGCTTCTTGTAAGTATGTGTATGGGTGTTGTCTATTTTTAGTTTGGGGAAGTTTTCATCTATATTCGTTTGAGAGACTGATCAATACTAATTCTCTTTGAGATTCCTTCTCCTTCCGTCTATTCCTATGATACGGACGTTGACCTTTTCATAGTGTCCCTATTCATCGGTTGTGTCCACGTTTGTGTATTTTTTAAATTTTTTCATAATCATTTATTGAGCTTGTTTATTCCTGTGTTATCTTCACGAATTCCTGATATTCTTTGGTCTGACTTCCTCCCCATTCTACTTCTGAGGCTTTCCTTTCCTTCTCTTTGATGAATGTGTTTGATTCTATTCCTTTTTTTCATTTCAATCCGGCTTGTTGTTTTTTTATAATTCCATTTCCTTTTTAGAGCTCCTCAATCTCTCCTTGGTGACTTCTCATCTCTTCTTGGTGCTGCCTTACTTCGTGTTGGCTCCTTTTTCAAGTGTTTCTACTCCCTTTCGGAGTTTTGTTTTTTTTCTCCCCTAGTTCTTTCTGGAGTGTTTTTGGTCTGTTCCTTTAGTTCTTTCTGAAGTTTGTCATTGTATCCCCTCTAGGTTCCTGTTTTGAGTTTTACATTCTCTCTGTTATTGCTCTATCGTGATTTTTTTTCGCCATACCGTGTTTCGAGATTTATCTGTCTTTAGTGCTTTCGGGGAGTGTTGTCTGTGTCCTCTAGGTCCTGTTGATTTTCATCTTCTCTTAGTTCTCTATTCCTACTTGATGTTCTTATGTCCGTGGACATAGGTCCTGCTATTCTCTAGAGTGATTGTTCCTTGGTTCTACTAGCAGTGGGTTCATTGCTGCGCTACGGGTGTGTATTCAGTGGGCAGGATATAGGTTGATTCCAGTTTTTCCCTTCGTGTCCCTGATGTGGGTTCCTTGTAGAGGTTAATCTCAATGCGAGGAAGGTTTTGCTGGGTCTCCCTATCTGATCCGCGATCTTGTTCCGTGGTTTTCCCGCCAGTCCTTTAATTCTCTCAGTTTGTTGGGATCGGTTATGTTCTGGGGGTCTGATGTTATGGGGTGTCCGCATGTGGCTTCGCTGGTGTCCATAGCAATTTTGTCTCACATCTTTTTTGTTGTGGCCACCCGGTTGAGGTGGGACGGTCGTTCAATTTGGAGCAACAGCTTCCTTCTGTGTTCTGAAGTTCTCCACACGGGGGGGGGGTGCCTGACCTAGCCGCGCCCCGGCAGCCTGCTCAAGGCGCAGCCCGCCCTGGCCGCCGGACTCGCCGGACCCGTCTGTCCCAGCGCCCGGGCCCGCCCAAAGGCCCCAGCTCCCAAGCTACTGCGCCCAGTTGGCTTCTGGGTACACTGCCAAAATGGCCGCAGCCGTAGCCTGGCGCACGCCGCTCCCTCCGCTACCCTCTGGCCCAGCGCCCGGTTTCCTCGCCCGTCAGGGCCCCAGCTCCCAAGCAGCTCGCAGCAGGGGTAGGATTCTGTGTATCCTGGCCAAGGGCGCGCCACGGCCCGTGGCCCGGCCGACTCGACCCTCTGGCCCACGCCCGGGGTCCCCGCCCTCAAGCCCACAGCTCCCAAGCACTGCTGCCCAGGTTTGCTTCGGGTATCCTGCCAAAGGCTGCAGCGCCTGGCCTGCCCGGACTCTCCGGACCCCGATCTCTCCCCGCTTTTTTTACCACTAGTAGAATCTGTGGTTTAAATTTCATATTTCATTTCTAGTTCACAGTTGAAGAAAAATTTAGGTCATTTCTTTTCTTAGCTAGTGAAAAAAACAGCAATAAAAATGGACTAAAAAGTATCTCTATAGTAGAACGAGCCTTTGTGGTATATGTGGCAAGGGGTGGTATAATCTGGATCATACGGTAAGATTCTTTTTATTTATTTATTTAGTTTATTTATTTATTTGTTTATGTTATTTATGTATTTGGTATATTGTCTGCAGGTGGTTGTGTGCACCTGTTGGCGTGCAATGCTGCGGAGGTCAGAGAGAGGGCAATCGGATTCCCCTGGAGCTGGAAGTTTTCCTGGAATTGGAGTTAGCAGATGGTTCTTAGCCGCAATTTGTGGGTGGCTGGGAATCAAACCCAGGTCGCTTGCAAGAGCAGTCGGCACTCCCACTGCTAGGCCATCTCTCCATCCCCCCAATTCTTTTTATAGTTTTAAGCCTGATGACCTGAATTGGATCTCTGGGACCCATATAGTGGAGGGAGAGAAATGACTCCCGCACATTGTCCTTTGACCTCCACATGTGCATCAAATTGACCGAATATGGAGAGAGAGAGAGAGAGAAGAAGAGAGAGAGAGAGGAGAAGAGAGAGAGAAAGGGAAACAGGTTAAATTGGGGGGCGGGGCAAGGGTGGGGGGGTTGACACAAGGTACTTTAATACCAGGGCACTCAGGCAGAGTAAGGAGGATCTCTGTGAGACCGAGGCCACCTGGCTGCATGGTGAGTTCCAGCCACTGTGGAGACCAGTCTGTCTGTGGGGGGGTAAAACGCACTCACGAACAGCAAACACAAAATTTTCAATAAGTTCTTGACTTGTTACTAACGAATTATTCTGTTTCGGGATGGGAGAGGACGTGGTGGTGTGGTTTTTTTTTTTAGTTTTTTTGGTCTGTTGCGAAGACAGTGTCCCCCTGTAGTCCCAGCTGTCCTGGAACTCACTCTGTAGACCAGGCTGGCCTTGAACTCACAAAGATCCGCCTGCCTCGGCCTCCCAAGTGCTAGGATTAAAGGCATGCGCCACCATGCCCGGCTTGTTACTATTTTTCTAAGTATTACCAAGTGTTATAAATAGATGCTTTTACTCCATTGTATCTTCTTATTGATTACTTTATTTGTAGGTAAACTACCTTTTTCCATATTTGAATTTTCTAAGAAAATGCCTTATTGAATTCTCTTGTTGTACCTGATTTCATTGTTTTCTGTGTGTACATTTGAAAAATGTAATTTCATTGACTGATACTTTTAGAACACTGTTGAATATTAGTAACTATTTGATGCTTTCCTTTATTACTTCTAGATTTTATTATTCATCATGATGCCAGATCTCTCTCTCTTTCTCTCTCTCCCTCCCTCTCTCCCCTCTCCCTCTCCTTTGTCCTGCCCCCTTCTTCCACTCACCTCCCTCTTCCTGAGTGTCTATATGCTTTTCCTCCTTGAATTTATTAATCAATTTTTAAAATAAATGTCCTATCATTAACCTTGCTTAACAGTCTTATAAACTTCTAATGTTACTAAATTTGATATTATTTTCTTAAAATGTTTGGATCTATATAAGTGAGATTAATTTTTGTGTTCTATGTTATACTTCACAATAAACTGTGAACACTACTTTCTCTAACTGAAAAAATGTAAATACTAGTCTTATTTATTCCATCAAGGTTTGAAAAAATTCAGTTGTGAAACTGTTTCTGGTGACTTTTTGTCTTCAGTAGAAGTAGAGAAAGGAGCTGTTTAGATTTGAACAGACGCCATGGCCATCTTGCAAGGGCCGTTTAGTTTCGTTTGTCTCCTGCGTCAGCGTCTGCTCTTCCGTTCCCTCTTCTAATTCGTGCCACCACACCTGTTGTTTCCTGACACTTGAATTTTCCCTCTCTTCTCTCCTCCCTTGACTTCCCTCTCTGACCTTTTCTACTCAGCTTTTTTATCCTACAACAGATAGTCATTAGCCAGATAATTGCACTGGTTTTTGAAGATCTTTTTTTTTTTATTTATTTATTTATTTATTTGACTATATTGTCTGCATGTAGGTTTGTGCACCTGTGTCGTGCAATGCTGCGGAGGTCAGAAGAGGGCATCGGATTCCCCTGGAACTGAAGTTTTCCTGGAATTGGAGTTACAGATGGTTCTTAGCCGCAATGTGGGTGCTGGGGATCAAACCCAGGTCCTCTGCAAGAGCAGTCGGCACTCCCAACTGCTAGGCCATCTCTCCAGCCCCCAATTCTTTTATAGGTTTTAAGCCTGATGACCTGAGTTGGATCTCTGGGACCCATATAGTGGAGGGAGAGAAATGACTCCCGCACATTGTCCTTTGACCTCCACATGTGCATCATTGCACACATATATGAGAGAGAGAGAGAGAGAGAGAGAGAGAGAGAGAGAGAGAGAGAGAGAAAGAGAAACAGGTTAAATTGGCTGGGCATGGTGACACATACTTTTAATACCAGCACTCAGAAGCAGAGGTAGGTAGATCTCTGTGAGACCAAGGCCAGCCTGGTCTACGTAGGGAGTTCCAGGCCAGCTGTGGAGACCCTGTCTTGAAAAACAAAGCAAACAAAAATTTTCAATTAAGTCTTGACTTGTTANACACTATTAACACTTGGGGAAAAGTATCTTTTTTTTCCTTTTGGTTCTTTTGACTAAAGGGTCTCCCTTTAGTCCCAGCTGGCTTGGAGTTTGCTATGAACTCACAGAGATCCACCTGCCTCTGCCTCCCAAGTGCTGGGATTAAAGGCGTGTGCCACTATGCCTGGCATGAATCCTCATTTTTCCTCTTTATTGCCATTATTATATCCTACTCACAGGTTTTGTTTTGCTGCCAGGCATCTTGATTTGGTGTGTGTGTGTGTGTGTGTGTGTGTGTGTGTGTGTGTGTATGCATATATTTGCTTATATATATTGTATGTTGAAGCCAGAGGACAACCTTAGGTGTCACCCAACTTTGTTATTGTTGTTTCTGTTTTTGTCTTTGAGACAGGCTCTCACTGACCTGGAGCTTGCCAAGTGGGCAAGGTTGACTGGCCAGCATTCCCTGGGGATCTGCCTGTGTCTGCCTCTGTGGTACTAGAATTGGAAGTGTGTGCCACCATGCCTGGCTTTTTTCAGTTGGGTTCTAGGAAGCAAATTCTGGTCCTTGTGTTTATAAGACAAGCACTTTATCACCTCAACCATCTCTCCACCTCCACTTTTTAAAATAAAAGCTAAGAACCTAATTAATACCTTCTGAGAGAAAGGGATGTCATGAGGTTAGAAAGGTTATAGGAATCCAGATCACTTAAAACCTTCTGGGCTCTTTTAATTACTGTTTTATTAAACTTAGAAGCCATTGAAAGGGGATGAAGAAATATCCCAGTAGTTAAGAATGCTTACTGCTCTTGCAGAGGACACAGATTCAGTTTCCAGCACCCACATCAGGCAGCCACAACCTTCTGCAACTATTGTTACAGGGCATCTGACACCGTCCCTGCCATCTGTTGGCACATGCACACACATGGTGTACATAAACTTGCAGGCACACACACATACACATAAAAGAGATACATTTTTATTATTTATTTTTTAAGAGAAAGTGTTTCTTTTATGTTCTCCCTTAGCTTCTCCTACTAAATAAGTAATCATGACAGTGTTTTCTTTTTTCTTTCTCTTTTTTTAATTTGAATTGGTAATCAATATGTATTTGAGAAAGTGGCTAAGTATTTATTTTAAACATTTGGTAACTCACAGATTAAAGAGTTCATCATTTGAGGCTTCAGAATAATAATTTCCATAATATTTTTCAAAATGATCTGTGTATCTACTTCTCTCAATTGGTGAGTCACTTTTGGATAGAAAATAACATGCATATTTTATTTAACTTCTCCTGTGCTTAATAATTAATCTGTTGATAATGTATTCATGAGAAAAATAACACATAGTAAAAGATGAGAATGAATTTTGATTACCTTAGTTTGGTTTACTATTCATAACCATAAAACCTAGTTATTGATCGAAACAGGACTTTCAGGCAGTGAAGAATTAAAAGTGATCACTATGTAATTGTATCTCAGAAAAGATACACGTCTTTAACATTAACAGCACTTGGGAGGCAGAGGCAGGCAGATCTCTGTGAGTTCAAGGCCAGCCTGGTCTGCATAATGAGTTCCATGCCAACTGGGGCTACAGGGAGACCTTGACTCAAAAAAGACAAAGAAAAAAGGTGTATATTAAAGTAATAATGAAAGAGCTGGGCATGGTGACACATGCCTTCAGTTTCCAACACTTGGCAGGCAGAGGCAGGTGGATCTCTGTGAGTTTGAGGCCAGCCTGGTGTACACAGAGAGTTTTTAAAAATAAAAAATAAAAATAACCCCCCAAACCAAAATGATGATGATGAAATAAAAATGAAGCTACAGAAAAATGGATGGGAGAGTTCACCATAAGCACAGTAGTTAATTATTTTAGTTCTGTAAGTTTTCTTAGGAAGTGGTACATTTGTTTTATTTTGTCTTTAAAGAATCAGTCTAAAAGATTACTTAGCTTAGAGAGTCAGGACTATGAAAAAGAATATATCCTCTGTCTTAGGAATATTTAAACCTAAAATTTCTCCATCATTCTTGCCTGAGTTTTACAAAGATTTTTTTTAAATCAAAGAGTATCTATAATAATGAATAAAGTACTGAATCTTTTTTAATGTCTTAAAGATCATGTCTTAGAATATACCTCTTAATCATTAATATTTAGCTGTATTATAAATTTCATTTATGAAAGGAACAGAGGTATGGTTGTGAGTCTGTTAATTTTCTTTTCATGGAAATTTCTTCCTAATTAATGAACAGAACATGATGAAAAATTTAAAATAGTTAAATTATATGATCCATTGTAATTAAGTTCCACAGTGTACCTACTATGAGCTCTGTATATTCTATTCCAGAAGCAAGAACTTAAGTTTAAAGATGAATGAGGTAAAGTTCCTATTTCTAGGAATTTATAATCTAATGTTGAAGAGAATTGAGTAAAAGGACAAATGAAATATTGTGTGGATAACTTCTACCTATGATAATTAAAGAGTAATTTAATACAATTTTCCCTTGTAGTACAAACAATTGGATTAATAGAAAAAAATAACACAAAAACCTGTTTTTATATATTCAGAGAAAGAAATAATGCAGGATTTTGATCCCTTAGTGAGTAAGGAGGGAAAGCACTATTAGGTAAGCACTACTTTTGCTCCAGCCTTTAGCCAGGATACAATTTTGGACAGCACTAGGAAGGAGGAACTTAAGCAATGCAAAGTAGACTGGTTGGATTGAAGATGCTCTCAAGGAGGCTGACTAGTTTAGAACTTTCAGTACATTGTACTTGAAATGACAGGTTCACAGAGAAAAGGAATTTGCATTGAAGTCAGGGGCAGTATATTAACCTCTGCTCTTGTAGAGGAAACTCTTCAAGGCTGATAAAGAACTGTGGAGAATGATAAGGTGAACAGTTCAAAGAGTTGACATGGAACAAAGAGATTCTGGTGTTCCATCAAGTCATAGTGGAAAAATTCCATTAAACAGAAGAGTTCTACCTCAATAAAGTAGGATTAAATCAGCTGCAGACCAGATCCTCCTATAGACTCACCCTATAAAAATATTATAAATAGCCAGGTGTGGTGGTACATGCCTTTAATCCCAGCACTTGGGAGTCAGAGGCAGGTGGATCTCTGTGAGTTCAAAGCCAGCTTGGCCTACATAGTGAGTTCCAGGACAGCTGAGGCTAGAGGGAAACCCTGTCTCAAAAAGACCAAAAATAATGTTATAAACAATATTTGAACCTGACCACTAAAATAAACATCAGCATGCCTTAGAGGAAGGTAAACCTCAAACGTTCAACAATATTGTGAACACAATGATGTCCAGTAAGAAAACAAAATTACTAGGTAGATGAAGAAGCAACAAGTTATAGCTTAGAACGAGGAGGAAATTTGACTAATGGAAATGTATATAGAAATGACAAAAATGTATATAGAAATGATTCAATTAGAAGGAAAAATGAAGTCTGCTCCAATAAATATTTCAAGTATGTGAATATAATGCAGAGATAATGGGGAGTATAAAAATAATCAAAGACAGAATCATTGACAAGAGCCAGTGCCCTTTCCTGATAAAAACCTTCAATCGGGCTGGAGAGATGGCTCAGTGGTTAAGAACGATGACTGCTCTTGCAGAGGACCTGGGTTCGATTCCCAGCACCCACATGGCAGCTAAGAACCCTCTTTAAGCCTGGCATGGTGGTGTACGCTTTTAATCCTAGCACTTGGGAGGCAGAGGCAGGCAGATCTCGATATGAGTTCAAGGCCAGCCTGGTCTACAGAGTGAGTTCCAGGCCAGCTGGGGCTACAGGGAGACCCTGTCTCAAAAAGACAAAAAAATAAATAAATTAAATTAAAAAAAAACTTCAATCAACTAAAGATAGGATTTTCCTCAACTTGATAAAGGGAATTTATGGGGAAAAAAAACCCCAAAGCTAATGTTGTTAGTGGTAAAGAATGAAAATTTCCAACTTAAGAACAAAGAAAGTATATCCACACTAACCACTTCTAATCAATACAATACTGAAGACCTTGCATTGTGGTTTAAATAAAACATGTCTCCCACAGATACATGTGTTGAAAGGCTGGTCCCTAGCTGGTGATGTTAAGAGATGACTGGATCATGAGCTCATAGTTGATTGTGCCAGTGGGACGCAGGGCCCAGGTGGAGGAAGCAAGTCACCCGGGGAGTGCCTTTAAAGGTGTACTGTGTCTCCATCCACTTTCTCATGTTCTCACATCCATGAGGTGAGAAGCTTTGCTCCACTATTCACTCCCATGTCAACATTCTGTCATACAAGGGAAGCCAAATGAATTTGGACTAAATCCTCTGAAATTGTAAGCCAAAATTAATCTTCCCTAACCATTAGAGGATGTAAGCTTGTGGCATCAGCCGTGGGTTATTCCTCCAAGGAGAGAGCTAATAGCCAATTAGAATTGGGATATACAGACATATGGCTGCCACTGCTGCACAGTATTTCCAGGCAGATGAGGTGTAGCTGGTGCTGACGGAGGAGTCTTGCTTGACTCAAGGAGACCTATATTTGCTTTATTGGTTTAGTGGTCTTTGGTAACACTCTCTGGCATCCCAGAGACCATCTGTACAAGCCCCCCCCGGTGGATGGTGGGACCCATTAGCTGTGTGGGTTTGGGCACAACTGCTTGCAAATTGGTTTTACATGAAGGATGCTTGTACTCACAAATTATCACTTATTGTTAAAAAAAAATGAAAATAAAACAAAACAAAAAAGCAGAGAAAGATGCAGAAAACTTACGACAGAATGCATGATCTGGGATGGGTAGGGGTGGGGTGGGGGAAGGGAAGGGGATATATGCCTGAACTGAATTGGAAAATGTTGTATGAAATACACAAAGCATCAATTAAAAAAATTAATCTTCCCACCCTTAAACTGTTTCTCTGCATATGTTATCACAATGGAAAGTCTAACACATCTAGTATATGGAAAATCCTGAGGAATCTGAGAAACACTACTAAATGCAGTAGGTTCAGCAAAGTTGCAATATAGAAAAAAAACTAATAATTTCAAGTGGATTTAAGAAAATTTTAGTTATAATTATATAAAAATTTAATGCAACTGTTACAAAAAATCCAAGCTAGATATTTGAAAAATAACTGGCAAACTGATCCAAAAATTAACCTCTGCCTATAAAAAAGTCCTTAAAAATTGCAAAAGTACCAAGCAATGCCAAAACAATCTTGAAAAGAAAGAAATTGGAAGACTCAGACTTCCCAATTTCAAACTTCCTAAAAAGCAAATAATAAAGATAATGAAGCAATGGAAAAAGAATAATCGCATAGTCAACTAAATGTAACTAAAAGTCAAGAAATAAACTCATATATCCGTGGTCAGTTCTGATGATAATAGTACTGGAATAACCAGGTAACCACTGGTAGGACAGTGAACTGAGTATCTATCAGATACTACACAAAAGTAACTCAAATGGTTCAAAGGCCTAAGTGTAAGACATAGAAGCGTAAAGCTCTTAAAGAAAAATACAGATGTAATTCTTCATTACCTTGAATTAGGGAATTTTTATCTTCACAAATAGGTAATTTAGACTTCTTCACAACATGGGTTCACAAACCAACATGCAGACAGTACATTTATACACATACAAAAATAAATAAAATTAAAAATATTAAAAAAAAAACTACAAAAACAAAAACAAACAAAACAAAACAAAAAACAAAACAAAACAAAAAAAAACACTGGGCATGGTGGTGCATGCCTTTAATATCCTAGCACTTGGGAGGCAGAGGCAGGCTGGGTCTTTTCGAGTACACGGTCTCCTGTAGCCTCAGCTGTCCTGGGAACTCACTCTGTGGACCAGGCTGGCCTTGAATTCACAAAGATCAGCCTGCCTCTGCCTCCCAGTGATAGGAACTTAAGGCATGCACCACCATGCCCAGTGTTTTTTTTTGTTTTGTTTTGTTTTTTGTTTTGTTTTTTGTTTGTTTTTTGTTTTTGTAGTTTTTTTTTAATATTTTTAATTTTATTTATTTTTGTATGTGTATAAATGTACTGTCTGCATGTTGTTTGTGAACCCATGTTGTGAAGAAGTCTAAATTACCTATTTGTGAAGATAAAAATTCCCTAATTCAAGGTAATGAAGAATTACATCTGTATTTTTCTTTAAGAGCTTTACGCTTCTATGTCTTACACTTAGGCCTTTGAACCATTTGAGTTACTTTTGTGTAGTATCTGATAGATACTCAGTTCACTGTCCTACCTGTGGTTACCTGGTTATTCCAGTACTATTATCATCAGAACTGACCACGGATATATGAGTTTATTTCTTGACTTTTAGTTACATTTAGTTGACTATGCGATTATTCTTTTTCCATTGCTTCATTATCTTTATTATTTGCTTTTTAGGAAGTTTGAAATTGGGAAGTCTGAGTCTTCCAATTTCTTTCTTTCAAGATTGTTTGGCATTGCTGGTACTTTTGCAATTTTAAGGACTGTTTTTATAGGCAGAGGTTAATTTTTGGATCAGTTTGCCAGTTATTTTTCAAATATCTAGCTTGGATTTTTTGTAACAGTGCATTAAATTTTTATTAATATAACTAAAATTTTCTTAAATCCACTTGAAATTATTAGTTTTTTTTCTATATTGCAACTTTGCTGAACCTACTGCATTTAGTAGTGTTTCTCAGATTCCTCAGGATTTTCCATATACTAGATGTGTTAGACTTTCCATTGTGATAACATATGCAGAGAAACAGTTTAAGGGTGGAAGATTAATTTTTTTAATTGATGCTTTGTGTATTTATACACATTTTCCAATTCAGTTCAGGCATATATCCCCTTCCTTCCCCACCCACCTACTACCACCCACAGTCCATGCATTCTGTCGTAATTTTTGCATCTTCTCTGCTTTTTTTTTTGTTTTTTATTTTCATTTTTTTTAACAAATAAGTGATAATTTGTGGTACAAGCATCCTTCATGTAAAACCAATTTGCAAGCAGTTGTGCCCAAACCCACAGCTCAATGGGTCCCACCATCCACCGGGGGGGGCTTGTACAGATGGTCTCTGGGATGCCAGAGAGTGTTACCACAGACACTAAACCATAAAGCAAATATAGGTTCCTTGAGTCAAGCAAGACTCCTCCGTCAGCCCAGCTACACTATCTGCCTGGAAATACTGTGCAGCAGTGGCAGCCATATGTCCTGTATATCCCAATTAATTGGCTATTAGCTTTCCTTGGAGGAATAAANTAACTTCATTTCTAGAAAAAATAGAAATATAGTAACCCATCAAAAAACATTTATCTTAGGAAATAATAAATTTAATCAAAGTACAAGATTCGTACATGGAAAATTATAATTGATGAAAAAAGTGAAGATATAACTAAACAGATATATCCCTGTTCCTGACTCAGAAGAACTGATATTATTGGATTGTCCATACTACACAAAGCAATATACACTCAATGTCATCCCCCCCCAAATTCCAATGGCATTCTCACTCAGATAAAAGTAGTCTGAAAAAAAAACTTAAAAAAAAAAAAAAAAAAAAAAAAAAAAAAAAAAAAAAAAAAAAAAAAAAAAAAAAAAAAATAACAGAAACAAAATAAAAAATATTTATTACATAAAGTTATCAATAAACTCTAATAATAATAGAGGGCGAGGAGATGAGTTAAACAAACTCAAAGGACCCGGGTTCGATCCCCAGCACCCACATGGCGTGCCGAGAGCCGTCGAAACTCCATTCCAGGAGAACTCCAGTTCCAGGGGATGTCGACGCCCTCTCTTCTGACTTCATACTACAGTCAGACTTCACATCAACACACAAAAAATAACTAAAAAAAAAAAAACAATAAATACAACCCAATAATAAAAAAAAAAAATCTTTAAAAAAAATAATAATATAATTAATCAGAGCAGCATCTGATCAATTTCAAGGTCAACAACTGGCTTCTCTTTGATGCACCAAAGGGACTGTCTTACTAGCACTAACCAGCAGACACTTGAGCTAGCAAACACGGGAATGCAAACAAATGTTCCTTTACCTCTCAAGTAAAGTAAAAAGCTTTCCAACCTTCCTAAGATATATGAGAAAGGTCTTCGTTACTGAAGCATATTCAACGTGACATTTTGTAGGATTTCCCAGCACGCCTACAAATTCACAATTCTGATCGTTTTCCTCTACCTGAAAGCCCCCATCACCCTGCATTCCCCAGATAGCTCCAATCCATCCTCTAAGACTCATTCTTAATTTTCAAATAATTCTTTCTTGCCATACGCTTTAGGGCTCCAAAATCACATATCATTAAGCCCTGATAGATTCAGGTCTAAAATTCTAAAAAGTTTTTATCAGTGCTTCTTTTTAGTTTACAGTATTGCTTTATTCTTCAATTCAGGATGGGCATTTCTGGCAGCTAAGCGAAATATGTGTGTTTGTTGTTGATTGATTCGTAAGTAGAATAAGGATATGAAGATACTGAAATAAGTTTGTAGTTTTTGTTTGTTTGATTGGGTATTTTTTGTTTTACTTTATAGGCAAGCTATCTCCCTCATCAAATATTCATACAATGAGACCATTCCCACTGTAGGCTTAATTTAGGTTCATGGACCCGTTTCTAAGATAGATGAACATGCCCAAAACTGGAAGCGAAGGAGTGGACGTGGGAGAGAGAATAAGCCAACACTGGAGAGAGGTAACTTGAGAAGAATGGAAGAGAAGAGAGACTGTTGCTTTCTGGGTTTGGATGTTACTCACTCGGGATATTATGTGTTCAAGTTTTTTTAAATATCATAATTTCATTTTTAAGAGGTTGAATATACCATTCATTGTTATGTTCCATGACACCTTTCTATTATCACATTCGTTTGTTGGTGACTCTAGGCTGTCTTCATTCGGAAAATTTGATGGAGGAACTCCCGATTATGAAGATGAAGGGCTAATTTTCAGTTTCAAATGGCATGCATTGAACAGTATGACAGAACAGATATTTCTGTAGTCAGAATATGCACAAGAGTTTGCTCTAGCTGGTTGCATATAGTAGATCAATTTGCGACTTGCCCCACGCGGAAAAAGCGAGTGGAGAGTGCTACATCCTGCCAGTAGGTTATTTATATATAATGTTTGTCTTGTTCAGATCCAGTCATCTAACTGGCTTGGTTAAAATGAAAATCTCAATGCTGTGTTGTGTTAGTGAATGCGATATTTCCACGATGGGATCAATGATGTTCATGCAGTTGAAAGATTTTGTTCATACCACTGGCGGTTCTCGTCGTTATGAGAACTCTCTGTTTATGATTCCGTGCCCACATCTTTTTGAAATTGTTGTTATGAATTATGTTCCTTTTTGGCTCTTTGTATATTCTAGATACTAGTCTCGTCAGCCATCTAGCTGGGTAGTAAAGATGTGTTTCTTAAAGACTAGCAGTGAAAAGGAAACTCGCAGAGCTGAGAACAACCATGCAGCCGAATTGTAGGAGTAGAGGAATTATAATGTAACTACAATCAATCAGTTAGCTCATACCATGCCAACTATAAACACATTCTCGTAGAAAGGAAACCTGGGAGCAAGTGATCCCATTCATACATCGCAGGAAAATTAAACACCCCACATGAGAAAGAAACTTGGGAAATTATCCTATTCATGATAGCTCAAAAATATAGCAAAACTAAAAAAATAAAGAAAAAAAAAAAAAAAATTTATAAAAAAAAACATGAAGAAAGTTAAAAAGTACCAGAAAGATGGAAAGAGTGCCACAATATGGATCATCCCTGATATGCTACTGTTTACTGCAGCAGAGTATATATAATAAAATCTGCTGGTTACTGGCATAAAACACGACACATTGAAATGTAACAGAACTGAGGACACAGATTTAAATCCCCACATTATTAGCCACCTGATTTTTGCGCAACAGGAGCCAAATACACCACCAGCGTGGAAAAGCTTGTTTCAAAAAGGTGCTGGTCTAACTGGAGGACACTGCCGAGTTCAACTACCACCCCATTTCTCACCATGCACAAACACTTCCAACTCAAAGGGTCAACCGGACCTCAACCTAAGGCCTAATACCCTGAATTAGGAAGAGGGGGAGTAGTGGGGAAACCTTGGGCAATACAGGCACAGGAAAGTGCTTTCCGAATAGGATATGTGCAGCACAGGCTACTAAGTCCCAACAGTTAACAAATGGGATGCTTTGAAGAGGCAGCCTGCAGAATGAGTTATCTTTATATTAGCTGTGCAAATTATTATATTCCAGTTGGGTGTGGTGGTGCACCCACCTTATCGCAGCACTCAGACTAGAAGGCAGAAGCTGGTAGATCTCTGTGAGATTCAAGGCCAGCCTGGTCTACATAGGAAGTTCCAGGCCAGCTGGAAAACTACAGGGAGATCCTGTCTCAAAAAAAGCATTATATTCTGTGTATGAATGTACTATATACAGCATATGGTTGGTAATATATTTTATCCATTTTGTGGTTGTCTTTGTACTTTGAACTACAAGCATTTTTAGGTTACTTGTTGGTTTGGTTTTTTTTTGGTTTTGGGGTTTGTTTTTTTTGTCTCTTTTGAGACAGGTGTCCCCTTTAGTCCCAGTCTGGCCTGGAGTTACTATGTAGACATGACAGGATGTCTTAACTTCACAGATCTGCTTTTGCCTCTGCTCCAAGTGCTGGGGATCTAAAAGCGGTTGTGCCTACATACTCTGCCACATATTTAGTTGTTGTTTTTTTGTTTGTTTGTTTGTTTGCGTTTTTTTTTTTTTTTTGTTTGGTCTTTTCGAAGAACGGTTCTCCTTGTAGCTCAGCTGTACCTGGAACTCACTCTGTGGGACCAGGTGGCCTTGAATTCACAAAGATAAAAAAAAAAAAAAAAAAAAAAACCCAAACAAACAAACAAACAAAAAAACAACAACTAAAAATGTGGCCAGGTATGGTAGCACACGCTTTTAATCCCAGCACTTGGGAGGCAGAGGAAAGCAGATCTGTGAGTTCAAGGACAGCCTGATCTACATAGTAAGCTCCAGGCCAACTGGGACTAAAGGGAGACCCTGTCTCAAAAAGACAAAAAAAAAAAACCCCAAAACCAAAAACCAAACCAAACCAACAAAAACCTAAAAATGCTTGTAGTTCAAAGTACAAAGACAACCACAAAATGGATAAAATATTTACAAACCATATAGCTGATATAGTACTCATACCCAGAATATAATAACTTTTTTTGAGACAGCATCTCCCTGTAGTTCCAGCTGGCCTGGAACTTCCTATGTAGACCAGGCTGGCCTTGATCTCACAGAGATCTACCAGCTTCTGCCTTCTGAGTGCTGCGATAAAAGGTGTGCACCACCACACCCAACTGGAATATAATAATTTGCACAGCTAATATAAAGATAACTCATTCTGCAGGCTGCCTCTTCAAAGCATCCCATTTGTTAACTGTTGGACTTAGTGCCTGTGCTGCACAAGTCCTATTCGGAAAGCACTTTCCTGTGCCTGTAATTCCCAATGTTTCCCCCACTCCCCCTCTTCCTAATTCAGGGTATTAGGCCTTAGGTTGAGGTCCTTGACCCATTTGGAGTTGAGTTTTGTGCATGGTGAGAAATGGGGATCTAGTTGAACTCTCTGCATGTGTCCATCCAGTTAGACCAGCACCTTTTTGAACAAGCTTTTCCCTGGTGTGTATTTTGGCTCCTTTGCCAAAAATCAGGTGGCTATAAATGTGGGGATTTAAATCTGTGTCCTCAGTTCTGTTCTACTTATCAATGTGTCTGTTTTTATGCCAGTACCATGCTGTTTTAATCATATAGCTCTGCAGTATAATTTGATATCAGGGATGATCCATGATTGTGGGCACTCTTTCCATCTTCTGGTATCTTTTTCAATTTCTTTCTTCAGTGTTCTAAAGTTTTTATTATACAAGTCCTTCATTTCTGTTTAATGGATTTTGAAGCTATCATGAATAGGATAATTTCCCAGGTTTCTTTCTCAGTGTGTTTATTGTCGGCATGTATGAAGGGATCATTTCCCAGGTTTCTTTCTCGGTGTGTTTATTGTTGGCATGTATGAAGGCTACTGATGTATGTGTTAATTTATATCCTACTACTTTGCTGCATGTTTTCATCAGCTCTAGGAGTTTCCTGATAGTCTTTAGAAAAATCTTTACCAGCTATATGTCTGACTGAGAATAAGTATCTAGAATATACAAAGAGCCAAAAAAGAACTAAATAGCAGCAAACAATTCAAAAAGTGGGGCAAGGATATAAACAGAGAGTTCTCTAAAGATGAAACGCAAGTGGTTGAAAAATATCTTCAAAATGATGAACATCATTGATCATCAGGGAAATATAGATTAAAACCACTTTGAGATTTCATTTTACCCCAGTTAGAATGACTGAGATCTAAAGACAAACAATTATAAATACTGGCAAGGATGTGCACTCCACTGCTGGTGGGAGTGCAAATTGATCTACTATATGATCCAGCTAGAGCACTCTTGTGCATATACTACAGAAATATCTGTTCATCCATGTTCATTCCTTCCATCTTCATAATATCCAGAAATTGGAAGCAGCCTAGATGTCCACCAACTAAAGAATGGATAATGAAAGTGTGGTACATATACACAATGTAATATTATTCAACTCTTAAAAATGAAATTATGATATTTGAAAGAACTTGAAACAATCATCCCGAGTGAGGTAACTCAAACCCAGAAAGCATCACGTTCTCTCTCAGTTTGGCTATTTCTCCAGACATTCAACCTAGAAGTCCATGAACCTAAATGCCTACAGTGGAATTGCTCATTCATATATTTTATAGGGAGGTAGCTTCCTATAATCAATACACCATATTTTCAGTATCTTCATATCCTTGCCAGCACCGTGCCCCATCCTGAATTTAAAGCCATACTGTAACTAAAAAAAGCAACTGAGAAACTTTTTAGAGACCTGAAATCTATCAGGAGCTTAATGATATGTGATTGGAGCCCTAAAGCTATGGCAGAAAAGGAAATTATTTGAAAATTAAGAGATGAGTCTTAGAGGATGGATTGGAGCTATCTGGGGAATGCAGGGTGATGGGGGCTTTCAGGTAGAGGAAAACGATCAGAATTGTGAATTTGTAGGCGTGCTGGGAAATCCTACAAAATGTCACGTTGAATATGCTTCAGTAACGAAGACCTTTCTCATTATCTTAGGAAGTTGGAAAGCTTTCCTTTTACTTGGAGGTAAATGGAACATTTTGCATTCCCTTTTGCTAGCTCAGTGTCTGCTGGTTAGTTTAGTAAAGACAGTCCCTTTGGTGATCAAGAGAAGCCAGTTGTGACCTGAAATTGATCATATGCTGCCTAGATTATTATTATTTTTTTAAAGATTTTTTAATTTTTTTTATTTATTTCCGTATGTGTATGAATGTATTGTTTGCATGCAAGTCTGTGCACCTGTGACGTGCAATGCCACGGAGGTCAGAAGAGGGCGTCGGACTCCCCTGGAACTGGAGTTCTCCTGGAATTGGAGTTTCAGACGGCTCTCGGCCGCCATGTGGGTGCTGGGGATCGAACCCGGGTCCTTTGCAAGAGCGGTCGGCGCTCTTAACCGCTAGGCCATCGCTCCAGCCCTGCCTAGATTATTATTAAACGAGAAAAGGTTAGTGATTGATAACATTTAAATAGGTCGAAGCCTAAATACCTTTTGTCTATTTTGTTTCTGTATATTTTAAGATTTATACTCTTTTTCTGTGAAGAATGCCATTGGAATTTGGGGGGGGATGACATTGAGTGTATATTGCTTTGTGTAGTATGGACAATCCAATAATATCAGTTCTTCTGAGTCAGGAACAGGGATATATCTGTTTAGTTATATCTTCAGCTTTTTTCATCAATTATAATTTTCCATGTACGAATCTTGTACTTTGATTAAATTTATTTCTAAGTAATGTTTTGATGTTTACTATATTTCTTTCTAGAAATGAAGTCAATGGAATGTGGCCAGTTAAATGAACTTCAAAAACAAAAAAGTGAACTGTTACAAGAATTATCTACACTCCAGAAGAAACTTAAAGGTACTACCTTAGTAAATTGGTGTTATGACATGTAGTGTTGTGTTGGTGTTTTACAGTGTGCGCCCTGTGTACCAATTCTAGGGAGGGATGTTTCCTAAAAGAAATAGATATTGGGCCTGGGAGATAAGAGCTCATGGTTAGAGCACATGGACTGCTCTTGCAAGGACGGGGTTCGATTCCCAGTCACCACATGCGCGGCTAAGAAACCGTTTTTAGTAAAGCTGGGCATGGTGGCGTGCACCTTTAATCCCAGCACACCGGCAGGCGAGGCAGGCAGGGCAAGGCAGATCTCTAGTAGGTTCAAGGCAGCCTGGTTTCTACATAGAGCGCTCCAGGCCAGCTGAGACTAAAGGGAGACCCTGTCTCAAAATGAACGCGAAAAAAAAATAAAAAAAAAGAAAAAAGAAAAAAGAAATATGCACTTTAACGTGTTAGTTTAGCGGCTGCTTTTCTTTATTTTGTTTTTCCAGTTGGGAGAGTGAGTCTAGGGGTGGAGTCAGGCTATGTAAGGACTATAGTACTGAGCCATAGCTTAAGCCATTTTTTATTTTATTCATATTGTATTTATTTTATTTATACTGCTTTTATTTCAAGAAAGGGCTCCTCTAAGTTCCCTATCTGTTCTTCAACTTGTGATTCTTCCACCTCAGCCTCTTAAATATCTAGGATTAAAGGCTATAACCAGGCCTGGCTAGAACAGATCCTCTTGGTGTACAAATTTTGTGGCCATCTTTTTTGTTCCTTTAATTTCTATTATGTTAATATTTACAGAAAATAAAATATAATTACTATAGACAGGTAGCATGCACTGATGTATCTATATATAACACCAAAACTTAGATTCAGTTTTCATGAGTGACTAAAGACCAGCCTTCATGTTAATTTTTAAATGATTATTAATGATGTATAAGTGTTCTGAATTGGTTTTAGATCTTAAAGATGAAGAGAATATGGGGCCAATTTGTACCACAAATACCTAGAGGGCAGAAAAAATCCAAAAGATCAAAGAAAAGCCATCAAAATGACACTGAATGCTGAGGTAAGAGTGTCTATTATTGGCACATACAAATCCTTTCCCGATAGTTAGTTTTTAAGATTTGGATTGCAAGTTTTTTTGACAAAAAGTTTCATATCTATCTATATCCTCCATCCTTTTTAATTTTTAGTTTTTATTTTTTGACCAATGAGTCTCAAACACAGCAGTTGTATTATACAACATATCGGAGGGTGGAATCAAGCACCAGATTTCATCAAGGTCACCCATGCTGTTTTGGACGTATCTGATGGTTAATGGGAACAACAGTTATATATATATAATAAAACATCCGAAGTTGAAGGATTCACCAGGTGATACTATATGACTTAGCAATTAATTATAGAAACATTTGTTGATACACAATCCCAAAGCAATTGTTTTTTCTTTATACAGTTATTTTATTAAAGCAAGGTGGACAAGCAAATTTATTCTACCATTTAACTCAGATGCATTACACATTTTTATCAGCCTTTAAACCAATGTTTTTAATATACACATATTACTTTTACAAGCCTAAAAACACCAGGTACCGTAGACACGAGTCCTGGGCATGACTGAATACCTGTTGAACCTCCTAATCTAAATGATGCCACCAATCGAAACTTTAGACACCCGTGTCTTCCTCTCCCAGCCCCTCCCACCCTCCTACCCGAGCTCATCAACAGTTCGTTCAGTCAGTTTCTGATGCAATCTTTCTGTTTGTTCATTTTTTTTTTTATTAAACTCTAATTGTTTGTTATGTTAATACACATTTTTCTAATCAGTTCAGGCTATATTTCCCCTTCCCTTCTCCCTCCCATCCCACTCCACCCATCCCAGATATGCATTCTTGCCAGACGTCCTGCATCTGTTCTCTCATTTTCTTTTTTCCATTTTTTTTGCAATAGGTGATAATTATATGTGAGATACGAGATACACTAGTATCCTTCAATGTAAAAAACTCAATCTTGCAAGAAGCAGTTGTACCAAAACCCACACAGCCCAAGTGGTCCCCCATCCAGCAGGGGGGTTGAGTTTGTTCAAATCAAGTTGATCAAATGAGTGTCCAGGCACCTATATTGCTGTAGGTTCACCACTTTCACACCCAATCCACAGCTCTTACATTCTACCCTAGGCCCCTCTTCCATCCAGATTGTTTCTCACGTTCACTCACGCTTCAGACAGCGGTCTCGCGCACAGGTGGATGAGAGAAAACATCAACTCTCTCGCAGGGCTGTTGTCTTGGACCTGCTCACTTCTGGCTGTTTCTTTCATGGGCTGACAGGTTGTCCAGGAATAACCGTTCGTTCCTACTAAGAAGCACAAGCAATTTAAAGCTATAGATAGGTACTTAAACGTATGAATTGTTATCATTGTATACCTTGGTATAGAACCACAAGATAAGTTTGGATGGTATGTTAATCCATGAATACATTTTTTTCTGTGGAATATGACAGGATCTTACTGAGGCTTATAACAACTCCTAACCATTATAGGGGGCAAAACGTGTTGGTGTCGGCGTGGGTTATTCACGCCAGGAAAGCCAATAGCCATTGGGATATAACATGCGCTCCAATATGGCTGCCTACTGCTGCATATTGTTTCCAGGCAGGTGAGGTGTAGCTGGTGCTGATGGAGGACGTTTCTTGACTCAAGGAGACACAACACTATGTCTTTGATTGCTTTTAGACGTCCTTGGCCTAAGCCTTCCGGCATTCCAGAACAACTCTGTACATTGCAGAGTCACCATCTGTAGACATCCATTTCCCTCTTTATGTTAGATCATTTCAAAGTTACAATGGCGCCTAGCTAGAGCCAGGCCTATCGCGCCTCTCTTCTTGCAGAGTGATCCTTACCAGTTGAGAGCAAGGATCCTTTACCTTATTATGTGGCCGGGGCTTGGATGTCCCTTGGCCAAATCACTCTCCTTAGGTGGAATACATGCAAATTGCACGATGCGATTGTCTTAGAAGCTCCTTGCATTAATATATTTTGCTAATGTCATAAGGTATTAGAGGATGACTTTAGTATTTTCTGTGTGTTCTGAATAGAGTAATTAGATCCTTGCACAGTTCTATTGTCTATATAGTCAATAATCAGAAAGAAAGGCAGTTTACTGGTTTTATAAGAGATATCACGCATCATATAATTAAGTCGTGTCTCCAATTTCCAGTGGGAACGACTCATCATCTTTATTTCTCCTTTGTTTCTATTGGGGGTTGTAAGACAAGTCTCTTGTATTTCAAAACCTTTGGGCCCTTAGAAGGTAAGTTTCATTAGGACTCTTATAATAGTTGTTACAAGTAGGATCCACAGAGGGGTTTTGATGTTTGTAGCAATCTGAGGCTTTTTTCCTTCCTTTCATTCTTTTTTTTTTTTTTTTAGTCACTTTCTTTTGGCACTTTTGGTAATCCTACTTGATGCAAGCTGATCTTTTTAAATATGCATCCTCTCCACAAGAAATATATTATATCTTGTTTGGTTATTGGTACTAGCATCCCCAAATGAGAGATCCATTGTCGTGTGTTTATTCTGGGAGCTGTGTTACCTCACTTACATGATGTCTTCTTACTCCAATCCATTTTACCATGCAAAGTTCATGACGTTGTCTTTTCTTTACCACTGCCTAGATTCTATTGTGTACATGTACCACATTTTCTCTATCCACTCGTCAGTTGAGGAGCATTTGGGTTGATTCCAATTTTTTGCTATTGTGAACAGAGCAGCAATAAATATAGCTGTGCATGTATCTCTGCAGTAAGATGAGTCTTGTGGGTATATACCCAGGAATGGTATGACTGGGCTGGATGGTGGGACCCATGAGCTGTGTGGGTTTGGGCACAACTGCTTGCAAATTGGCTTTACATGAAGGATGCTTGTACTCACAAATTATCACTTATTGTTAAAGAAATGAAAACAAAACAAAACAAAAAACAGAGAAAGATGCAGAAAAGTTACGGCAGAATGCATGATCTGGGATGGGTAGAGGTGGGGTGGGGGAAGGGAAGGGGATATATGCCTGAACTGAATTGGAAAATGATGTATGAAATACACAAAGCATCAATTAAAAAAATAGAGCTTTCATAAAAAAAGAGTTATCTATTATTATGTCTGTACAAAAATCAACCAGGTTTTTTGAAGTGGATTTCAGCATAAAGTTGAGGGCTTATTTTTAAAGTTCCAGGTAAAGACATTATTTCTGTGTATTTGTGTTCTGGCACTTGCTAGTAGGCAACCCCCACACTGGCTAGAACTCAGTGTGGGTTGGCACCAGTGAAGCTGGTTTTACTATTTTTTTGTCTTGTGAACTGTTACATCTCAGTAGACAAGGCGACTTCCCTTCCTGTTATTTCCTAACATTGGAGGAGGAGGGACAATTGAAATTATATTTAATGTTTCTACATTCCAGTGGGAAAGTCACAATCTATTATCTTAACTTGCAGCTTGTTACTCTAGTTTGGTTCATAAAGAATGGAAATGTTGTGGTGTGTGGTGGCATATGCCTTTAATCCCAGCACTCAGGAGGCAGAGTCAAGCAGATCTCTGTGAGATCAAGGCCAGCCTGCTCTACATAGGAAGTTCCAGGGGAAAAAAACAATGGAAGTGTGTTTTCCCTATGGAATATTTACATGCTTTTAATGTTTTGTATATCAGTGACTGATATTTGAAATTGCATTGCCGTCACCACAAGGAGAAAAGGTCTAAAGTTTTCATATTTGACTATTATTTATTAGTAATTCATAGTCACATTTGCTATCTTTGTTTTAAAGAAGTTTCTATACTTTCTAGGATTCATGTTAAAAAACAAAACAAAAACCCCCAAACTGTATTACAGAATCAATGAAGAAGCAAATGAAGCCTTCTTTGACATAAATCATGCCAGAAGTGTGCATAGTTCAGTGGAGTGAATGTTTCATATGAGCAGTGTATGGCCTCCAGCCATTATTGTAAGAGATTGTAAGAAAATATTTGCAGTTAATTTTATATTGTTTTATGAGCATAAGATACCAATCTCTTGGGTGATGTGTTGTGATACAGAATGAATTTCCATGTGGACAATCTACTCATTGATCTCTTTATTCTTGTGAAAGTGCCAATACCTACTGTGTCATTTTACTTAGTAGCATACATAAGGGCTTCCCATGTGAGCTGCAGTTTTGTGAGTTTAACACTAGGTCATAAAATCTTTCCTGCTGGCTGTGGTACACGCCTTTAATCCCAGCACTTGGGAGGCAGAGGCAGGGAGATCTCTATGAATTCAAGGCCAACCTGGTCTACGTAGTGAGTTCCAGGCCAGCTGGAGCTACAGGGAGACCCTATCTCAAAAAAAAAATCCCTTAGTTAAAATTAAACATCCAAAGTCTCTGAAAGAACACTTTTTTCTTCACAAATGGTGACAGAGGAAATTTAAATGATAAAGAACATCAATCCATAGTCCATTCATTATTTTACTACTTATTAATGGGATGCTATTATCTATTCACATTTTAAGTTCTTTGGTATATACACTTAGTTTTCCTATTAGTACATCTTGTAAAAAGTATTATCCAAAGGGCTGGACAGATGGCTCAGCTGTTAAGAGCACCAGCTGCTCTTGCAGAGAACTGGGGTTCAATTCCCAGCACTCACATGGTGACTAACAATTGTTGGTTACTTCGTTCTGGGAGAATCCACTGTCCTCTTCTGATTCCCTGGGCATTGTACAACACGGGTGCACTTATACATGTGCAGGCAGTATACTAATACACATAAAAATAATAAATAAAATATGTAAAATATTATTCAATTATAAAGACAATAAAATGCTGAATATAAAGAATTTTTGGAATGAAGATCAACCTTGTAATTAATGCAATAACAGGAGGCCAAAAATGGCAAGAAAGAACATCTGTTCAACTTCACCAGGTAGGCCAAAGTTAAGTTTATTATATTTAGAAGTTTTGGAATCAAATTCTTTTTTCATCTACATGTTCAAATATATGTTGAATTCAATACAGGTTACATTTTACTAAATTTTTCGGATTTGACATCTATTAGTATAGATATATGTTTACAATGGGATTTCTCAAACTTGGCACTGTTGAAATTTTAGGGTAGATTATTCTTTGTTGTAGGTGTTTATTGTTTTCATTGAAAGGTTAGCAGCTAATATATTTTCAAAGCACCCTACCTTTCTGACTACCCAAAATGTCTCTAGGTATTGCTAAATGCCTTCTGTAGCAGGGTGAGAGGGTAGCAAAATTGTTCCTACTGGGAAAACTAGTGTTCTTTTAAGATTACTGTAATGCCAGGGCTGGAGAGATGGCTCAGCAGTTAAGAGCACTAGCTGCTCTTCCAGAGGACTCAAGTTTGGTTCCCAGCACACACATGATGGCTAACAACTGTATGTAACTCCAATTCCAGAGGATCCGACGCCCTCTCTGACCTCTGTGGGCATTGCACTACATGGGTGCACTTATATACATGCAGGAAATACACTCATATACATAAAAATAAAAATAAAAAATAAAATATCTTAAAAATCACGGTTTTTTCATTGAAATTTTGTGAATTTCATATATTTTTATCATCTTTGGGCCCTTCCCTATCTTATTTTACCAGTAAGATAGCAATTACAAGAGCACACTAATATATTAGTTTGTGTTTATTGTTTCTTTAGTAGTTTCTTCTGTATACAGTCTCCCTTTCTTTTTCTTTTTTTTCTTTTTTT
>VZQC01000410.1:4993396-5076629 GCA_009823505.1 Rhizomys pruinosus
GGGATCCCACTGCAGGAGTCATCCATAGGGTTGGTAAAGCTTGGCGTGGGATTATCCTGCACCTTTCCAGTGTAGTCTCTTCTTCGTGATCCTGGCATATGGGCTTCTCCTTGCCTGTATTCCAATGTGAGTCCTAAATGCCTCTTCACTGTGTTGAAGGCGTGCTTTGCTTGCCTCCTTCAGATCCTTCTTAGTAATCTCAGTTGGCGCGGGGGGGGGGGCTCTTCAGCCCGCGCCCCGGCACCTGCCACTGGGCTCAGGAGATCTCCGAGCCTTATCATTTATTCACTAACAGAAGTGTCTCTGCAGCATTGGTTGTATACTTCAAGCTAGGAGAGATCCCCTGTTTTGTGAAGTCTTGGAATATGCTGTATTTATCAAAGCTTCTAAGTAAATACAAGGGAGATTTGGGTGGTAGACTCCATTGATGATTTGCAGAATTATATTCTGGTATAAATGAATCTATTTATCCCAGAAATTAAATATTTTAATATTATGAAATTAATATAATATTGCAGTGGGTCTTTTTTTCATATTCTTCTACTTATTTTTATAACAAGATCCTTTTTAGTGTGCAGTTGGGGTTGATGACAGAAAATATGTGGTAAAAGATGTGATCACCCAATCTATGACCTGCAGTAAAGAATGGCTTTATTTTCCACCTCCTTCTCATCAGACTTCCCTGTTTACCTGTTGTGGTGGTTTGAATGGGAATGGATTGTTGTGCTGTTCTCAGTTGGTGGTGCTGTCTGCAGAGGTTCAGGAGGTGCGGCCTTGCTGGGGGAAGCCTGTCACGGGGGTGGGCTTTGAGAGTTCAGAGCCTTGCTCCTCTTCCCATTCTCTCTCTCCTTTCTGCATGCACTCCCAGCTTTCTGCTCCAGCTATCTCCTGCCACCTCCCTACTACTGCTGAATCTCCGTCTGGAACCAGAAGCCAAAGTAAGCTCTTCCTTCTGTCATAGCAACAGAAAAGTAGCTAATACACTTGTGGAGGGTCTTCCCTGTCAGGAGGTGGCCTGCACTAAAGGGAAGCATAATTAGACAACTGATCATTTCTCTTTCCTACATTCAATTTTCAGTCCTACTTTCATAAATAAATCACATATGAAAGAGGACTATCTACTTTAATTTTTTAAAGTAAATTGGCACTAAAATTATTTCATATGAATTAACATGGAGAAATATATTAAGAAAGTCAAGCCATGGAAAAACTAGTAGAAAGTATTAAAAACTACCTAGGGGCCTGGGTGGATGGCCTAGTAAAAACAGTGAGTGCCACATAAGTAGGAGGACCTGAGTTGGGATTCTCAGCACCCCTGTGAAAATCCAGGCCTGGTGGCACACACAGCACTAGGCAGACTGATAGCAGAGGATTTCTGGAGCTCACTGTCCAGCTAATAGTGACGAATCAACAAGCTCTGGGGTCAGTGAGAGGCCCTGTCTTAAAAATCAAGGTGGTGAGCAGCAGAGGAGAGCACCTGTTCCAGTATCATTCTGCTGCTAGGATAACACTCTGACCAAAAGCAGCTTAGGGAAGAAAAGGATTTATTTGACTTATACTTCGGATCACAGTGTGTATTAGTTACTTTTCTGTTGCTGTGATAAAATACTATGACCAACACAGCTTATAGAAGAGTTTATTTGAGCACTGTTCCAGGGGTTAGAGACCATCCTGGTGGGAGGCACGGCAGCAAAGGTGGTTGGAGAACAAAGTCCAGTGCTCGCACACGAAGGTGCAGGCACAGGAAGCAGGGAGCAGGCAAGGCTTAAGAACTCTCTACCCACCCCTGTGATGTGCTTCCTCCAGCAAGGCTGCACTTCCTAAAACCGCCTGAAACAGTGTCAACAGCTGGTGACAAAATGTCCACAATACTTGGAGCTGATGGGGGACAGTCTCCTTCAAACAGCCACATAGTCTATCACTGAGGAAAGTCAGGGCAGGAACTCAAGTAGGAACTTAGAAACAGTGGAGGATTGCCACTTGCTATCTCACTCAGTGGCTGATTTAGGCTCATACTTCTCATGCTTGGCCAGGCTCCTTAAATAGTCCAGGACCTCCTGCCCAGGGAATGGTGCCAACCACGGTGGGCTAGACTCCCAGATCAATTAACAATCAAGACAACCCCTCACAGATAGAAAAACACGTACTGAACTGAGACTTTTTCCATGTGATTTTAGACTCTCAAAACTGACCATTAATGCTAACCAGGACAACACTAGCATTGACCTCTGGTCTCCACATGCAAAGGCACACATGCAAACACAGAAAGAAAAGAAAGCTTAGCAAACTTCTAACATAATTAAGGAAGCCAAGCAGACAAAAATAACATGTAAGCTTTAATATGTAAGATTTTATTTTGTAAATATTTCAAAACATGTTCAGCATGGAATGGTAAATTGGAAGATAATTATAGCCATTATGACAAATAAATAATAATTTATCAAATAATCAGCCAATTAAAAAATCTCAGAAAACACTAAACTTAGTAGTTTTTTATTCATGCATTTATCTAATAAACAAGTACTAAACACCTAGTTTATTTTTTATTTTTTTTTATTTTTTTTATTTTTATTTATTCCTGTATGTGTATGAATGTACTGCCTGCATGCAAGTTTGTGCACCCGTGTCATGCAATGCCGCGGAGGTCAGAAGAGGTTGTTGGATTCCCCTGGAACTGGAGTTCTCCTGGAATTGGAGTTTCAGATGGTTCTCGGCTGCCATGTGGGTGCTGGGGATTGAACCCGGGTCCTCTGTAAGAGCAGTCGGCGCTCTTAACCACTAGGCCATCTCTCCAGCTCCTAAACACCTAGTTTCTAATACATACTATGCTAGTTGCTGAAGATTCTCAGATGGGTAGGACAGAATAATTTAGATATACTCCTTATCAATGAGAGGCAAATAAAGTTGTTGAATATTTTTTCTGTCAAAATTGAAAGATATTCTTATAAGACCAGGCACAAAATGATATAAGTATGGTACCCAACACATTGTAAAATATTCAGAATTCAATTTAATACATATAAATTATTATAAATTAGCTTTAAATATTTATATTACTTGACTCTATAATTTATGAGTTTTATCTCAATGAGATAATTGTCTTGATTGTTAAGCAATGTGGGAGGGCCCAGCCCACTATGAGTGGTGCCACCCCTGGGCAGGCTGTTGTGTACGGTATAAGAAAGCAGGTTGGGCATGGGCCAGAGGAGTAAGCCAGTAAGCAGCATTCCTCCATGGCCTGTGCCTCAGCTCCTGACTCCAGGTTCCTGCCCTGAATTCCTACCTTGGGCTCCCTGAGTGATGAACTATGACTGGGGAGATGTGAGCTGAATAAACCCTTTCCTCCCCAAGTTGGTCTCGGTCAGAGTGTGTTGTCACAGCAATGGAAGACAAACTAGAACAGAGGGTGATGTGGCAAAGCAGCTCACCTCATCACTGACGGGAAGTGAAAAGACAGGAAGGCACCAGAGACAACGTATCTTTCAAAGACATGACCTCAGTGACCTGCTTCATGCAACTAGGGTCCACATCAGAAGAGCCCATTATCTCTGAATTGATCCATGCAATAACCCATTGATAAAGTTAGAGCCCTCATCATCCAATCACCTCACAACAGCATCATCACCTTTCTCGGGAACACTTCATATCCAAACCATAACAGTATAGCACATAAAG
This sequence comes from Rhizomys pruinosus, assembly GCA_009823505.1. Classification (NCBI taxonomy): domain Eukaryota; kingdom Metazoa; phylum Chordata; class Mammalia; order Rodentia; family Spalacidae; genus Rhizomys; species Rhizomys pruinosus. The sequence goes on from VZQC01000410.1 coordinate 4,997,072, forward strand.
GGAGAGAGATGCTGAGGTAAAAGAATAGATGGGACTTCAATTATCTACTCTGACCAGTAGATGTGTAATTTAGACAAAAAAGTTGAAAAAAAAAGAATTAAATTACAGTGTTGATCAAAAGGACTTAATAGATATTTACAAAATATTCCATCCAACAGTTACCTAAAATAAAGTGCTTTCATCAGTGGATGGAATAGATCATATACCAAGGTACAAAGCAAGTCTTAACAAAATGAGGAAGTTGAAATTGTAGTGTCCTATATGTTCTCTGATCACAATGGAATAAAACTATCAATCAAAAATAAGGAAGCTTTCCAATAATATAAGTGCACAGACATTGGACACAGCTTTGCTTTCTTTCTATTATTTATTGACTTATTTATTTGTTTGTGTTAGGGATCAAACCCAGGGCCCTATCATATGGTAAGCAAGTGCCCTCAAATGTTATATCCCCAGCCCTGAACATCATATATTTGAACAAGAAGTGGCTCATTGAAGAAGTCAGGAGGGTGCATTTTAAAATTATGTGAATCACTGAAAATGAAAACACATCATACAATAATTTCTGGGCCCCAGTAATACTTAGAAGGAGTTTGTAGAAATGGGTACCTACATTTGAAATAAGGTCTTGAGTAAATAACTGAATGATACATCTCAGTGTCTCAAAAGAGCACAAACTGAACCCAAAATCAGTAGATAGAAATAAGATAACAGAAATGAAGAACAACAGAAAGGACTGATGAGTTAGTTCTTTGAGAAGATAAAATTGGGAAACCAATAGCTAAACTAACTCTGATAGAGGAGAGGAAGGAAAAGAGCAAAGGAGAAATCCCCAGTATACAAATTTAAAGATTAAAATGATGCAACCGATATGATAAAAAACTAAAAGATCATTGGGGAAAACTCTGAAAAACTGCATGCCAATAAATAGATTAAAAATATAGGGTAAATTTCTGGACACATATGACCTGCCAAAATTGAACCAGAAGGATATAAAAGCCATAAATGGTCTGATAGTAACTAATGAGGTGGAATCAATTTCTGAGCAAAAGAAAGCCCAGCAGGATGGTTTCCCTGAAGAAGTGCACTAAACCATTATAGAAGAACAAGGGCTTGTGCTTCTCAGATGATTCTGCTGAAGTTATAAGCAAAGAGCACTACCAAACTTACTCTATGAAGCCAATATTACTTTTATGAAAAGCACAACAATAAAAAGAGAACTACAGACATGATAAACACAATGAAAAATACAAATTGAATGCAATAGCACATTAAGCACATCATACACCATGATCAAATTGGTTTAATTCCAAAGATACAAGGATGGTTAAACACAAGCAAGTCATGAAACACAATACGCCACATAAATAAAATCAAGGATAACACCCAATCATCTCCATACACACAGAAGTATTTGACAAAAGTCAATATTCCTTTAGGATAAAAATCCTTGGGGGGAAAAAAACAGGTATTGGGGACTGGAAAGATGGCTCAGTGGTTAAGAGCATTTATTGCTTTTGCAGAGGAACCAGATTTGGTTCCTAGGACCCATACTGAGTGGCTCACAACAACCTGTAACTCCAACTTGAGGGGATCCAATACTCTCTTCTGGCCTCTGTGGCCCTTGGCATGCACATGGTGTATATACATAGAGGCAGGTACTCACATATCCACATATCATAAAAATAAACGAATGTAAAAAGATTGAGACAAAGCTTATTCTAGGTAACCTATGCTTACCTTGAACTTTTTAATCCTTGCCTTACCTCATTTATGCTGGCATTACAGATTGCACCATCCCTCACAGCAGCCAGTAGTGTTCAATAACAAGCCTCTTGGGAAAGAAACAAAGAAAAGAATCCCATTCACAATAGCATTTTTTAAAAACCTAGGTATAAAAAATAAATAAATAAAATTAAAGGGAGAAATGTGAATTCCTAAACACGTTTTGGAATTAACTTATAGTTTATTTTCAGATGTCATAATTGTGATATATTGTGTGACATATATATGCATATTTTAGAGCAATACAAATTGGATGGAACAACAACAACAAAAGTACTGGGTCAAAGAACTGACTGAAACAGTAAGCTTCTGTCCAAAACAGTAAACCTCTGCAAAGAAAAAACTTTAAAAAGACTGAGAAAACAATGCAAGACATGTATGGCAGAATGCATGAGCTCAGGTGGGGTGGAGGGCATGGAAGGGAGAATGAGTCTAAATTGTATTGAGAAATGTTGTATGAAATGCATGAAACTTCGATAAAAATATTAAGAAAAGGAAAACAGAAAGGTTAGGTAAAATAAAAAGAAAATATGAAGAAAAGAGCAAGATAAAAAAAATTTGATTGCAAAGTAAAGAAAAATGTGTAATTGAAATTAGATGAAGAGGAGGAATAAGACTTAAAGCAATTAAAGATATTTTTAAATTAAGTAAATTTAAAATTAAGTAAATTTAAAGATATTTAAAAATTAACTAAATTATAGTTTCCCAGTCCTACAATACTGGAATCTTCCAGGTGTGACTGGGAGAAGTCGGTCATACCTGGATTCTGTTGCAGTTCATCTGCTTTAGATGCAGTGTGGTACTGTGTGGGGCTGAGTGCCAGGCTGGATTGGAGGCTACAGTCACTTTAGCAAGTGCTTTAACCACGGAGCATCTCCACAGCCCAGCCCTTGAACTTGTAAGCCTTTTGTTTCCACCTTCTACTTTCTGAGTATGGGATGACAGGTGTATACACCACACTCAGAAGTTTAATATCTTTTTAAAAACTTTATAATTTTCTACTTATCAATTTGGCATATCTTTATAGAGAGTTATTCTAAGTGACTTGTAGTTTTAAAGACTGTTGTAAATAGTACTTTAAAAATTTTTATTCTCTGGGCTGGAAGGATGGCTCAGCAGTGAAGAGCATTGGCTGTTCTTGCAAGAGACCCAGGTTTGAATCCCAGCACCCACATGGTGGCTAACAACCGTCTATAACTCCAGTTCCAGGAGCTCCAGTGTCTTCTGTCCACCTCAGGCACTGCACAACATGGCCACTTACATACATGCAGGCCTAATATTCATACACATAAAATAAAAATGTTTTAAAAATTGTATATTCTAACAGTTTATTGCAAGGACATGAAATATAAGAAAGGTTCCAGAGAGCTGGCTAAGTGATTAGGAGCATGTATTGCTCTTGCAGCAGAACTGGGTTTAGTACCTAGCACCCACATTAAGCAGCTCACAACTGCCAGTAACTCCAGTTCCAGAGACTCTGACACCCTTCTATGGCCTCCATGATAAATTCATGAGGGCACACATAAACATATAAATACATTTTTTATAATTTTAAAAATTTTACTTATTTTTTATGTGTATGAATGTACTGTCTGCATGTAGGTTGGTGCACCCGTGTAGTGCAATGCCACGGAGGTCAGAAGATGTTGTCGGATTCCCCTGGAACTGGAGTTAAAGACGGTTCTCAGCCACCATGTGGGCGCCGGGGATCGAACCTGGGTCCTCTGCAAGAGCAGTTGGCGCTCTTAACCACTAGGCCATCTCTCCAAGCCCCATAAATACATTTTTTTAAAAGGGGCTGGAAAGGCCGGGCGTGGTGGTGCATGCCTTTAATCCCAGCACTCGGGAGGTAGAGGTAGGTGGATCTCTGTGGGTTCAAGGCCAGCCTGGTCTACAGAGGGAGCTCCAGGACACCTGGTACTAAAAGGGAGACCCTGTCTCAAAAATACCAAAAAAAAAAAAAAAAAAAAAAAAGGAGTAAAACTAAAAAGAAAAAAAAAGGGGGGGGGGTAGAAAGATCACACAATGGTTAAGAGCACAGGCTGCTCTTGCAGGGGACCCAGGTTTGATTCCCAGCACCCACATGGAAACTAACAACCATCCATAACTCCCAATTCCAGGGGAATCAGACTCTCTCTTCTGACCTCTGTGGGCATTGCATTTCATGGGTGGACCTTACATACACGAAGGCAATGCATTCATACACATAAAATAAAAATAATAAAATAAAAATTTTAAGAAGAAATATCAGAAAAATTTGTGACTTTAGAGCCATTGTCTGTGGCTAACTTCTCTATCTCTTAAAGAATATATAAAACACATTAACGGCAAAAAATAATAAGAATATAATGAGCCGTCTGTCCCTGCCCCTCCTCTTCAGTAGTTATCAGCTCGTGGCCCTCTGCCTCTGCTCGGTCTTCTGAATTACTTTGAAGCAAATCATAGACATTTTATTATCTTTTTATATATCTCTTTAAAAGAACTTAAAGAAAATAGCTGGAGCCCAGTACTACAAATAAAGTAGTTAACAGTAATTGTCTGCTACTATCGAATACCCAGTGTTAACATTTCCAATTATCTATAATTGTCATTTTTTTTTCAGTTTCTACAAATTAGATTTCAAATAATATCCACATGTAGCAATCAACTGGTATGTCTTCAAAATCTATTTCAATCAGGAAGCTCTTTTCTCATCCTTTTGTTAAAATGTATGCTTTATTTGTTGAAGAAATTAGACTTTTTAATCCTATAGAGTTGCTGTGAGTTTTTTAAGTCATGAGTTTGTGTTTGATTTTTATCACAGTTTTTTTTTCTGCACGTTGAGAAAATCATATGTATTTTTCCTCCCTTAATCTCTTGGCATAGTGTTTATAAGATTATAAATGTGAAGGTATTTCTATATTCTTAGGATAACTCAATTAATCATGCTGAATAGAATGCTGTTTTATTTTGCTACAATTTAAATTTTTGTATTAGTTTTTTATGAGTCAGACTATCTTACATGTATTTATTTTATTTATTGAGACACATCTCCTGTGAGGGATAGCCTAGGCTCAAACTCTTGGTCTTCTTGTTTCCACCTCCTGAGTGCTAAGATTATAAGCATGAACCAAACACCCAAAGGCACTTGTTTGTTCTGTTTTATTTCTTCTCTAAGTACTCAGTGACATGCTTACATCTAGGTGAATGCTCTGCCACTGAGTTACATCCCCAGCCTGTATGTAACTCAAGTGCTCTTTTACATCAAGGGGTAATGGCCCTTTCCCTTGGCTTTATTGGTTGCATTTTACTTTGTGGACATTTAAAACCCAACATGATTTGAAAGTTAAAACACTGTGAAAAGATGCAGCTTGAGGAGCCTCCTTCCATTCCTTACTCCATCCCATTTCCATTCATGCCTGCAGTAACAATTTCTACTTGTTTCTGGCTTATCCTTCTTGTGTTTCCTTTTACAGAAATAAGCGGATAAATATATATTCTTTATTCCCTTCTCTTTCACAAACATTAAGCTAATTTATGCAGTCTTTTGCATCTCGTGGTTATCATTTGGTAATAAATACTGGAATTACTCAGTATTTGTTGTAAGAGATTATCCTCAAGTTTTATAATATTTAACTATAATGAGTATATCAGGGCTTGGTTAGCACAATTCATACAAATGGACCAGGGGTTGATTTTTAATACTTTGTGATTACAAATAATGCTTCTGTTCATGTTGTGTTTTGGTTTGTTTGAGTTGAGAAAAGATCCTGGCTGGCCTGGAACTTGTGATGTAGAGCAAGTTGTCCTCACAGAGGTCCTCTTGCTTTTGTCTCCCCTCCACCCCCAGGGCTGGGATTAAAGGCATGCTAGCTATGCTATTTGAGCTTATGAATTATATTATAAGATTCGAAAAGGCAGAGTCAAAGGGAAACACAGTTTTGTTAGGTATCACCACATTCTCCTCCACTGAAGCTGCACCATTTTGAATTTTCCTCAACTGATACTTGAGATATTTATTTCCCCATTTCCTCACCAAAAACATTTGTTGTTAGGTGTTTGAAGTTTTTCCCATCTGAGAAGAGAACCAGTATCCCTGGGTTGTGTATCTGAAAGAATCTTGTCATGAATTAGGTTGAGCATATTTTCATACCTCTAAGAACCTTTCATATATTATTTTCCATGAACTACCTCTTTATTACTTCCCCTGTTTTCTATCAGGATGCTGATTAGAAAACATCTTCATGTATTAGAGAAATTTGGTCTTTATTTGTGATACATATAGCAGATATTTCCTCAGGATAACATTTACATTTGACTTTATTCCTATACTTCACATAAAGAAACTTACATTCTTTTTTCCCTTGTATTGTAGTTTGATTTTTTTGCATATAAATATTTGATCCAGGGCTGAAGAGATGGCTTGGGGGTTAAGAGGACTGGCTGCTCCTGCAGAGGAACTGAGTTTGATTCCCAGCACCCACATGTTGGCTAACAAATATCTGTAACTCCAGTTCTAGGGGAATCTGACGTCCTCTTCTAACCTCTGTGGATGTTGCACAATGCGGATGCACTTACATCCATCCATCCAGGCAGTATATGCATATGCATAAAATAAAAATAATAAGATATTAAAAATTGATCCATTTAAAGGAGACACGCTATAAAATATAGACCCAGTTTTACCTTGGATTATCATTTAGATGTCCAACCATTTGAAAATCAGTTGTCCAACATGATTTACCAAAACTTGATCTTCCCCCAGTGATCTCATACACTAGCTGACCATTTCACCAGGAGCTAGCTGACCATTTGTGCTTAAATCTCGTCTCTGTCTCACTAGTGTTTGTGCGCTGGTTAATTATCAAAGGTTAACAGTATGATTTAGTATATGGTATTTATTTCTCTTTTTCAGTACTTTCCTGAAAAGAAAAAACATTCAAGAGCTTTTTGAGTGATTTGTTTTTCTATATGAACATTAAGACCAATTTGCCTAGCTGGTTGTGGTGGCCCATGCCTTTAATCCCAGCCCTCAGGAGGCAGAGGCAGGCAGATCTCTGTGAGTTCAAGGCCAGCATGGTCTACGTAGTGAGTTCCAGGGCAGCTGGGGCTACAGGGAGATCCTTTCTCAAAAAGACCAGTATTGGACTGGAGAGATAGCCTAGTGGTTAAGAGCACCGACTGCTCTTGCAGAGGACCCAGGTTCGATCCCCAGCACCCACATGGCAGCTAAGAACCGTCTGTAACTCCAATTCCAGGAGAACTCCAGTTCCAGGGGAATCCGAGACCCTCTTCTGACCTCCGTGGCATTGCACGACACGGGTGCACAGACCTACATGCAGACAGTACACTCATACACGTACAAAAATAAATAAAATTAAAAAAAGACCAATATTAATAATAATAATAATAGAAGTAATGATTGTCCTTTCTTCTGACCACTGCTCCAGCAATAAGATGCTTATTTGGGGTCAGATACATATTTTTATTGTATACAAAAAGTGTCTCTCAGCTTTATTTATTTATTTATTTATTTATTTCTGTATATGAATGTACTGTCTGCATGCAGGTTTGTGCACCCGTGTCCTGCAATGCCGCGGAGGTCAGAAGAGGGTGTTGGATTTCCCTGGAACTGGAGTTCTCCTGGAATTGGAGTTTCAGACGGTTCTCAGCTGCCATGTGGGTGCTGGGGATCGAACCAGGGTCCTCTGTAAGAGCAGTCGGCACTCTTAACCACTAGGCCATCTCTCCAGCCCCCTCAGCTTTATTTTTTAATGTCTTTATCAGGCATAATTTTTTGACACAAGGTTTCCCTGTAGACCCAGTTGGCCTGGAGCTTTCCCTGTAGACCAGACTGGCCTTGAACTCACAGAGCTCCACCTGCCTTTGCCTCCCAAGTGCTGGAATTAAAGGCGTACAGCCACTATGCCCAGCTAAGCATAAAATTTTAATATTCAAAGATGGTTTCAGCACCTTTGGAGATGATCATATTTGTTTCAAGTAATAAAGATTTTTTTCCAGTTTTGATAAGGAGACATGCTGAGGAAAGTTTCAGGGGAAGCATCTTTTACCAACCCTGGCCACGCACAGTGGGGAAGCTGAGATAGGAGCTTCATTTGCAGCTTGCAGAGCAAAGGGAATCCCTTCCATTTATAGATGTTCCAGGGGAGGTGTCTGGGCCTTAACAGATTAGAGAAGGTACTAGGTGCTATAAACCTTCACCTAGAAAGCTAATTCTATTCTCTCACCCTACCTCTGACTACTGCATGCTCAGAACTTAGCTGTTTAGGGAAGGTTCTAGATAGGTATAAGACATGGCTGATCCCCTCTACAGAGTCAGCCTCTATTTATTATCTAACAATATTGTTTCTCTTCAGAAATATAGTCAGCTTAAAGAATTTGTACTACTGAAACAACATTTAGTCCTGGGATAAATAAATCCTAATTGGTCAGAATGCATCATTTACTCAGTGTGGTCTTGGATTTGTTTTGCCAATATTCATGATCTTTTTGCTGTGTACTTAATCATTGTCAGGGATAGACAACAGTGCTATATCCATTTTGGAAAAGGAAATTGACCCTTTTCCTTAAGTTTTGTGATTCATTTGCTTTTATTCTATGTGTAAGAGGGTTTTGCTTGCATTTATGTAGGTGCACCATGTGCATGCAGTACCCATGGTGGCCAGAAGAGGGTGGCGGATCCCCTAGAACTGGAGTTACAGACAGTTGTTAGCTGCAGTGTGAGTGCTGGGACTCAGACCCAGGTCCTCTGCAAAAGTGGCCAGTGCTCTTAACTGCTGAGCCCTCTTTCCAACCCCATTGTCCTTTTATTTTATCAGATTTTTTTTTTTTTTAAATAGGCCTCTCTGTAGCCCCAGCTTGTCCTGGTACTTCCTTTGTAGAGCAGGTTGGCTTCCATCTGCAGAGGTCCTCCCGTCTCTCCCAACTGAGTGCTGGGATTAAAGGCGTGTGCCATACCAATTTATGGTATTTAGGGCTTATCTGATTTCTGAAAGGATTGTTCATAATATAATTCTTTTTAAACATTCTAAAACTAAGACATAACCCAAAACACTTTTCCATTTAGCTATGATTACTTACATGGAAGAGTTTTAACTTTAAAAAATAGGCAGGAAGTAAGAAATTTTTCTTAAGAGCACTGGAGAGACAAAAAGTCATTAGACTGAAAAATGCAAAGAGCCTTCACTTCCAAATACTAAGCAAGGCATTAACTTTAAGAACATCCTTCAGGCCAGGTGTGATGGCACACGCCTTTAATCCTAGCACTTGGGAGGCAGAGGCAGGTGGATCTCTGTGAGTTCAAGGACAGCCTAGTCTATAGGGTGAGTTCTAGGACAGCTGGGGCTACAGGGAGACCCTGTCTCAGAAAGACCAACAAAAAAAAAAAAAAGACCATCCTTCAGCTCTCTGCACTAGGTCTGCTCCAGCTGTGAGGCCTCAGGTCTCTTGGCAGTGCTTTCCCACACAGGGGGTACTTTCACTTTTGGAAGACCATTTAACCTGTTTCATCACCCTCTGGGCTCTTTTTTCATCTCCTCTCTTTCATTTGTTACTTAATGTGGGATAGCAGTATCTTGTGCATGTGCAGGCACAATCTGCCTAGCGCACTAGGCAATGCTATAGTACAGGACAAACTCTGTCACCTGATGCTAGCACTCGCTTGGAACCATGAGCTGACTTGTCTTCACACCCCTTTCTAGGTATGCCACATGGGCTGGGATGATGTGTGATGATATGGAGGTCTACGATTGGTTGCTGGGAGGTGGGGCTATATGATGTAGAGGCTGCCTGCCCCAGACTTATATAAGCTGCTTGTTGCATAGAATAAATGAATTTGTACCCTCTGACATGGTCCCTGGGATGTTACTGGAGTAACCCCACACCTCACCCTCTCAGCCTGTTTGATTGTCGGACAGATGCCCCTGCAAGTGGCACCTGAAGAGGGACACCTGAAGCAATCTGGTGAGTCCGGCTACATCATCTCCCACAATGGGGAATCTGGACTTCTCCTCCTCTAGGGAGCCTCTTCTTCAGACTGAGCAGTTTTGACACACTGTTCTCCAATATGCCCCCCCTGGCTCTTCACTGCTAACCTTTTCCTCTCCATTATAACTATTATCCTCCAATGTTTGGGCCAGAAAGGGACTAACAGCCCTGAGGTATTTCAGGCTCAAATCAAAAACTAAAATGGTGGCACACGCCTTTAATCCCAGCATTCAGGAGGCAGAGGCAGGTGGATCTCTGTGAGTTCAAGGCCAGCCTGGTCTACAGAGCGAGTTCCAGGCCAGCTGGGGCTACAGGGAGACCTTGTCTCAAAAACACCAATTAATTTTAAATTAATTAATTAATTTTATTCTTCTACAAATGGTGATCCAGTTTTGCCAGTACCATTTGCTAAAGATGCCGTCTTTCTTCCATTGAGTTTTTTCGGCCCCGTTGTCAAATATGAGGTGGCTGAAATTGTATGTGCTCAAGTTTGGTTCTTCAGTTTTGTTCCATTGGTCTACAGGTCTGTTTTTGCACCAGTACCAGGCTGGTTTTATGACTATGGTCCTGTAATATAGTTTGAAGTCTGGTATAGTGATCCCCTCTGTATTGCACTTTTTGCTCAGGGTCACTTTGGTTATTTTGGGTCTTTTGTTTTTCCATATAAATGTAAGGATTTTTTTCCCCAAGTCTGTGAAGAGACTCTTGGGGATTTTAATTGGGATTGCATTGAATCTGTATATTAATTTGGGTAGAATGGACATTTTTACTATATTTTTCCAATCCATGAGCATGGGAGATCTTTTCATTTTCTGATGTCTTCTTCAATCTTTAAACATTGCAGGTAAACAATAGAGATTCTTATGTTGAAGAGTAAAAAGGACTATATTGCTTCTACTCAAACAACTCCTTAATTATAAAGACTTAGATAACTTAAAAGCAAATGAAGGAAATAAGCATCTCATGCCAGTATTCTAAAGTTCCAGGTTCTTAACATCTTTGTCAACACTCACTGATACCGACCACTACCATCTGAGATCTTGTTGTCTTTCACTTTAGCACTTCTAGTGGCTGTTTAGTGGTATTCCCATGCCTTTTCCTTTGTATGTCCCTAGTCACTAATAAAGTTGAATGCTACTTCATAGATTTATTAGTCATTATATTTTTTTTCTTTGGGGGTTGTTTGTTTGAGACAGGGTCTCTTTGTAGCCCCACCTGGCTTGGAACTTGCTATGTAGACCTGGCTGGCCTTGATCTCACAGAGATCTACTTGCCTTTGCCTCCTGAGCGCTGGGATTAAAAATGTGAACCACCACACCTGGTTGGATATTTTTTTATACATAACCTACTGAAGCTTGAGATTTTATTTAATTTATTTTGTGCCCATTTTTTCATTGTGTCATTGTAAATTTGCGGTTCTTTTTGTAGTACGGATAGGATCTGTTACTTTTTGCCTCTTCTGGTTTACCCTGGTTCTCCTTATTGGTGTACTTGGTGATTTTTATGGCAAGCTCATTATTCGTTTTCTGTGAAAGGCCTGTGAATCTAAGGGTCTCCCTCAGAGAGGACTTTTTTTTTGGCCTTTTCAAGACAGGGTCTCCCTGTAGCCCCAGCTGTCCTGGAACTCACTCTTTAGACCAGGCTGGCCTTGAACTCACAAAGATCCGCCCGCCAAGAGGACTTTTTTTGCTATTGCTGGCATCCAGGGAATACTGCTGATCTAAGTCCTTTCATTTGGGGTTTGGGCTCAGCAAAGAGTAGGTTGACCTTGCTGCTGGCCTGGAGTTGCTCAGGTTTGTGAGAGGAGGCTTGCTTTCAGTGTCTGTTCTCAGGACCACTTCACACTCCTTTGCTAGCCAGAGCCAGGACCTTGATTTTTGCCTCTCTAGCAACAGTTTGTAGCTTTTGGTTGTTTTTCTTTTTGAAAAATATGCTAGTAATAAGGTTTTCTGCCTTATTTTCTTTGTGGGAGTTTTTCCTCTCAAAATTTTATATAGTCCACATAGAATAATGGAGAGTTGAATTTTCTAAACACCAGTTTTTTTAAAAAAATTTTATTTATTGTTTTGTGTATGAGTGTACTGTCTGCATGTAAGTAGGTGCACCTGTGTCATGCAGTGCTGTGGAGGTCAGAAGAGGGTGTCAGAATCCCGTGGAACTGTAGTTAAAGGTGGTTCTTAGCCGCCATGTGGGTGCTGGGAATCGAACCCAGGTCTTCTGCTAGAGCAGTCGGTGCTCTTAACCGCTGAGCCATCTCCCCAGCCCCAACACTTCAGTTTTTAACTTGAAATTCAAATGATTTGAGGTTGCAAACCTGCCACTCTGTGTATAAAATTTATTGTGAAAGTTTATTGTTAAGCTAATGAAGTAAATTTTCCTTTAAAACAGACTTCAAAAAGAATTAGATCTTTATAAAGAAGATGACATGGGAAATGTTTGTGAAGCCCTCCAAACAGAAATAGAAATTTTGGAGTTGGTAAGTCCACACTGATTATTTAGCTTCTGGTCAGTGTTAACTTTCTTACCCTTAGGAATTGCTTTACTAGCTAGGTGTAGAGTCATATACCTTTAGTCTCTGCATGAGATTGTTGCTAGTCTACTGAATGAGTCCTAGCCCAGCTGGGACTACAGAAAGACCCTGTCTCAAAAACAAGGCTTTACTGAATTATACAACCTTGAACTACAGTTGTCACCTTTGCTAAAACCAAAAACAACAATGAATGGAAGTTGTGATATAAATCCATTGAGGTGCTCCTTAATAGCTATAATCAAGGAGAACACTACAGTTTCATACTAACTTTTGAAAAACTTCCTAACTGACTCTGCAGTGTTTCCCTGATCTTAACTACCATTATTAGAGGATGGGCGCATGCTCTGGAGGACTTTCACTAGCATAATGTTTGAAAGCATTTTGTTTATAAAGGGCATAATTTTACTTTTATTATATTTGATCCTGAAACTTTGTATCACAGATATTTTTTGTATCACAGATTTTTATGATCTCAAAAACTAGATTCAGTCATAGGAAACTTATTTTCAGATTATGTGAGAGTGCTATAGGTGATATTAACACTTACTTTGGTTATTTATAAAATGAACATTATGGGGCTAGAGAGGTGGCCTAGCGGTTAAAAACACTGGCGGCTCTTGTAGAAGAGCCTGGTTTGATTCCTAGCACCCACGTGACAGCTAACAACTGTCCCTAACTCCAGTTCAGAGGAATCTGATGTCCTTTTCTGACCTCCATGGGGCATTGAAGGACATGGGTGCACTTGCACACACAAAATAAAAATAATTTAAAAAATTTAAAGTAAAATGAACATTATTTGCTTTAAAGTATGTTAAAATATAGTTTTAACTTGATACATTGTGTTTTGTTTCATGTTTATTTTCTTCAGTTTCTTTTTAAAATGTTACAATTATGTTTCAATTCATATTTTCAATAAGAACTTTGGAAAACATAAGTCAAAAATTTCCAGAATTGTTGCTGTGTTAAACTTAGGAAACTTTTATGTAATCCCTTTAAGAATTTCATTTGGGTGGGGATGCAGTTTGTTGGTAGCACACCTGCCTAGCGTGTGCAAGGCCTGGATTTGATAATCACCATATCAAAAACTTCTTTAGTTTCACTTATGACTGTTTATTTATGTTTACTTTTCAGACTTTGGCACAAAAAAATCTTCAGGACAACAAGTAGCTAACTTTTCAAGAGTGGATGAACTGCCTGACAATCGTCCAAAGCATCTTAGAGTCAAGTTGTTTAGATAGGGACTTGACAGGTACCCTGTAGAGTATGGTCTTGTATAAAACATGAGGTCCCAAATATTCAAAGTTGTGTCTAGAATCAGTTTATTACATCAAAAAAATAAATTTTTATTGTGTTACTCACTTGAACTTTAAGAGGTTCTTGTGTGGTGTGGTTTTATTTCTAAAGGCAAACAAAGGAGAATGCACTTTATTCTGGGCTTCTTATATCTCCCAGACCCTTGGGCTGATCTATTCTTCCTGATCTATATTTTTCATTCTTTATTGTAGCTTACTTCAGGTCCAGTCAAAAACACATAGGAAAAAATGTTCAGATTATTGACTCAATTTTGTTGGTACCATTTCTGCCAGCAGAGGTGCTTACTTTCATTTTAATCCTTTTCTAATCATAAAATGTCTGTTGACAGAGGTCTTCTGAGGCATTTCATCTGTGAAAGCTGGTTTCTTCATTTTCTCTGTATCTACAGAGTTAAAGTCTATGACATCTGAAGACATTTTCCAAAGTTCATGTCTGCTTGTTTTCTTCCTATTGCCAGTGTTGGTTGGGATCAAAGTCAGATATCCACTCGAGGTGCATAATCTCCGTATAGCTATCAGGATTCATTTTTTTTTTGTGTTGATGGTGATGGTTTGAAACACTGCTACTGAAAATTGTACTTGCAGGTTGGCTCAAACTTCATATTGTTACTAAATTTCCAATGTCATACATTTTTCCACTGTTAACTAGAAAATCATGTTTTTTATTAGTGTCTTAAAGCATATTGAAATTGCTCCACAAGACCCTAGATTAGAAGAAGTGGGAGAAGGAGAATGTATCTTGAAGAACCATGTTTTCTTTTGTGGCCATAGTTTAATGTGCTTAATGTCAAAATGTGTTTAATGTTCAGAAATGCCTTGGATCTACTGAGAGAGAACCCAGGTCTTAGTTTTAGAGCAAGTCTTACTTAGCCACAGCTATTTTTATATATGTTGTTGTATACTTTTAATTTTGAAAAAAAAAAAGCAAATTTAAAACATTTTCCTTTGGGGACCAGTGAGATGGCTCAGTAGGTAAAGGTGCCTCCTGGCACTGCCAAGCCTTAGTGAGCTGAGTGCCATCCCAAGGACCCACATCGTGGAAGGAGAGAACCGACTCCTGCAGATTGTCCTCTGACATCCATGTACAAACAGTGGTGTGCAGGCTACCGTGCCCTCCCCAGGGACACAGAATAAATAAGTAAAAATGTCATTAACAAAACACTTGCCTTTGGTATGTGCAGTAATTGCAATCTGTTTAGATAATTGCATATTTCAGAACTAAATTCTACTTTTTTAAAGTGTCTAAATTAATGTTATTTTTTAATATTTTACTTATTATTTTTTAATGGTATGTGTATGAGTGTATTGCCTGCATGTGTGTAACTGCACTTGTGTCATGCAGTGCCCACAGAGGTCAGAAGAAAGTATAGGATCCTCTGGAGCTAGAGTTATAGATGGTTGTTGCCACCATGTGGGTGCTGGAAATTGAACCCAGGTCCTCTGCAATAGTAGTCAGTGCACTTAACTGCTGAGCCATTTCTCCAGTCCTAGTAAATCATTTTTGCATAAGAGGAAGACTATTAATTCTGTGAAGGAATTGCAGTATATTTTTTATCCAGGTATAGAGTGGAAGTATGTGCTGAGATCGAAATCTCGTACCACCACACCTGACTAATGTGCATATTTTAAGATTTAAATGAAATGAATGAAAGTAGGGAGGGTGATGCACACCTTTGATCCCTACACTTGGGAGGCAGAGCTGGTAGATGTTTAAGAATTCAAGGCCAGCATGAGCTACACAGGGAGCTCCAGGACACCCATGGCTACAGAGTGACATCTTGTCTATAAATAAATAAATATTTGTATAATTAGATGACTTACTATATTAGCATTTCATGGTAGAGTAGTACAAAGCACTAGTCATGTAATATCAGTCAAAGTAACTGGGACTATATTCTTCAGGGAACAAGTTCCTTTGAAGGAAGAGAAATACAACAATTCTGAAATCATAAGAGTTCAATACTAAATTGCTATCAATATAAAATATTGGCAGTAGTTAGGTCAGTTTTTAGTTGTTGGTTTCTTTTTTTTTTAAGTATTTGTAAGTCATAGAACTCAAGTAGGAAAATTAATGGAAATTATCTGGATATAAATATGTCTCAAACAGAATTTGTTTACTCTGGAAATACGACTTTGGCTATAGAGAAAGGCAGTTTAAGTGAATGCTTATTCATTAAGTAAATTCATTAAGTTTGTCATATATTTAGTCATAAGCAAAGTGAAAAGTAATACAGAGTTCTCCTGATGCTGCTCTGTGCTTCCTGTCACATGGCTGTGATTCTTTAATGTATCCAAAGTCATTTTAAGAAGCAATTTTCTAATTTTTAATTCTCCATTGGGGATGATATTAGAATGTATAGTTTGCTGCATGTTTTACCCTGTTGATTAATAGAGCTATTTGGCTAGAGGAAAAATAGCAATAAAATGATAGCATATGGATCATGCCCTCTGGTAAAGATTCCTTCCCTTCCTCCTGGGCCTTCTGGTTGAAAAGGGAGGGACCATGGGGCTGGAGAGATGGCCTAGCGGTTAAGAGCGCCGACCGCTCTTGCAGAGGACCCGGGTTCGATCCCCAGCACCCACATGGCGGCTGAGAACCGTCTGAAGCTCCAATTCCAGGAGGACTCCAGTTCCAGGGGAATCTGAGACCCTCTTCTGAACTCCGCGGCGTTGCACGACATGGGTGCACAGACTTGCATGCAGACAGTACATTCATCCACATACAGAAATAAATAAAATAAAAAAAAAAAAAAAAAAGAAAAAAGAAAAGGGAGGGACCAACAAAGAAAAGGGAGAGTGTTAAGCAGCACATAGCCAGCTTGTGTTACCTAAACTCTTTCATCCACGGATGTTTTCTTCTGTAAAAGGAAAAAGTTAACTATTTTGCCTACCTGCCTACTTTTTTCTCACAACTTGTAGAACCATGGTGAAAACTTAAAAGCCTAAAATAATGAATTAGAACCCAGGAAACCTAGTACACTGGGATTGGGCTGTCATTGTGGGGTGGGAGTTGTGCAGTGAAAAATCGACTGCGACCCTGAGCAGATGGGCGAGCTGGGTGACTGCAGATGGACAGACAGCACACACTGTACAAGCCCTGTTCTCAGCTTTGGCTGAGGACAAAGTCCCTTTCTATTTTGTACCAATCAATCATAAATAACTGTGTCACACTGTGATGAATAAATCGTTTATTTGCAGTCCAGAAACCAGTAGCAGTTCAGTGACATGATTAGAAATAAATGAGACAATTTTAGTTCTGGGTACACCAGGGTAAGGTGTCTGTCTTCAAATATTTATTTATAGTCTAAAATTTGAAATTCGAAGTTGTTCAGTGTACTTAAAAGGTATTTCAGCGTTTGGAGCTGATCTATTTTAGGTGAACTTTTATGTTTCTTTTTTGACCTCACTTCTCTCCTTTGTCATCTCAAAAAACTTAAAGTGAAGCAAATATGTTTGCCTCTCAAAAGCTAGTTCAGAACATGTTCTGTCAAGGGAATATTTTTCAGAATGTGAACTAAAAATGAAAAATATTCTTTGTCATTAGCCTGAAGCAGAGATTATGTCTTGGAGGTTTGTGGCCCTTTCATCTTAAGACAACAGATTTTATTTATTTATTTATTTATTTATTTATTTATTTATGTGAGTTATCTTTGAAAATGTTTGAGGTAGAAATGTATAGTTGGATCACTGTACATTTTATTTTAGAGTTAAATGAGGGTTTTTTCCCCTTCAATTAAGAGTCAAAAAAATCATACTAAGGTCTAAGCTGTATTTTCTTACTTAATTTACCGAGATGTGAAATAAATAATATTGAGACAACACTGACTAATAATTCACAGAGGAAATGATGTAAGAACTTCCCCCTCCTCTACAAGGGAGAAGCAAAATTTCACTATTGTTCATTCATGGAGGGGTCATGCTTATTAGATGTGAGGAAGAATTGTGCAGGATAATGCATATTGTAAGAACACGCTTACTTTGATTGGAGGAAGAAATCAACTGTAACAAAGAAGCCTTGGCTGCTGGTGGAGGGCCTTTCAAGCTGCTGCTAGGAGAGGCATGCGGAGCAGAGCTGTCAGAACCGAATGCTTATTTAAACAACTGCTTTGATACATAACAAATTTATCTTTTAAAAGCCTTTAGAAAATCAACAGCGCCAGAATTCAGATGTCTGGGAACATAAAGAGCAAGGGAAAATGTGAAATTAGTAACAGTGACCGGTGTAAGTGGCTTCCCAGCCAGCCCAGAGACAGGGAGAATGGTTTTTCTCTTTACAACCAGAAGAGCTACACTCCTCTAATAATTCTAAGTTAATTATTTTCATACTTGTAATAAATTGCCATTCTAATTAGTTGGTAAATAAAATCTTGTTAAAATAAAACCCTCTTAATCTACATTTAATAGATGCAAATACAGTTACTAATGAATATTTCTGGATATGGCTTTGTGATTACTGAAACTATTTGCAAATTCAAGCCATCATTAAACAGTGTCTTTGTTGAAACGGCTTTTGTGGATGTTAGACAAAGAGGCTCCTAATTGAATATGGGTGACCTTCGGGTTGGGGTGATGGAAGCTCTAAACTCTAGTGCCAATTAAAACTTGTAAAATGCCAGGATTATATTTATAAAAATGTTTGTACCCAATAAACTCAGAGCTTGTTACTGAGATTCTAGGTGGAGACTATGCAACATATTGCAGTTTCTGCAGAAGGAACTTTGATTGATGATCTGATTGTGTGAGGTCACACAGAGCTGTGAAGCTTTTTATTTACAATTTAATTGCTCAGACTTCATTTATAACACATCTTAAAGCATATTGGTTTTGAAAATTTGGTTAGAATTAAAACTTACACAACTATTAGAAGTGGAATTTGAGAATTATTTAAATTAGCCTCTGGTTCCAGAAAGCATTGAATTAGTCAGAATCAGTAAATAACATTCTTCAATTAACTGAAAATATCTTTCTACATTCCTTGATAAGAAGAGGGACATCAGTATAAAACAGGCTCAATCACATATTATTGAAAATTTGATACCTTCTGGGTATCTCTTAAAAGTAGTGCCTGTCCCTCTTAAGTTGTTAGACTTTCTAGAGATACATGTTTCTTTCTTTTTTTTAATTTTATTTATTTATTTTTGTATGTGTATGAGTGTACTGTCTGCATGTAGGTTTGTGCACCCGTGTCGTGCAATGCCCTGGAGGTCAGAAGAGGGTGTCGGATTCCCCTGGAACTGGAGTTCTCCTGGAATTGGAGTTACAGACAGTTCTTAGCTGCCATGTGGGTGCTGGGAATCGAACCCGGGTCCTCTGCAAGAGCAGTAGGCGCTCTTAACCACTAGGCTATCTCTCCAGCCCCGAGATACATTTTCTTAGTATTATCCTGTATTCACTGGTATTTTTAATAACCAAGGGGTGGTGATGTCAGAGCTGTGATCATTCCTCACTGCCTGCTCAGGCAAGAGTGTGGACTGTTAGGAAACTCCCAGAAAGAACATGCCAGAACCGTTTGACTTGAAGTTAGCATTCTTCTTGCTCATTCCTTCTTTTCCTTTCATGGTTCTGTCTGTTCTTTCATCTGTCCACCTACCTGTCCTGGCTCCTGTCCACCCTCTTCCCAGAGGGTTCCATCCCTGTCCTTGGACACTCTCCAAATGCATGGGCCATCTCTCTGTTCTCCAGATTGGATGAGCCTTTTCAGGCCTTTGGAACATCTCATGAGCTTGGAGTGCTTTCCACCTGGTCTCTGAATGACTCCCCGTTCCTGTCAGGTGTCAGATAAAGTATCACTCTTCAGAGAAGCCTTCCTTAAACAATGGACCTCATGTAATCACACAGTCACAGTATAATATGCCCGATGTAGTTTGGACATGAAATGTTTCCCGCAGGCTCAGGTGTTCAGTGTTCTGAAGACAGAAGACTTTGGGGTGAGGCCTAGCTAGAGGAAGTAGGTCCCTGGTGCCTGTCTTTGAAGCTTAAGCTTGTTCCTGTCTCTTCTCTCTGCTTCTGCCCTGATTTCAGCCTCACCTCATTTCCAAGCCAGCCATGGAATGAAACCTCAGAAGCCATGAGCTAACATAAGAAAGCCCTCTGCTTGTCTTTGAGTATCTTAATCAGTGATGAAAAGTCTGACCACACAACACCCTTATTTCATTCTCATACTTTTTTTTTTTACAATCTTAGTATCTTTCTTGTTTTGCTTCTCTATTTTTTTAAGCACTAAAACTTAAGTTCTATGAGAACAGAGATATTTTCTTGCACACTTAGAGTGTGCAAGAACATGGAACAGTGTCTGACAGGTAAGAAGCATCCAATTAAGTGTATGTTGAAATATGGTTTGAATCAATTTGTTCATTTAGTATGCATTTACTAATGAATTAAGTATAAATTGCTGATAATCTTAGTTGGTTGAATTACCCTATTTTCTAATTTCTTGCTATTTCTGAATCTGTTTACTTAGCAGAGAAAACAGTAGTGATAAGCTTTGCTAACTCTAGAACTTATCTGTGCAGAACAATCTATAAAAGCATCAGAAATAAACTAGAAAATAATGATCTCACATCCCATCATGGAAAAAGTTTGTGAGTCTCTCAATGGTCACTTACAGTTCTCCATTATCAAGCTGTTGATTGGCAGATAATGGTTATGAATGCTTGCTTTCCACCAGCTGCTAGAATAGAAAGTGAAAATTGTAAGTTGCTTGCAAGCTATGAATGTGCATTAGAGTACCTTAAAAGCATTATTTCTCCATGGTAATAGGAAATTTCAAAATGTGTTTGCTTCTATGGGTTTATTCAGTATTTCTGATCTGAAATACAGCTTAAACAATTCCGTTTTTATTTAGCATCATATTTCGAAAAATATATGAGCGCCACCTGCTGGATATCTCTGGTGCCACATCCAGCAGGATGGTTCAACAAAATTGGTGAGATTGGGTTTTGTGCTCAAGTTTGGGCATGGCAAATCCTTATAGAAGATCCAGTAGGGAATGGTTGTGCATGCCTATAATCCCAGCTTTTAGAAGGTAGAGTCAAGAGAGTCAGGGTTTCAAGGATAGTCTGAACTTCTTGAGGTCCTGCCTAAAAAGAGAAAGGGGGGGGGATAGAGAGAGAAAAGTAATTCTTCCTTCTTTCCTTCCTGTCCTTTAGCATTTCGACAAACATAAAATTTGAATCTCTATAATTTCTAGTTGTTCAACTATATAATTTTCAGTATGTCCTTGATGCTATATATATATATATATATATATATTTTTTTTTTTTTTTTTTTTTTTTTGGTCTTTCGAGACAGGGTCACCCTGTAGACCAGTGTCTGGAAAACTTCACCCTGTAACAGGGCTGCTCTTAAACTCACAGATCCGCCTGCCTCTGCCTCCAAGTGCTAGGATAAAGCGGTGCGCCCACAGCCTGGCGCTAATTTTAAATTAGTATTAGAAAAACTACAGCCTAAGGAAGCTAAAAGTAGAATTCTAGTATTTCAGTACTGTTTCTACTTTTCTAACTTTAAAAGAGTTTAATATATTCTCTTTAAACAACAACAAAAAGTAGCAGAATTTCTGTCCTTTTTCAGTTATTAGTTTTCAAAGATCTATTCATAGTGGTGGAGAGATGGTCTCAGCAGTTAAGAGCACTTGCTGCTCTTGCAGAGGACCAGGTTCAGTTCTCAGCACCCACATGGTGGCTCACAGCTGTCAGTAGCTCCAGTTCCAGGGAAGCCAACGCCTTTCTGGCCTTGTGAGCCACATCACATACACATCAATATATATATATATCTATATATTATATATATATATATATATATATTTGCAGGCAAACAACTCATAAAATTTTAAAAAGTGCGGGGGCGTGGTGGCACATGCCTTTAAATCATAGCACTCGGTATCTATCTCCTTTTTTTTTTTTTTTTAGCACCAAGAGAATCCTCATATAAAAACCAGTTTGCAAGCATTTGTGCCCAGCCCACAGACCAAGCTCCCCATCTAGCTGGAGGGGCTGAATGTTCAATCAAGTTGATCAAAATAAAGTGTCCAGATATTATGTCGTAGTTTTACCATTTCACCCCCAATCGCAGCCCCTACAATATACCACTCCCCCTCTTCCACAGATTGTTTCCTTAGGCTTGAGATGGGGCACAGGTGGACAAGAAGCACAACAGTCTACTTTGTCTGGAGATGTCGTTTGGACTCTAATCAGTTCTGGCTGTTTCCTTTCGTAGGCTGACCTGATTGCCCAGGGACAGGCTTTTCAATCCTACTAATGAAGCACAAGCGATTAGATATATAACGTATTTAAAAATTGTAGTTACTATGGTAGGTTACTTTGGTATAGACACTAGATGTTTTGATGGTGTTTAATCCTGGATTACTTTTTTTTTTTTTTCCCTGAGAGAATGACAAGGCTTTACTGTGGCATATAAATCTCCTAATCTCAAAAAAAGGAGCTAGATACTGAATTTAAAACTAATATAAATTTTTTTTTTATGCTAGTTGTTTATTTATAGTTTGTATTGTGTTGGTCTCTATATTTTTCTGAAAATATATAAAATCAACATGTAACACTTTTTTTTACTTGTACCGACAATTTAAAGGAATTAAGCTTAAATTTTTACTTCCCAAATAAAAAAAGTCATTAGTCCAGTCATATAGCATTAAAGAGCAAAGTGTTTATTGGGTAAAATTTATTTTTAGTCAGGTATCTCAACTCTGCCAAAACCTTTATCCACCAAGTATAGGATAGTTTAAGGCTTAGTGAATTGTTTAGATTAGTTATAAATTTAGTGTAGGTTGTTGGTGGAAATGGTAATACAATTGAACTAATTGGGAATAAAATGTTAATTGTTTTATTTTATAATTTGTATGTGGGTTACGTAATATAAATGGTCTCTATATATTTTTCTGAATTACACAACATCACATTATAAAAACCTTCTTTTCCTTGTAGGACAATTTAAAGGACTAAGCTTTAAATTTCCTTCCCAAATAAGTAGCATACAGTCAATGAGAAACAGTTTGGGTCTACATTTAATGAAGCTTAT
This sequence comes from Rhizomys pruinosus, assembly GCA_009823505.1. Classification (NCBI taxonomy): domain Eukaryota; kingdom Metazoa; phylum Chordata; class Mammalia; order Rodentia; family Spalacidae; genus Rhizomys; species Rhizomys pruinosus. The sequence continues at coordinate 5,019,719 of VZQC01000410.1, forward strand.
GCCTTGGCTCCTGTTTATGGTATTGTATACAACTTAGGCATCTTAGGTCAAAACATAAAAAAACCTAACAAAAAAAAATAAAGGGGAGAGTGGGAGGTGGGGGTGGGAGGTGGGGATACTATCCTTTCTGGGATAAAATGGAAAACTGTGTTCCAATCAGATATTGTTAAATCAATTTTTCTGATCTTGAAACGTAACAATGGGAGGGAGAATGTATAGTTCCCACATGGTAAAAATCACCAACTAAATAGGCGGAAAACATACAACTTATGGCTGTGCAGGATGAACTGGGGAATGCCAGCAGAGAGGTTTGGGATCCCAAGACGAACCTAGGAAATAGTGGGGGACCCAGATGGGGCCCGAGGGCACGGGCACACGAGCACTCTCGGAAGTAAAATGATGGGTGACGACTCTAGGCCTTAGACTGGTTTGTCGGTCCAGAGCGAGAAACAACCGGCGGACCGGCGTCCCCTAAATAAAGGAAGTAAAAAAAACAGTGATAATGAATTTTATGTAAGGAGAGCATAGTGGAATAGCATCGATGATGATAATAGGATTATATTTATCTAGAGCCAAATTCAAATAGTTAAAGTGTTTATAAGTTGTGTAATTAAGCAAAATATATTACTACAAGGAAAGCTCTGAATCAGCAATGAATTATTCTATTCTGCTAGGAGATGTTGGCTAGGGGATTCAACCCCCCAAATTATAAAGGCCTTTTGCCTATAAGTGGGATATATGCAAGGAGAAAAAGTGCAGTAAGTCCCTGTTGTTTGAAGACCTGGTGTGAGTTGAGGGCGAAATAATTTGATGAGAACGTCACTTGCTAGCGTACAACTGGCCTCTGAAATGTTAGAGAGCATTACCAAGCCACTCTAAGCAATACAGCAAAAATAAATATGGGTCTCCCTGAGACAAAAACAAAGACTCCTCTTGGCCAATATCAGCTACACCTCAACAGCCTGGAGATACTGTGCAACAGTGGCAGCCAAGTGTCTATATATATCCCAAATCTATTTGGCTATTAACTCTCTCCTTGGAGGAATAACTCACAGCAGATGCCACAAGCTTATGTCCTCTAGTGGTTAGGCGATGTTATAAGCCACAATAAGAACTTGTCACCCTTTATAGAGAAACCACACTTTGCGGATTAGCATACTATCCAAGCATCTGTGTCTATGCTCACAGCTTAGCTTGACATAATAAGTGGTACTGCTTAAATGCCTGTACATCCAATAGCTTGTGCTTTGTTAGTATGACTAAAAAGGGTATCACTGGGAAAGCTGTCAATCCATGAAGGGAAACAACCCGAACAGACTGGAGTCCAAAATGACAACTCCAAAGAAATTAGACTGTTTTCTTCTCACCCACTTGTGCCCCTTTCCCAAAGCCCAGGGAACAAATTGTGGAAGAAGAGGCATGGTAGATTGTAAGGGCTGTGGAGAGATAGGGGTGAATCATGAGACTACAGGAATATAGTCTGGACTCCTGATTGATCAACATGCCTGTGCATACAAGCTTCTCCAACTGGTCTACAGGAACCTTGGGATGTTCAAAATTTGGACATAGATACTTGCAAAATGCACCAATTACCTAATTGTATGACATACTGAGTAACATCAATGTTATCTGCAAACAACTGTGTCATTATATTGTAGAATCCCTTAAAAATTAAAAAAAATTAATTAAAAAAAATCATAGCACTCGGGAGGCAGAGGCAGGTGGATCTCTGTGAGTTCAAGGCCTGCCTTGTCTACAGAGTGAGCTCCAGGCCAGCTGGGACTAAAGGGAGGCCCTGTCTCAAAAAATACCAAAAAATTTTTTAGGTAAATTATTGAGATTTATTCATGAATTGTTTATTCATCAAATAAAGTTACTCTGTTTTAGGATCTGTTACAATTTGCCTATGAAAGTTCTCTCTGAAAGATGGTGTCACTCTGAGGTCACTGGATCTTGTGAGTACTCACCTCATCCATGGGATTAGTCCATTGTTCTGATTTGAATCAAAATGTCCTTTGTGTGCTCGTGATTTGAATTCTTGTTCCCTAGTGAGTGAGTTCATAATTCCATCCTTGATCTCTCATGGTAGGTGCTTTATATAAATCATCATTAATCATCATTATCCTAAAAGATTAGTGACTAATAGAGAAACACAGACTTTCAGGCTGAGTAAATTGCAAATATACATTGACAGTTCCAAAAGAACTTTGAATGCAGGGCTCACTGAATCTAGTACTCTCTGATGAATGCAGTATTTCTCAATTTGGGATGCCCAGAGGCCAAAAAGTCTGAATTTAGAAATGTAGTAAAGGGGATGTGTAGGAGTTCAATAATCGTCTGATAGTCCTTTAGTCTATCCACACGATCTTCCTTCTCTTGAACCAGACTTGGCGGTTCCACAGGACTGTGAGCTTCAAGGGTGTCTCCTGTCTGCAGGCCGACAGTCTCTAGGCTTAGCTCTGGCAAGGAGTGGGGAGGAGACCAGGAGAAAGTTACCCCACAGAATAGGAAGACAATAAAAGACTCAGAGGGAGAGGTCTGGGAGAATAGAGTCTCTCGTTTATTTATGCCAGCAGTGTGTTTATATACCAAAGGTTACTGTGCTCTGGGCAAGGAATTGGGGGGCAGGTGGAAGGGAAGAGCAAGCCACCTTGGCTCTAATGTCACACTAGAGGTGTGACATTATGCTCAATGCCTCAAGGGAAGGGGCTATCCGGTCCTGGAACTTTGCAGAGATAGGTGAGAAAACATTGTAATATTCTGGACCTTCCAGAGCTACAGATAACTCACAGAGACAACTGAATGCCTACAGAGATAACAGATAACTCTCCTCAGAGGTCTTATGGGACAGGTCTTACAAGTTCTTTCCTCAAGCCAGGCAAAGTTTCATTCCTACAGGGGTGGAGAGATAGCTCAGAGGTTAAGAGCACTGACCACTCTTGCAGAGGACCTGAGTTCAATACCTAGTACCCACATGGTGGCTAACAACTTCAGTTCCAGGGGATTCAATGCACCAAAAATAAGGGAATGGCCCTAGGGGTCCTGGGACAGATGGAGGGACCCACCTTTGCCCCTGTGGCTTACTTATCTCTCCAAACAACTAGATTATGGAGTCAGGACCACTCCCACAGGCACCACCTCTCAAAAGGCAGAACTCAAAGCACTGACCAGAGTTCTCACTCTGGCCAAAGACAAGAGGGCCAACATTTACACAGATTCTAAGTACGCCCTTCACATACTTCACTACCAAACCACCATGTGGAAAGAAAGGGGTCTTGTCACTAGCTAGGAAACCCTCATTACTAATGGCCCCCTCATTCTTAAACCAGAGGCATCTTATCTCCTTCCTAATGTTGCAGTTATACCCTACAGGGGCCACCAATGCCCTGCTGATTCCAGGGGCAATGACTTTTGGAAACCAAATAGCTTGGGAAGCCAGCAACCTACCATCCTCTCCCCTAATCTTGCCTTTCTCACCACAGCAGAGATAACATCCCTCTCATCCCCTTAGCAGAACCAGTCTGTAGTCAGTCAAGGAGCTGTACAGGGCCCTGACAGATGGCTCGTCCTTAAGGATAAGTAGTGCTTACCCAGAACTCAGGCTCTCTCTCTCCTCACCCACTTACACAACCTCTTTCACAAAGGCCCCTTTAGCCAAATTTCTGGACCCAATCCTCTTTTGCCCTTAACTATTGCCACTCCTCACTGAAGTCTCTCAGGCCCATAATGTGCCAAGCTTTCACCTCAGGACAGGGCACACCCACCACTCACTTGCAAGCCTCACCAACACTGGAATCCCTACGTGGGGTAGATGGGCAAATCGATTTCACCCACATGCCCTCATGTAAAAAGTGTAAGTATCTTCTAGTCGTGGTGGATACCTTGTCAGGCTGGGCGGAGGCATTCCCTACCACTGGAGAGTCAGCAAATATAGTCACCTCTCACCTCCTCTCTGACATTCTTCCTCACTTTGGCCTCCCATTGACTATGCAGTCTGATAATGGTCCAGCATTCATTTCTAAGATTGTTCAGTCTGTCTCCCAGTCCCTGGGAATAACCTGGAGGTTTCATGTACTATACTGACTTTAGTCCTCAGAAAAAGTAGAGCAGACAAACTCCCTCATTAGAGACCATCTCACCACGATTTCCTTAGATCTGAACTCCTCCTGGGTCCACCTTCTTCCTCTAGCCCTAACCAAAGTTAGAGCTGTTCCCTGTGCACCTTCTCCTGTAAGTCCTTTTGAGCTCATGGGTAATATTCTCTTGGGTAATATTCCTCCTCACTTTGCCACTCCACTACATGAATACTTTCCTGCCTTTTCCCTTGCCAGAGACTTACTTTGAAACGTGCTCATCAATTAATTCCTCAACCATCTAATGATCCCATTGTATTATGCTTTTCTCCAAATCCCTTGAAACCCCGTTGGACTGGACCTTGTTTGGCCACACCACTGGCCCCCCTAAAACTTAAAATGCAAAAAGAAAAACACACAAAAAACAAAACCCCATCCTTGACTGTAGAGACTCTGGGGGTTGGGAAGTCTGCCTGTCCTTGTCCTGCAAGTACTACCGGTGGGTATGGATGGGGACTACAACCCAAACAACTTTTCACAAATGATGGGGGAAAAATGTTACCTTTAAAATCACCAACCCCTCCTCCTTGGCCTATGCATTGTGTAGCGGCTGCCACTATTTTCTATCATACACACACACTCCTCTTACTTGGTCAGAGGCAAGATGAAGATTAAAAAGACCATCAGAGACTCTCATGCCCAGATGACTCAATACTCCCTTAATCAGACCAAACATTGGACCATCTACCACCTCCACTGCCTCAATTCTACACTCAGGTTCTCATGGGAAGGGGTACTCTTCCTCTCTCTGTCCGTCTTAAAGAATGTTGCTACTATGTTAACCAATCTTCTGTCTCCTCCACTTACATGAGCTATGTAATACTCTGTGTATACTATGTAATTACTAAACCCACCTGAGTGATCCAGAATCATCTCCCTAACTAAGAATTATCAAAAATAGCCAGGCCACATTACATATTCCTAGGTTTTGGAAACCAGGATGTGGGCTTCTTTGGAGAGAGGAATTTTTCTGCCTTCTGCCTTCCACTTCAGTAAAATGTTATGTTCTTTTTTTGTTGTTGTTGTTCTTCCCAGCAAGTCTGAAGGGCACACCCAGGAGCACTAATGGAAGAGGGCTTTAGAGTAAGTGAGGACATTACAAACATTCTCCTTTGGCATATAGAGAAGATAATTACCAGAAGCGGGTTTCACTTTTCCAACCTGCACTGGGTGAAATTTGTGCCACTATAGTAGAGACCAATTTCTATATCACACCTCCCTTCTGAGGGCCAGCCCAGCAGTTCAGTGCAGAGCAGGACGCAATCACCTTTTTTTTCCTGTGCACTACTGAGTTACTGCTTTGGTGGTTTTCTTTCCCCATTCTTTTGGAAATGAAAACCATGTGCTCTTTCCTGGGACACTGAAATGTCTCAAATAAGAAATCATATTCTAAAAGATATTTGACATGGAGACCCTATACCAGTGACTTGGAAACCAACCTGAGTTGAACATCTTGTGCATTCAGGCTTAGGAGTGTATCTTCCTGTTGCTATGTTAACACCCAACTTAAAACAAAATCATAGGGAAATGTCACTGAAGACCCACTGAAATCGCAGTGGTGTTGCAAAATACCAAAATAGCAAAAAATACAAGTGCCCATTAAGCTCTTACTGAAAATATAGACAGAAAAGCCAAAAGACTACTTTGTGTGAACAAAAATGCTTTTTATAAATAAGAGAGAGAAAGGTCACTAGGTCATCATGCTGGAAATTGTCCTCTCTGCTGTAGGCTGTAGAAATGAGCCTCCTTCAAGATCTGGTTTATGTGCAAGTAAGGACCTTGGGCTTGCAACACTGCATAATCCTCAAGGGAGAACTCAGGGATATTGGTGTTAAGTTCAGCAATGTTCTCATTTTACACTGCTCTCTGGTACACTTTCTTGCTTGGGGTTATTGATGTTGCTGTAGTTCCTGTCATTAGCACTCCTTGATGATTGTATGACCTGAGAGCCATAGGAGGCCTGGTCCTTCATACTTACAGGTGGTCATCATCTTCACTTATCTCTTCTCCAGGAAAAGGTTAGGTGCGGCATTATCCAAGGTGAAGGGCAGAGAAGCTGTGGCAACGCACACCATGGCCATCTCTAAGTCAGGGAAGTGGCATGCCTCCAACCCTGGAGAAAATCCATCTTTTCTGCTGCTTTTCTGTAGAAAACTCAGAAGCAAGAAGAAGAAGAAGAAGAGGAAGAAGAAGAAGAAGAAGAAGAAGAAGAAGAAGAAGAAGAAGAAGAAGAAGAAGAAGGGGGAGGAGGAGGAGGAGGAGAGAAGAAAAGAAAATGCATAAGTGGCATTAGATGGATATAAACACAAAATAAGAATATACATTAAACCAAAAGTTGTGCTAATGTGTATTGAAGAAGAAAGAAAAAGGAAGGAAGGAATAATAAGAGAGGAGAAAAGAGAAAACATGAGGAAGAGAAGGAGATGGAAGAGGAGGAGGAAAAAGAAAGAAGAGGAAGAAGAGAAGAATGGGGGAGGAAGAGGAGGAGGAAGAGAAGGAAGAAGGGGAGGAGGAAGAGGAAGAAGAGGAAGAGTTTTGGTTGCTGTTGTTGGTGCAGCTTCTCTGGGTCCTGGAAGATTGGACACTGCTAGTTTCCATGCGTGGGGGAGGTAAGGTGAGCTTGTGGACGCTTCATTGCCCTGCGGCTTATGCTGCTGTTAAGTGCATTGGACAAGTCTGATGTCTGCAGTGTTTTCTCAGCTGGCCACACTTAGGTTTGCCTTCTGTGTCCTGGGCTCCCCATATCATTCCATACCCCTGGTGTGGCTGATGTTTTAGCTGGCATCTCACAAGTGCCTTGGGAGTGTGTGAAACAACCATGGGACTGAGACTGATAAGGCTAAGGCAGATTTGTGGTCTTCATGCTTCCAAGACCTCCTGTATTAATCACTTGCTAGATGGATACAGCTGTGGTGTCCTATGAACCCTGGAACTTCAGAGTTCTCAGGCTACAGGGCAATGAATGACAGATAGGTGGCTTCAGAGCTTGATCTACCAGCTGGCCTCTGGCCCAGGGCTGTCAAATGCCAGAGTCACCCGTAGTTGATGAGATCTGGTCCCTGCCACCAAGGGAGTGCTGCTTTCTGCACTTCCCAGCCAGAGCCCAGCCTCCTCTGTCCGCAGCCCATTAGGGACTAGGTCTGCTGGCCACAGCTGCTTCTCCAGGCCTCTCCTCATGAAGCCTCCCTAGCTGGTGGATATTCCTTGATCTCAGGTCCCTGGTTTCGCCTAGTTCTGCTTTTTAAAAATAAAACACAATCTCTCAAGATAACACCTGGCCACTGCCCTGTGAGTCATACAACACAACAGAATGGGATTTCTCTCCACCACTGACTAGCCTGCCAGAGGACTCACTAACTCATTAAAAGCTGCAACTGGGTTTGAAGTTTTGTGAGCTGTGGGCTTGGCCCACCTGGGTTTCTCTCCTGACTTTTGTTTTGTAAACGCCTCCTGCTTCTCCTGCGGCCCATCAAGGAACTGTGAGCTGGCCCAGACTGCTTGGCTTATGTCTGCTTGAATGGCTTTTTTCTGGTATTTCCAGGACCCTTACACCTATTTCCTAGGTTTCTGGAGCTCTTGTTCTATTCCACTTTTGGGGACAAAGTCCATTGTTTCTTTTTCTTACAATTTATTTTTCTTTTCCTTGTGTGAGGGGCAGTTGTGGAGCTCTGAGAATTGAACTCGTCATCAGTCTTGGTGGCANAAAAAAAAAAAAAAAAAAAAAAAAAAGGCAATATTCATTTGGAAATTTCCCTGAAGAACACGAAACTTCAGAGACCCATATAAGCTCAAGCAAGAGTGTATGTTTTCAGAATACCCTTTGGGAAACCACCTTGTGGCTTCAAATGTTGACTCCATTTTTATTTTAAAAGACAAGCCAGGTTATGTAATAAGGTCTGTGTGCCTCCCATAGGCTTTCTAGAATTTAATTCCCCTTGAGCAAAATCCATCCAGGGGCTCACTGTATCTATAATAATCCTCAATGAACTTGTTCTTATACAAATTCACAAAGCTATTAAATATATTCTAATAGTCTTTAATGAGGACTTGTTACAGGTTTTTTTCATGGTAGGTGCCCTGGGAGTCACTAGGTGCTATAACCCATAAGAAGCTTAGATTCAAATAAGATCTGTTACATTACAAAATCAGCTTGGACTTTTGGCTCACAAGAAATGCATTCATTTGCTTTACTTTATCTAATCCACATTGATCATGTGGTCACATCAGCATTAGGCAGACCTCAGTCCTGTTCTGGCTCTGCCTTTCCTGTCTGGCCTTGGCCTACTTACTGAATTCCTTTGAGCTCATTTTCTAATTGCTGATAAGAAAAACAGTACATCCATTTTGTTGGGTTATATAGATTTTTGAGACAGTGTATGTAAATGCTTTTGCATAATTCTGATAACATATGCTCAGGTTGACTCAGCTGATCAATTTTGTTTCTCAAAAAACAGTGTGAAATAGTGCTTAGGACAGTATTGACACTCTTTTTTTATTTTTTCTGTTTTGAGACAGGGTCTCGCTGTATTGTCCTTGCTATAGACCAGGCTGATCTTGAACTCACAGAAATCCACTTCTCTGCATGTTGAGTGCTGAGATTAAAGGCATGTGCTGCCACACCTGGTGGTATTGACACTCTTTATATATGAGCTGAACACACTGATTCATATGTCTTGCTTTGACTTATCAGAATTTCCTCTGTATGGCTTGTGTCTCAGATCTGTACCCACATGGCTGAGGTGGAAGCTTCAGCTTAAGGCCATGAGACAGATTTTCCTCTGCAAATGTAACTGGCATCTTTGCTGAGCATGAAGCAATAGGACTGACCAACACAGAAGCACTTTGCTGATGATCTCATTCACTTGCAGGAAAATCCTAGTCAGTTTATACTCTGGGATGTAGAATCTTGGTTCTTTTTTTTTTTTTTGGTCTTTTCTTGAGACAGGTCTCCCTGCATCCCCAGCTAGCTTGGGACTCACTATGTAGACCAGGCTGGCCTTGAACTTGCAGATATCCACCTGCCTTGGCCTCCAGAGTGCTGGGATTAAAGGCGTGTACCACCACACTTGGCTAAGGGTCATGGTTTTGAACACCAATAACTCTGATAAATTTCTGCTGAATGTGGTTGATTGAATTAAAACTTTACTTCCAATCCTTCCCACTGAGGCAAGAAGATTGTGTGTCTGGGCAGCCTGTATATAGAATCAATCAATCAATCAATCAATCAAAAAATAAAGGACAATCGGGTGTGGTGGTGCATGCTTTTAATCCCAGCACTCAGGAGGTAGAGGCAGGCAGATTTCTGTGAGTTCAAGGCCAGCCTGGTTTACATAGTGAGTTCCAGGAAAGCTGGGGCTACAGAGAGACCCTGTCTCAAAAAGACCATAAATAAATAAATAAATAAATAAATAAATAAATAAATAAATAAATAAAACCATTGGCTGGTTTATAGCAAGCTAAGAAGTAAGAAAATGACGGAGGAATAGGGAATTTAGCAAACTGGATGAAGCGGATCCCAGACCAGCAGAGAGACTGAGTGCGTGATTTCTTAATCGTGTTGAAATCCAGGTGGGGAGATGGCTGCATGGGGAAAGCACTTGCTCCAAAGTCATGAGGATCTGAGTTCAGACCTCTAGTACTCACATAAAAGCCAAGCATGGTCATGCGCACCGCTGACCCCCACAAAGACAGGATGGCTGGGGCTGGCAGGCCAGTCAGCTGAGTTGAAATATGGTGAGTTTTAGTTTCAGTTACAAAGCGTGTCCTCTGACCTCCACAGGCACATGGCCGCACGCATGTGCATACATACAGTGCTGAATTCCTCGGTCCTGTTCTCCACCTCAGTCTGAAACAGCTACTCCCAACTCTGGCAGAAAACTTTTATTTATTGTTATTTTGTGCATGTGTATCTGCATGTGCTTGCAAGTGTCAGAGCGTGTGTAGAGAGGTCAGACGACCACTGGCGAGTGTCGGAGCGCGTGTAGAGAGGTCAGATGACCACTGGCGAGTGTCGGAGCGCGTGTAGAGAGGTCAGACGACCACTGGCGAGTGTCAGAGCATGTGTAGAGATGTCAGAAGACCACTGAGAAGTGTCAGAGCACGTGTAGAGAGGTCAGACGACCACTGGCGAGTGTCGGAGCGTGTAGAGAGGTCAGACGACCACTGGCGAGTGTCGGAGCGTGTGTAGAGAGGTCAGACGACCACTGGTGAGTGTGGGAGCGTGTGTAGAGAGGTCAGACGACCACTGGTGAGTGTCAGAGCGTGTGTAGAGAGGTCAGACGACCACTGGTGAGTGTCAGAGCGTGTGTAGAGAGGTCAGAAGACCACTGGCGAGTGTCAGAGCGTGTGTAGAGAGGTCAGAAGACCACTGGTGAGTGTCAGAGCGCGTGTAGAGAGGTCAGAAGACCACTTGCACAAGCTGGCTCTCTTCTTCCGTTGTAGGGAACCAGGATTGAAGTCAGGTTCTCTGGCTTTTGAAGCAGGCACCTTTACCCACTGAGGCATTTATCGACCCCTATTGAGGACAGAGTGTTGTCATTATTGAAAACAGAGATTAAGAACAATATATAGATGGAGCTGGGTTTGGTGGTATTTGCTATGATTAAATCCTAGCACTCAGGAGGAAGGGGAGTTCAAGGCCAGCCTGGTGTACACAGGGAATTCCAGGTGAGCTAGGACTGCATAGAGATACCTTGGAGGAGGAGGAGGAGGAGGAGGAGGAGGAGGAGGAGGAGGAGGAGGAGGAGGAGGCGGCAAAGGCAGAAATACTTTCTGAATGCTCTAATCTTTAGTTTTCATTTGATTCAGGTCTCATTTTGGTAATTACAATGTCATGTAGGAACCTGTTAAAAGTTAAATTGTTGAGCAGGGCCTAGTGGCTCACACCTTTAATCCTAGCAGTTGGGAGTCAGAGGCAGGAAGATCTTTGTGAGTTCAAGGCCAGCCTGGTCTACAGAGTGAGTTCTAGGACAGCTGGGGTTACAGGGAGACCCTGTCTCAAAAAGACCAAAAAAAAAAAAAGTTAAATTGTTAAAAAAATAATAATAAAGCTGGGCTTGGTGAACCAAGCCTTTAATCCCAGCACTGGGGAGGCAGAGGCAGGCAGATCTCTGTGAGTTCAAGGTCAGCCTGGTCTACAGAGTGACTTTCAAACCAGCTGAGGCTATAGGGGGAGACCCTGTCTCAAAAGGACTAAATAAGTAAGTAAATAAATAAATAAATAAATAAGGGGCTGGAGCGATGGCTCAGTGGTTAGGAGTGCTGACTGCTCTTGCAGGGGACCTGGGTTTGATTCCCAGCACCCACATGGCTGCTAAGAGCCGTCTTTGGCTCCAGTTCCAGGGGAGTCCGGCGCCCTCTTCTAACCTCTGCGGCACCCATGTCGTGGGTGCAATGCAGACAGTACACTCCTACACATAATAAAAATAAATAAATAAATAAATAAATAAATAAATAAATAAAGTTAAAATTGTTGTAACCTTTTCTTAAACTTATGGAATCTAAAACTCAGCTAAATGGAGTCTGGAAATCTCTTTTAACAAGTCTTCTTTATGGGTGATTCTGATATACAAGCAAGTTTGAAACCACAGCTCCAAGCAAGAAATAGCAATGTGTGTCTCTGATGAATTGTGGGGATTTCAATAAAAGGTCTAGCCGGATGACGAGTATTGCCCATGTCTGTACAAGCCACTTCATAAAGAGTTAATACGTCTTCCGACTTGACACATGTCCTCAGGATTTTCAATATTTACTTTTTTAAGATTTTATTTTGTGTGAATATTTGCTTATATGTCTGTATGTGTACCACGTGTGTTCCTGGTGCCTGTGGAGGCTAGAAAAGAGCATCCGATCCCCTGGAGTTGGGGTTACGGACAGATGTAAGCCACCATGAGGGTGCTGGGGACTGGTCCCAGGTCCTTGGCAAAAGCAGTCAGTGTCACTTTTAAATAAGGAGTCAATATTATAGGACAGACCTTCAAAATGAAGACGTAGCCAAAAAAAGAGGGGCAGCCATTTAGAACAGAGAGATTAAAACATTTGTTGTTTATTTTGTGAGACAGAGTCTCTGCTCCACCATGCCCAACTAACTTTTGAAAGAAAAACATTGATATTGCCAGAGACATGGGATACTTGACACTTAAAGATGCTATGAATAAAGTTTTAAACCTTAGCAAAGGTTTAAAAAAAAAGTTAAAGTAAGAAGGCTGAGTAAATCACCTAGAAAGTAGATATAAATAGGCAGAGGAAAAACAAAAAGAATCATTCACTCTCCTTCACTATCTGAGTGATAGCAATTTAGAGGGGCAAGGGGAGAAAAGACAGAAAAAGACCAGAGAAAAGTGTCAAGAATCAGCGTACCCACACACAAGTTCAGAACACCAAAGCTAAAGAAAAGACGCCATAAACGCGTAATGTACAAACAGGTCTCCTCGAAGGATCTGAGTAGCTCTGAATGTCTCCCAGCCATACTTGGATGACCCAGTCAGCAAGGCTTGAGAACTCACAAGAGGGATGAGATTCCCATAGCAACAGTGAATGTGAATCTGCAGATTATAGCTGGGCACCAGCCTTGAGAGCAACCAAGGAAAGCAGAACAGTCTCAAAAGAAGGGGTTACTAGGAAGAAAAGTAAACAATGAAATACTAGCTGTATTAAAAGATGTTGGGAAGTGGGGTTGGAGAGATAGCCTAGTGATTAAGAGCACCGACTGCTCTTGCAGAGGACCCGGGTTTGATCCCCAGCACCCATATGGTGGCTAAGAACCATCTGTAACTCCAGTTCCAGGTGAACTCCAGTTCCAGGGGAATCCGAGACCCTCTTCTGACCTCCGCGGCATTGCACGACACAGGTGCACACACCTACACGCAGACAGTACATTCATACACATACAAAAATAAAAAAAAAATAGGAAAAAAGATGTTGAGAAGTATCAAGTCATGATATGACTGATGTGTTCTTTCTTTCCCCCCTCATTCTGCCCCATAGAATAAGTGGAAAGAAGACCTGGGTGGATCTGCTGGGGTTTGGGGAGGATCAAATGCTTGGGTGTGGTGATTTGAGAGGTGGTAGAGTCTTTAAGTAGAGCCTAGGGAAGGTCCTTGTAGTATCAGACTTAATGTCATTTGTAGGGGACTATCCTGTGTCCTCAGAGATTTTCTGCTCTGCACATGGACCCCAGTAGTGCTATGATTTCTTGTTGCCAATGTACTCTAGCCCCTGCCTGTCTAAAAATCATAAATACTGATACATTTTTGATACTTTTTATTTTAATACATTTAAAAATATATTAAGTGTATTTATGAATTGCAGATCCCATGGAACTGGAGTTATTGACAGTCATAAATTGCCATGTTGGTGCTGGGATCTCTCCAGCCCCCATTTTTGTCTGAAGATAACACCTTCCAGCCTGGTCTACATAGCATGTTCCAGCATAGCAAAACCTGTCTCAGTGACCCCCCCCCCAAAAAAAGACCCCAAAACTAGTAACAGAAGATTGCTTGGATAGTATTAAAGCAGAAATGAGGAGTTCTGTCTATACTGAGACATAGCTGCCTGGTGACTCATGCTTTTACTCCTAATATACAGAGGTAGATAAGTTCCAAGCCAGCCTGACCTACCTGGCAAATTCCACACAAGATACTGCAGTTATTATTGGGAGACCCTGTTTTAAATGTTGGTATGAATTGACAAGAACATTAGCAATAAAAAAACAGCCTAGAGAACAAACTTCCTGTTCTTGAACTCTTAGTATTACAAAACCACTCAGATGGTAATCTCTTTCCTCTTTCCTCTTTCCTCTTTCCAACCCCACCAGAAGCAGATCAGAATGATCATCAAAGGCAAAATCCTTGCTTTACAGCAACTCTGCCAGCTTCACTTACAGGTACTAAGCCTTTGCCAGGTGAAGGAAACACACTCATATTTTACTAACGGCGAGCGTAGTTTTGTTTCTGTTTTCCAGCTATATGATGTGTCCAGATGTATATCCAATACATACTTCCTAAGAACATCTTTCACTACTAAACTCTACAGAGCATTTTTGAATACTTGTTTTCGAAGATAGTTTAACCTTCACCACAATTAGCATACAGTTGCGAAATAGCCAATCATTTGCTAACTATTTCCGACCCCGCCCCATTATTGCAAACGCGGGCCAAACTCTGAAATCTGGCTGAGTGGGAGATCTCCTGGGTTGAGTCAGGGAGGATTTGTCTGAGGATCAGAGAGGGCATGGTGGCACACGCCTTTAATCCTAGCACCGAGAGGCAGAGGCAGGTGGAGCTCTGTGAGATGGAGTCAAACCTGGTCTACGCATCTGAGTTCCAGGCCAGCTTGGGCCACATATTGAGCCCTTTCTCAAAAATAAAACAGTCGGGCATGGTGGCACATGCCTTTAATCCCAGCTCTCCAGTGGTAAGGGCGGGTGGATCTCTGTGAGTTTAAGGCCAGCCTGGTCTACTTAGTGAGTTCCAGGACTGCTGCGGTTACAGGGAGCCTGTCTCAAAAAAAAGGACAAAACAAGCAACACCCCCCCACACACAACAGCAGCCTAATCTAGTTACAGTACAAGAAAATGAGTTTCATTATGGCATTTCATGCATGTATTACCACTATACTTTTTTTAAAAGAACTTTTTAAATTTTATTTTTTTATGTGTATGAATGTACTGTCTGCATGTCGGTTTGTGCACCCGTGTGGTGCAATGCCGCGGAGGTCAGAAGAGGGCGTCAGATTCCCGTGGAACTGGAGTTAAGGATGGTTCTCACCCCCCATGTGGGTGCTGGGGATTGAATCCTGCTCTTCTGCAAGAGCAGCTGGCACCCCTAACCGCTAGGCCATCTCTCCAGCCCAACTATACTTTTTACTAATACTCTCACTTCCTCCTTTTTTCCCCTAAATAGTTCCTTTTCTAGTTTCATATCCATGTGTATGTACGAAAGTGTGTATGCACTTTTTTTTTAAAATTAATTTTATTTATTTCCGTATGTGTATGAATGTACTGTCTGCATGCAAGTCTGTGCACCCGTGTTGTGCCACGCCGCGGAGGTCAGAAGAGGGTCTCGGATTCCCCTGGAACTGGAGTTCTCCTGGAATTGGAGTTTCAGACGGTTCTCAGCCGCCATGTGGGTGCTGGGGATCCAACCTTGGTCCTCTGTAAGAGCGGTCGGCGCTCTTAACCGCTAGGCCATCTCTCCAGCCCCAATGTGCTTTTAGCTGGGCGTGGTGGTGCTTGCCTTTAATCCCAGCACTCGGGAGGTAGACGTGGGTGGATCTCTGTGAGTTCAAGGCCATCATGGTCTACAGAGCGAGCTCCAGGACAGCTGATACTAAAAAGGAGATCCTGCCTCAAAAATACCAAAAAAAGGAGAAAAAAAAACAAAACTAAAAAAGAAAAAAAAATTAATGTGCTTTTAATCTAGATTCCCCATTAAACAAAATGGGTTTTGTCTTTTAGTTTCGATTTCACTTGGAATGATCTGCAGCTCCATCCATTTTCCTGAAAATGTCGTAGTTTTATTTTACGTTTTGTTTTGTTTTGCTTTGTTTTGTTTTGTTTTGAGACAGGGGCTCACTATATAGCCCTAACTGGCCTGGAACTCCAGAGATCCGCCTGCATCTGCCTCTTGAGTGCTGGTATTGAAGGTGTGTGCCACCGTGCCTGGCAGGTCTAGGAGTGTACAAGGTCGCAGTTGCTGTGTAAGACAGCAACTTAAGGGGCTGGAGAGATGGCCTAGCGGTTAAGAGCGCTGACCGCTCTTACAGAGGACCCAGGGTTCGATCACCCAGCACCCACATGGCGGCCGAGAACCGTCTGAACTCCGGTTCGGGAGAACTCCAGTTCCAGGGAATCCGAAACCCTCTTCTGACCTCCGCGGCATTGCACGACACAGGTGCACAAAAAAAAAAAAAAATATACAAAAAACAAAAATACCAAAAATATAAATAAAAATTAAAAAAATAATAAAATAAAAAAAAAAAAAAAACAGCAACTTAAAAAGAAAAGTTCCAGCCGGGCAAAGGTGTGGTGGCGCACACCTTTAATCCTAGCACTCGGGAGGCAGGGGCAGGCAGATTTCTGTGAGTTCAAGGCCAGTCTAGTCCACAGAGTGAGTTCCAGGCCAGCTGGGCCTACAGGGAGACCCTGTCTCAAAAAGACCAAAAAAAAAAAAAAAGTTCCTTGAAAAAAAAAATCAATGCAGAATTAATATTTCAAATTACACTTCTTGTAATAATTGAAAAAAAAATAAAAAAATAAAATATTATAAAATCATAATAGCAGGGGCTGGAGAGATGGCCTAGTGGTTAAGAGCGCAGACCGCTCTTGCAGAGGACCCGGATTTGATCCCCAGCACCCACATGGCGGCTGAGAACCGTCTTTAACTCCAGTTCCAGGGGAATCCGATGTCCTTTCTGACCTCCGCGGCTTTGCACAACACGGGCGCACCAACCTACATGCAGACAGTACATTCATATACATAAAAAATCATAATAAAATTAAATTAAAAAAATCATAACAGCAGTATTTCTCAAGAGCCAAAAGATAAAAGCAACCCAAAAGTCTATTCATGGAGGCCAGGCATGGTGGTGCACACCTTTAATCCCAGCACTTGGATCTCTGTGAGTTCAAGGCCAGCCTAGTCTACATAGTGAGTTCCAGTACAGCTGGGGCTACAGGGAGACCCTGTCTCAAAAAGGCAAAAAAAAAAAAAAAAAAAAAGATAGAAAAAGCTTGTGGATTTCTGGCAGGATGTTGCTAATTGATTGTCGCCAATTGTTGGAAGATTGTATCATGATTTTACTTGCATAAATTATAAACATGTTTGAGTATCTTTTAATATGAATACTAGCTTCTGTATCTTTTTTCTCTTCATTATTAATATCCCTTGACCACTTTTGCATTATTTCCTCCTTATTAACTTCTTACATTCTTGCTACTATTAATCTTCTGCTTATCACTTGTTGCAAGTATCTTTTCCCAACTTCCTGTATTTATGTTGGGTGTCTTTTGTTGCATTAGAATCAGATAAATGTTACAAAGTGTGTGTACACAGTTTCCATGGTAGTATTCAATACATGAATCCATTGCTATGAATTCTGCCCTGTTATATTAGATGGTTGATGCTGTGAGTATGCTCATCTGCTTAGATCACTGGACTCCTTTAGGAAGTAAACGCTTCATGTTCTATACATCTCTGGTTTGTGTGAGAGCCTTCTTGTACCCTAGAGAGCTATTTCTTTCTTTTATATTCTGTTAACAAAAAAACAGTCAAATTTAAACCTAATAAGGCTGAGAGTTTTTTAAAAAATATTTATATTCTTTTATGTGTATGAATGTATTGTCTGCATATGTGTAAGTACACCCAGGTCATGCGATGCCCAGGGAGTTAACTGGAATTAAGGATGGTTATTAGCCACCATGTGGGTGCTGGGAATCGAACCCAGTTCCTTTGCATGAAAAGTCGGTGCTGGTGCTCTTAACCACTGAGCCATCTCTCCGGCCCTGGTTTATTTTTTAAATTTTATTATTTTTTTCTTTTTTTTTTATTTATGGGGGTTGGCCTTTTTTTTTTTTTTTTTTTTTTTGAGACAGGTCTCTCCCTATAGCCCCCCTGGTGGCCTGGAACTCACTATGTAAACCAGGCTGGAGTTGAACTCATAGATGTCTGCCTGCTTCTGCCTCCAGAGTGCTGGGAGTAAAGGTATGTGGCACAGTGCCTGGTTTTATTCATTATTTTTATTTTATGTGCATGAGTGTATTGTTTGCATGTATGTAAGTGTACCCTGTAGAGGTCAAAAGAAGGCATTGAGTCCCCTGGAACTGTAGTTCCATACTTGTTAGCTCCCACGTGGGTGTTGAGAACTGAACCCAGGTCTTCTGCAAAAGCAGTCAGTGGTCTTAACTGCTACGCCATCTCTCCAACCCCGAAGCTGTGTTGAGTTTTACACAGCAACTGCACCATTTTACATTCCTACTGGCAGTATTTAAGTTTTTATTTCTCTACATCCTTACCAACTTATGTTTTTTTTTTTTTTTTTTTTTTTTTTTTGGTCTTTTTGAAACAGGGTCTCTTTTTAGTTCTAGCTGGCCTGGAACTCATTCTGTAGACCAGGCTGGCCTTGAACTCACAGATATCCTCCTGCCTCTGCCTTCCAAGTGCTGGGATTAAAAGTGGGCACCATCACACCCGGATGTTATCTCCTATTTTTATAAACAGTTATCTTAATAGTTGTGGTCAGTAAGTTGTGACAAGTCTAAACATTTGTCCAAAGCATGATAATTCCATCATTATAGGAATGATGGCTGGTGCTCATTCACCCTTTTGCCCCTGCCAAGGAATCTGATTCTGATCTTCAAGCTTCAAGAATTAGGTCTATTTCTTGACTTCTTATTTTGTTCCCTTGATCTGCAAGTCTATGTAATACCATAATACAGTATCTTGATTCTAGGAAATTCAGGTCACAAGCCTTAAAAGTAGGCAATGTTAGTCTATTACCAACTCAGCCCATTTGTAAGGACTGTCCTGAGCCTTCTGGATCCTTGACATATAAAGTTTCATATAAAGTTTTAAATCACTCTGAATTTCATCACAAAACCCTGCTAGTATATCAAAAGTGATTCCACTGAGTTGGAACAACTCATACCTGTACTGTGGTGTCTGCCATCCTTGAATACAAAAGCTCTTGTTTATTCAGGTGCTTCATGATCTGAGTAACATTTCAGACTTTTCAGGGCAGAACACTTGTACATTTTTCTTTTTTTTTTATTGATGCTTTGTGCATTTCATACATTTTTTCCAATTCAGTTCAGGCTTATTTCCCTTCCCCTCCCCCCCACCCCCACCCCAACCCAGATCATGCATTCTGCCATAACTGTCCTGCATCTTTCTCTCAGTTTTTTTTTCCATTTTTTAGCATAAGTGATAATCCATGAGAGTACAAGCATTCTTCATGTAAAAACCAATTTGCAGGCTGTTTGTTGTGCCCAAACCCCCACCCCCACCTTCCAGCGGGGGGTGAGGGTTGTATGTTCATCAAGTTGATCAATTGAGTGCCAGACTACATGCTGTAGTTCACCATTCACCCCAATCGCAGCCTTTACATTCTACCACACCCCCTCTTCCCCAGATTGTTCCCTAGGCTTAGAAAAAGGCACAGGTGGATGAGAAGCAAAACAGTCACTCTCTCTGGAGCTGTCTTGTCTTGGGACCTCTGGTCAGTTCTGGCTGTTTCCTTTCATGGCTGACAGTTTGTCCAGGAATAACCTTTTCGATCCTAACTAATGAAGCAACAAGCAATTAGATATATAATATTTAAAAGCACTTAATAGTTATGGTAGTTTACTGGTTTCATGACACATATGTTTAGATTTATTTATCTCATGAATTATTTTTTCCCTGTATATGAGCAGGGTCTTACTGTGCGCTTATAACATCTCCTAACCTGTAGAGGTGTAAGCTTGTGGCATCAGCCATGGGTTATTCCTCCAAGGAGAGAGCCAATAGCCAATTAGATTTGGGATATACAGGCATATGGCTGCCTCTGCTGCCACGTCATTTCCAGGCAGGTGAGGGTGTAGCTAGTGCTGATGGTGGAGTCTTGCTTGACTCAAGGAGGACCACTATTTTGCTTTATTGGTTAGGGCCTTAATAACACTCCAGTCAAGGCCATCTGGTACACTTGCATGTGTGGTCTCAATACATCTTTCCCATGTTAACGTCAGGTCTTTAGACAGCAGGGCCTTATTGCCTCTCTTCTTGCAGGTATCCCAGTTTAGAGGCAAGGAGCCTTTACCTTTTGTGGGGCCCTTAGATCCCCTGGCCAAATCTCCCTGTAGAATAATCCATTACTGATTAGAGCTTCCTGTATTGATATATTTGCTTAAGTGCATAGTTTAAGGACTTTAGTATTATATTTTTTCTGGAACAGAGAATAATCCTTTTCACAGTTTCTTATGTCATTTATCATTTAAAGAAAGTAGTCAGTTTTTACCCGGTTTTTTTATAGAGATTACCCTCTATATAGTTGTCTCCAATTTACAGTTGGAGAGTGACCTCATCATCATCATATTTCTCCTTGTTCTGGGGGGAGGCAGAAATCTCTCATACAAAACTGCAGCACCGTAAATGATAGGATCATTATAAAATAGTTGTTAGTAGACACAGAGGGTCTTCGTTTATGCCAATCTGAGCTCTTCCTTTAGTGTTCACGAGGGTCAACCTGTTGTGCACTTACTGGTACATCCTACTCGAGATGAAGCTGTATCTTTTCTTTCTCAGCACGTTAAGTTGGTTACATTTTGTCCTGTTGGAACAAAATCTTTCCCGTAAGTTAGTTTTAATGAATTGCAAGGGTTTTCTGTACCCTCTCTTTTTTTCTCTATGAGTCTCCAGAAGATCAGTTGTATTATACATAAATATAGGGGAATCAAGGCAATTTCATCAAATTCACCCATGTGTTTTGGTGTGTACTTGGGAAGCAAACTTTATTTCTTATTTAAATCATCTAGTAGAGAGAATGCTACAAGGGTGATACTGTACAACAGAGAATATAGAGAACATTTGTATGTGCCAATCCCAAAGTTATTGCCCTACAAACTTTTATGTAAACAAATGTGGACAACAGTCGATTATATCTATTTAACTCGTGCATTAACGTTTTTATCAGAGTCTGTAAACTAAGTTGTTAATATAACACATATTTACTTTTAGTAAGTCCTAAAACAACCATGTCCTGTAGGACAGTGTCTAGGAAAACTGGGTACTTGTTGAAATCACGTCAATTAAACATTTATTAATCAATACTAACACCCGTGTCCCTCTCCACCCTCCCCCCTTCCCAATTCACCCATTCGGTCTCCGTTTTCTGATGCAGTCTTTCTGTTGTTGTTCTTTTACTATGCATCCCTCTCCCATGAGAAATATATTTATATCTGGGTTATTGGTACTAGCATCCACATATGAGGGACACCATTTGTCGTTTGGTTTTTTGGGACTGTGTTTATTCACTTAACATAATGTCTTCTAGCTCCATCCAATTTACCTGCAAAGTTCATGATGTGTCCCTCTTACCGCTGGCATAGAACTCCATTGTATAATGTACCACATTTTCTCTACCACTCATCAGTTGAGGAGCACCTGGCTGGTTCCAGCTTTTTGCTATTGTGAACAGACTGCAATAAACATAGCTGTGCATGTATCTTTCAGTAATGATGTAGTCTATCTGGTATATACCCAGGAGTGGTATGACTGGGTCAAATGGAAGCTCATTTTGATGTCTTCTAAAGGTTCTCCACACCGCTTTCCATAGTGCTGTACAAGTTTACATTCCACCAGCAATGGATGAGTGTTCCCCTTTCCCACAACCCTCTCCAGCACTGGTATCATTCGTGTTCATGATCCTAGCCAGTCTTATTGGAGTAAGGTGATATCTCAAAGTTGGTTTTTGATTTGCATTTCCTTAATATCAGAGATGCTGAACACTTCTTAGATGTTTCTCGGCCATCTCTATTCCTCCTCTGTGAAGTCTCTTTCAGTTCTTTGACTCCATCTTTTGAGTGTTTCATTTGTTTTCTTTCTTCTTTGTTTTTTGAGTAGCTTGTATACTCTGGAAATTAATGCTTTGTCAGATGTGTCTGCAGTGAAGGTTTCCTCCCACTCTGTGGGTTTTTCCTTCACTTCCTTTATTGATTTTCTTTTGATGTACAGAAGCTTTTGAGTTTAAGATGGTCCCATTTGTCAATTGTTGTCTATTTCTTGGCAGCTGCTGTCTGATTTAGGAAGTCTTTTCCCTAACCTATGTCTTGTAGTCTGCTGCCAAGATTTCTCTTCTATCACCTCCAGAGTTTGGGGTTCCGTGAGGTCTTGGTCCACCTGGAGTTGATTTTTGTACAAGGTGAGAGTAGGGGTTTAATTTTTCTTCTATAAGTGGTGATCCAATTTGCCAACACCACTTGCTGAAGATGCTGTCTTTTTCCTCCATTGTGTCTTCTTGGCCCCCTTGTCAAATAAGAGGTGGCTGAAATTGTATGAGCTCAGGTGTTGGTCTTCAGTTTTTCCATTGGTCAACTGTCTTTTTTTGTGCCGTACCAGGCTGTTTTTTTGAGCTATAGCCCTGTAGTATAGTTTATGTCTGGCTATTAGTAGATCCCCCCTATTGCTCTTTTCTCAGGGTTGCTTTGGCTATTTCGGGGTCTTTTGTTTTTCCAAATGAAATTGAAGATTTTTTTTTCCAAGCCTGTGAAGAAATTCTTGGGGATTTTGATTGGGATGCATTAAATCTTACACTGAGTTTCGTAGATGGACATTTTTACTAATTTATTTTCCCAACCCATGAGCATGGGAGGTTGTCCATTTTTATGTCTTCCTCAATTTCCTTTTTAGGGGTTTAAAAATTTTTGTTGTAGAGATCTTGGTGTCTTTGGTTAGGTTTGTTCCTAGGTATTTTATTGTTTTTTGAGGCTATTGTGAGTGGGAAGGTCTCCTTGTAGATCTTTTCCAGTTGCTTGTTGTTGTGTAAAGAAAGGCTACTGATTTTTCTAGATTTATATTTGTATCCCTGCCACTTTACTAAAGCTCTTAATCATTTCTAGGAGTTTTTCTGGTGGAGTTTTGCATCCCTTAGGTAGACAAATCATATCATCAGCAAAAAGGGATAGCTTGACTTCCTCTTTTCCAAATTAGAACTCCATTTAATTTCCTTTTCTTGCCTTATTGCCCTAGGAAGGGTTTCCAGCACTATATTGAAAAGGAGTGGTGACAGGGGGCAGCCTTGCTGAGTTCCTACCTTTAAAGGGATGCTTCTGTCATTCCCATTTAGGATGATATTGGCTGTGGGTCTTCCTGTATTATGCTTTGATTACATTGAGGAATGATCCCTCCAGACCAATTCCCTCCAGGACTTTAAACTATGAAAGGATGCTGGATTTGTCAAAGGCTTTCTCCACATCAATTAAGTGATGTGTGTGGTTTTTGTCCTTCAGTCAATTGATTATGTTTGATGATGTTTATTGATTTTCGTATGTTGACCTCCCTGCATCTCTGTATGAATCCAACTTGGTCATGGTCGATGATTTTCTTTGATGTGGTCCTTATGCGATTTGCCAGAATCCTGTTTAGAAATTTTGGCCATCTGTGTTCATTAGGGAGATGGGTCTATAATTCTCCTTTTTGGTTGTATCTTTGCCTGGTTTTGGTAGTAAGGTATGTGATGCTTTCATAGAAGGAATTCTGGGAGAACTCTCCCGTTTGAGCCTTCTAAACAATTTAAGTAGTAATGGTTGTAAGTCTTTTCGAAATATTTTATAAAATTCTGCCGTGAAACCATCCGGGCCTGGGCATTTTTTGGTTGGGAGGCTACTTATTACATCTTCGATTTCTTCCTGTACTATTGGTCTGTTTAGGCTGTCGATCTCTTCTTGGTTGAGCTTTGGCGATTCGCAGGATTTCAAATATTCATCCATTTCTTCTAGGTTTTCAAACTTAGTAGAATATAAGTTTTTGAAGTAGTCCCATATGATTGTCTGGATCTTTTCATTGTCTGTTGTCAGACAGACAACAGACACTTGTACATTTTTCAAAGATATTATAAGATATTTTCAGACAATTTTATGTTTTTGATGCGTTTGTACTTAGAATCTCTTTAAATCTAATTCGGGCTGGGTGGCACATGCCCTTAATCCTGGCACTCAGGAAGCAGATGTGGGTAAATCTCTGTAAATTCTAGACCCACCAAGGCTATATAGTAAAACCCTGTTTCAAACAAACAACAAGAAGTCCTCAAATACCTAATTATGTAATTATTCATTACTAGTGTGTAAGAATGACTTTTACAAAATGAACAGACTCTGAATGAATGACTTTTACTCAACCTTGCACCAAAAGCTACTGTTTATAATGAAGACAAGCTCACTGTGCCATGTGCTCTTGTGACCTGGGCATATGACCTTGAACCCTTGGACTCAACTCTGCCCTCCACCCAAGATAGTAAATGACTGCTGGGGTGCTTGAATTAACATATCACAGCGCTGAACACAGCATATCCATGTCTGTTCCTTCCTTGGGAGCAGTGAGAATTGAGAATGCCTGACATCCTGTGTAAGAGATATTTGGGGCCAATGGAGCCAAGGAAAAATTCTCTGATAAGGGTAAAGCTTAGCTTGTAGCCCCCCCAATTGATGTGGGAGAAACAGTTTTGAATACAAGTATGAGTATGCCTGGGCTTGGGGGCACACTCATCTAGAGGAATGGGTGTCCTCCAAGTTCTGGTCCACTCTTAAAACTAAAGTTGGGCTGCAGAGATGGTCTAGCGGTTAAGAGCACCGACTGCTCTTGCAGAGGACCCAGGTTTGATCCCCAGGACCCACATGGCGGCTGAGAACCATCAAACTCCAGTTCCAGGAGAATCCGAAACCCTCTTCTGACCTCCGTGGCATTGCACGACATGGGTGCACAAACCTACATGCAGATAGTACGTTCATACACAAACAAAAATATAAATAAAATTAAAAAAAATAAAGTTAAATCCAGGTGTGGTAGTATACACCTTTAATCCCAGCCCTCGGGAGGCAGAGGCTGGAAGATCTCTGTGTGCTCACGGTCAGCCTGGCCCAGCTGGGGATATGGGGAGACCCTGTATCAAAAAAAAAAAAAAAAGGGTGCTGGAGAGATGGCTCAGTGGTTAAGAGCACTGAATATTCTTGCAGAGAACCCTGGTTCGATTCCCAGCACCCACATGGCAGCTAAAAACTGACTTTAAGGTGGGCGTGGTGGGGCACGCCTTTAATCTCTGCATTGGGGAGGTAGAGACAAAGGGATCTCTGTGAGTTCAAGGCCAGCCTGGTCTCTAGAGTGAGCTCCAGGCCAGCTGGGACTAAAGAGAGACCTTGTCTCAAAAATACTAAAAACAAAACAAAACAAAAAAAAACACCCTAAAGTTAAGAGTCAAGCTGTTTATTCAAGTGTTCAGTGCTGTGGTGTAACACTGCACTAGTGTAAACACAATTAACTTGTAATTGTAATTATCTGACTGTTTCTGAATCTGATCTTTCTGAATTCACTGCTTAGTTCTATCAATTTAGGAAAAGTTGGGGCTCTAGGTTCAGTTTCTAACACCCACTTGGTAACTGATAACCATTTGTTGGCTTTCACAGACATTGCACAATACTAGTGCACTTACATACATGCAGGAAAAACACTTCTACACATAAAATTTATTTATTTATTTTTGGTCTTTTTGAGATAAGTTCTCTTTGTAGCCCCAGATGTCCTGGAACTCACTATGTAGACCAGGCTGGCCTTGAACTCACAGAGATCTGCCTGCCTCTGGTCCCAAGTGCTGAGATTAAAGGTATGCACATTTTTTTAAAGTCCATAAATGTTTTTGCATAATCATTAACATCTGTAGATAGTAAGTTATTTTTCAATTTAGGTGCCTTTTTTATTTTCTTCTTACTTTAACAAACTAACAAGAACTTCTAGTATGCTGTTAAATACACATGGTAAGAGCAAATATCCTTGCCCTGCTTCCAGTATCAGAAGAAAAGAATGTTTTGCCATTAAGTGTGATGTTAGCTGCAGCTTGCTTTGTAATGCCCTTTGCCAAATTGAGAAAGCTCATCTCTTCCCAGCATGCTAAATATTAGCATACTACTGATGTGTATCTTTATTTTACTCCATCATGAAACACCCTCATCTACATTTTTGGTTAGTTTTGCTTTTATGAGATAGTTGCAAACTTTTTTTTTTTTTGCAGCAGGGTCTTCTGTAGCCTAGGCTGGTCTCAAACCCTCTACGTAGCCAAGGCTGGCCTTGAACTCCAATCCCTCCTGCATTTATCTCCCCAAGGGTAACATTATAGACATGAGCCAACACACCCAACTAATCCAACTGTTTCTTTAATTTTTTATTTCATTTTTTAAATTTATTTTTTGTGTGTGCATATGTTCATGGACATATGTGTGTCACAGCTTGCATGTGGAGGTCAGAGGACAAACTGCAAGATTCAGTTCTCTCCTTTTGCCAGGTGAGTCCCAGAGATTGAGCTTGAGTCATCAGGCTTAGCAGCAAGTACCTTTACCCACCGAGCCGTCTTACTGCCCCCCTCTCCCCATTGAACTCTAGATTCTTTCTCCTGCTTTAGCCTCCAGTGCACTGGGATGAAAAGAATGACCAGCACTGTGCAGCCTTATTCACTATGATGACCTTGCTTGAGTGATTGCTGCGGGCAATAGTCAGGGTTCAAATAATCTGTGGCCTCACAGACTGTCTGGTATCACCTGAAACAAGCTATTTGTTCACTCCAGTTCAACCTCAGAAACTATTTTATCTAGTAATCCCTCAGCTGTCAGTCAATACAATATAAGTATGATTGTTCCCTAAAAGTATGCCTTGTTGGTGGTTCAGGACCAAAGGTAATTGTTTTATTTTCTTCACCTTTGGACTGTACTCTCAGGAGTTGTTGTGGAAACGGGAGATGTGGACCACGCTGCTGGGTCTCTGTCAGCTCTTTTCATTCTTTCCCTGTGAGTCTCTAGTGCATGGTTCTTTTGCTTTTTCCCTGTCCTATTTTCTATTTGAGGGGAAGGAGAAGACACTGGGCACTGCCCTGGCATCTTGGGCACTTATTCTCTGGAGCCTCACTTTCTACTAAAGCACTAATATCTGACTCCATGTGAATAAGGCTGAGTTCCTTTTTCGCTGTTCCTGGAAGTTGAAGTCCTGTTTACCCTGCCACACTTCTGCTCCTGGCCAGGCTTAGCACTCCACTCCAACCTCGCACAGCTTTTCTCTGTCCACAAGTCCAAAGCAGACATACTCTCCCTGTAGGCAGAAAACAGCTTGTAATGCACATAAATTACTTAGATGTAATTGTAGGCCTCATCTACTGCTTCCTGATTCTGTTTCCATTTTGTGGATGAATGTTGTCCTTTAAGAATGAACATTTATTCTCTAAGGTACTATCTGATACCGAAATGTGAAGCAAAAGAACTTGTGGTTTACTTTTCTAACTCTATCGCACATACTGAATTCGGTGTCTACTTGAAATTCCTGTAAGGATCTCTATGCTGGTGAATTTAATGCCATGAAGCAATGGTTTTCTAGTGGGCCATGAAATAATTCAGCAATAGTTCACATTTATTGAACAAAAATATGGTAAAACCTGAGCAGTTCGTAAGCACTAACTATGGGAGCTTACGTTCTTATTTATGAACCTTGTCGGCCTCTTAACATCAACCAAAATATAAACAAGCAACAGGATTGAGACTTCTGAAGTACAGCACAGCCCAATAGAGTGAGACCCTTTTTTATTTAATTAATCTCTACCTTGTCTACTTTATAACCAAAGATATACTTTTACTTTGCAAATAAGTTGGTGTAATGTCTAAATCCAGACAGAATTAGATTGGTTTCTATGTATTAACGCCTTAATGCATATTATATTAGTTTTTGAGATTATGTTTTAGGAAACTTGGTAACAACTTTCTGTGGCCATATTACCATTTTATTGAAGCTGGATTTTAGCTTCTTTTTTAAAAATTAAAACTGTGGTAAGATTTTTGTTATCAGGCACCATTTGATAAGAAGCCCACTGGTTTTGGTAAACAATAAACATTTTTATAACAGTTGTTGTACAGTCGGCTGGTGCTCCAAGAACACACATTGGTTCAAACTTCAGTTTGGGAGTATGTGAAGGTAGGTTGGAGAAACGACCAAAGTAAAATGACCTCAAGATCAAATTGTTTTTGTTAAGTTTTTTTAAAAATTTTATTTGTTTTTGTATGTGTATGAATGTATTGTCTGCATTTAGGTGTGTGCACCCGTGTCATGCAACACTGTGGAGGTCAGAAGAGGGTCTCGGATTCCCCAGGAACTGGAGTTCTCCTGGAATTGGAGTTACAGACAGTTCTTAGCCGCCATGTGGGTGCTGGGGATTGAACCCGGGTCCTCTGCAAGAGCAGTGGGTGCTCTTATTGGCTAGGCCATCTCTCCAGCCCCTGTTAAGTATTTTTATAACAAATTTAAATAAGGATGATTTACGAGTATATTACAAATTAGTTTCCTGAATGATGATAACATTATAAAATTTATTGTGAAATCTCAGGCTGACGCTGCTGAAACCTTATGACTCCTCTGTTCTCACTTTCAAGCAGAGGATCAGCAGCAAACAATGATCTGTTAGATGTCTTTATAATTATAATTGACTGATACCCTGCATGCTCACTCCATCACCTGTCAAGATGCAACAGCAAAGCAGTTCCAACCAACTGTTTACTCTTTGGCCCAATACAGAAAATTCTTGCCAGCCCCAACTTTAACACATGGAATCTAAAAGACCCTACTGCATTAGTTTTACAAAAATCATTTGAGTTTTCAGTTTCTTAAATGATGCTGGGATTATGTATCATCAAGTTCAAATGAGCTGTATTGGAAAGCAGTCTACATGGCATGTTCACGCAGCACAGAGCTATAGTGGAATTGAACTTGTATAGAACCTGAGATCATATCAATTAGGAGCTGAGACCTGAGAGGAGACCAAAATACCCTATGACTTTTAAAAACTAGCTGTCACGGGGCGTAGTGGCATGTACCTTTAATACCAGCACTCGGGAGGCAGAGGGCGGCAGATCTCTGTGAATTCAAGGCCAGCCTGGTCTACAGAGCAATCTCCAGTCCAGCTGGGGCTATAGGGAGACCCTGTCTCAAAAAAAAAAGGGAAAAAATGAAGAACAAAAAAAGAAAAGTAGCTGTGAAAAGCATTTCTTTTTAAAGTGAAGAGGCCATAGGAATTTCTCCTTCTTCCTCTGAGGGGGGTTTTATGTCACCACTCCTCTTCAATATCTCTGTCACCACTCCTCTTCAATATAGTGCTTGAAACACTTGCTAAGGCAATAAGACAAGAAAAGGAAATTAAAGGAGTACTAATTGGAAAAGAGGAAGTCAAGCTATCCCTTTTTACTGATGATATGATTGTTTACTTAAGGGATGCTAAAAACTCCACCAGAAAACTCCTAGAAACGATTAAGAGCTTCAGTAAAGTGGCAGAATACAAAATAAATCTAGAAAAATCAGTAGCCTTTCTTTACACCAACAACAAGCAACTGTAGAAGGAATTCAAGGAGACCTTCCCACTCACAATAGCCTCAAAAACAATAAAATACCTAGGAACAAACCTAACCAAAGACACCAAGGATCTCTACAACAAAAATTTTAAACCCTTGAAGAAAGAAATTGAAGAAGACATCAGAAGATGGAAAAACCTCCCATGCTCATGGATTGGGAAAATTAATATAGTAAAAATGTCCATTTTACCCAAACTCTTGTATAGATTTAATGCAATCCCAATTAAAATCCCCAAGAGTTTCTTCACAGGCTTAAAAAAAAAAGTCTTTAATTTCTTGGAAAAACAAAAGACCCCAAATAGCCAAAGCAACACTGAGTGAAGAAAACAATACAGAGAGGATCTCTATCCTAGACTTCAAACTATACTACAGGGCTATAGTCATAAAAATAACCTGGTACTGGCACAAAAACAGACCTGTTGACCAATGGAACAAAACCGAAGATCCAAATCTGAGCACATACAATTTCAGCCATCTCATATTTGACAAGGGGGCCAAGAAGCCACAATGGAGAAAAGACAGCATCTTCAGCAAGTGGTGTTGGCAAAACTGGATCACCACTTGTAGAAGAATGAAATTAAACCCCTACCTCTCGCCCTGTACAAAAGTCAACTCCAGATGGATTAAAGACCTCAACGTGAAACCCCAAACTCTGAAGGTGATAGAAGAAAAAGTTGGCAGCAGACTACAAGACATAGGCGTAGGAAAAGACTTCCTAAATCAGACAGCAGCTGCACAAGAATTAAGGTCGACAATTGACAAATGGGACCTCATCAAACTCAAAAGCTTCTGTACATCAAAAGAAACAATCAAGGAAGTGAAGAGAAATCCCACAGAGTGGGAGGAAACCTTCACTGCAGATACATCTGACAAAGCATTGATTTCCAGAATATATAAACTACTCAAAAAACAAAGAAAAAAGAAAACAAANAAACCTTCACCACAGATACATCTGACAAAGCATTGATTTCCAGAGTATATAAACTACTCAAAAAACAAAGAAGAAAAGAAAACAAATGAATCACTCAAAAGATGGAGCAAATCGCTGAACAGAGACTTCACAAGTGAGGAATTAGGGATGGCTGAGAAACATCTTAAAAAGTCTTCAGCATTGCTAATAATTAGGGAAATGCAAATTAAAACTACTTTTAAGATATCATCTCACTCCAATAAGACTGGCTAGGATCAAGAAAACAAATGATACCAAGGGCTGTAGAGGTTGTGGGGAAAGGGGAACACTCATCCATTGCTAGTGGGAATGTAAACTTGTACAGCCACTATGGAAAGCAGTGTGGAGAACCCTTGGATGACTCAAAATGAGCTTACCACCTGACCCAGTCATACCACTCCTGGGTATATACCCACAAGACTCATCTTACCACAGAGATACATGCATGGCTATATTTATTGCAGCTCTGTTCACAATAGCAAAAAGCTGGAACCAACCCAAATGCCCCTCAACTGATGAGTGGATAGAGAAAATGTGGTACATCTACACAACGGAGTTCTATGCAGCAATAAAAAAAGACAACATCATGAACTTTGCAGGTAAATGGATGGAACTAGAAAATATTATGTTAAGTGAAGTAACACAGTTCCAGAAAAACAAATGACAAATGGTATCCCTCATCTGTGGATGATAGCACCAATAACTTAGTTGTAAATATTTCTTGTTGGGAGTAATGCATTTTGGAAAGAACAACAACAACACCAACACCAGAAAAAACTGCATCAAAGAGCTGACTGAAATGGTGAATCTGGGGGGTGGGGGTTTGGGAGGGGGACACGGGTCTATATTCAATTTGTAACATAATCTTGTACAAAAAATACATATAAAACAATAAATTAAAAAAAAAAGAATATTAGAAGACCTGGGCATAGTGGTGCATGCCTTTAATCCCACACTTGGGAGACAGAGACAAGTGGATCTCTGTGAGTTCAAGGCCAGCCTGGTCGAGAAAGTGAGTTCCAAGACAGCTGGGGCTGCAGGGAGACCCTGTCTCAAAAGACAAAAAAAAAAAAAATAATAATAATAATAGAAGAAATAATGTTAAAATTTTAGGTTCATCTGTGATTTTATATAACTAGAGAGAGATAATTGGGAATTCTTATATAAGTATAATGTAGTATATATAATCCTATGGATCTTGCTATGTAGATCCAGCTGGCCTTGAACTCACAGAGATCCACCTGTCTCTTCCTCCTGGGTACTGAGATTAAATGTTGCAGCACCTCACCTAGCTCTATTTTTTAAAAGATGGAGTATTTTCCTCCTGTGTTTCCCAAGGGTAGTATTGCCTTTGCTTACCATTGGGTACTTCATTTCTTAATCATAAATACTTCATAAATGGACATATAAGAAGAAATGAATAGAAACCAGGTGTGGCAGAACACACCTTTAATCCCAGTGCTCAGGAGGATCTCCATGAGATCAAGGCCAGCCTGATTTAGATAGTGAGTTCCAGGCCAGCTGGGGCTACTGGGAAACCCTGTCTTAAAACAACAACCACAACAACCACCACCACTATAACAACTACAAAGATGCGATAGAGTAGTGGCTAGTGGCCAATAAGCCCAAACTTCACATCTGAGAGACTTCACTTTGAAACAATGTAAGCATTTAAAATAGTTTAAATTCTAACCAATTCTATGCATAATTATTTAAGACAAAAATGTCTTACAGATTTTGAGTTCTATGCAGATATAACAGAAGTTAAGAAAAGATGATCCCACAGATTATATGACACAATATTCTTTTCAAGAAAAATAAAATTTAAAATAGCTTAGCAACAGTATCTAGGCAACATATTAAAGGGTATATTGATTTTGTGAAAAGACATTTGTTCATTGTTTGATGAAGATTTAGTTTTTAAGAATACTATTGTTTAAGATTGTGTATTATGTATCGATGAAGCTGCTCTTTTATTCATTTGGTACTTATTTTAACTAAAGATCTATGTTTATCCTCTAGGTTAGTGAAAGACAAAATGATTTCATTAGAATAAAATGTCATTTTAAAAGATGGTAGAAAAATCTGTGTTTCTCTAATCAAAATACCTTTTTTTGTCATTTGTTTTTGAGACAGGGTCTTCCTGTAGCCCCAGCTGTCCTGGAACTCAGTGAGAAAATATCTTAAAAATATAAATTTCCATATTTTTCAGTTTGAACGAGCTGAATTCTTTTATGTCCCTTAAACAATTAAAATCAATGTATCACTTTTCATTTTCATATACTAGTAGTTTGAAATTAGTTGAATATAAATTATCAGTTAAGAAAAATATATGAAAATTATTCTACAAATCTTTTGACCTTGCTTATTGTTATTATTATTATTGTTGCTGTTGTTGGTTTTTTGAGACAGATTCATCCTGTAGCCCCAGTTCACCTGAACTTGTTATGTAGACCAGGCTGGCCCAGATCAGAGATCTGCTTGCCTCTGCCTCTAGAGTGCTGGAATTAAAGGCATGTGCCACCATGCCCAGCTATTTATTTATTTATTTATTTATTTATTTATTTATAAATTTATTTTGGTCTTTTTGAGACAGGGTCTCCCTGCAGCCTCTGTCCTAGAACTTTCTTTTTTTTATTTATCATTTTTTATGTGTATGAATGTACTATCTGCAGGTAGGTTTGTGCACCCGTGTGGTGCAATGCTGCAGAGGTCAAAAGAGGGCATCGGATTCCCCTGGAACTGGAGTTAAAGATGGTTCTTAGCCGCCATGTAGGTGCTGGGAATCGAAACCAGGTCCTCTGTAAGAGCAGTCGGCGTTCTTAGCCACTGAGTCATCTATCCAGCCCCAAGCTGTCCTAGAACTTTCTATGTAGACCAGGCTGCCTTTGAACTCACAGAGATCCGCCTGCCTCTGCCTCCTGAGTGCTTGGATTAAAGGCATGTGCCAAGTTTTGTGGTAATGACTCTGCTTAAAATAAATTAGGTCTGATAAGAAAAGATACTACACTTGATGTTAGCCAAAAGACCAAGAAATTCTGGGCATGGTGGTGCATGTCTTTAATCTCAGCACTTCAGAAATAGAGGCAGGGGGATCTTTATGAGTTCAAGGGCAGCCTGGTCTACATAGTGAGTTCCAGGACAGCTGGGATTTCAGGGAGACCCTGTCTCAGAAAGACTAAAAAAAAAAAAAAAAAAAGGTAGTTTTTGTCAAGCAGAATGGAGCATATTCATTATATACACTGATCTTTTTTTTTTTCTTTTTGGTTTTACACTTTTTTTGGTATTTTTGAGACAGGGTCTCCCTTTTAGTACCAGGTGTCCTGGAGCTCGCTCTGTAGACTAGGCTGGCCTTGTACCCACAGAGATCCACCTATCTCTGCCTCCCGAGTGCTGGTATTAAAGGCGTGTACCACCACACCCGGCTACACTGATCTTTTTAAAACTACTAAAATCTTATTAATAATGTTAAAATTCAAAAATAATTTTAGATAAGGGTGAGGAAGGGGTGGGGTGGCTTAACCAAAACTAAGGATGCATAAAAAACTCAGATGGCGTGGCTGGAGAGAAGGTTCAGTGTTTAAGAGCACCAGCTGCTCTTCCAGAAAACCCAGGTTTGATTCCCAGCACTCACATGGCAGCTAACAAGGGAATACAACACCCTCTTCTGGCTTCTGAGGGCATTGCATGACGAGGATGCACTTATACACATGCAGGCAAATATACATATAATTTAAAATAATAATAAAAATAAGGAGTTTGAACACAGGTACCTTGCATAGGTGAGCAATGCTTCCCCCAGAAGACATGGGCTATTAAATGAAAATCTCATTAAATGAGATTTTCATTTAATAGCCCATGTCAGGGATGGGATACTTCTCTGAGTTATTGGCAGTGACCCTCCCCCCAGAGGCTCCCAAAACAACACAGGCTCTTGCCACTGCTCTTCGCTGCCCACCATACCCAGATGGTAAGACCTCATGTTGAAGACAGCACACACTTTGGTTGCAGGACCCAGATAAATGGAACTGGAATTGACCTGAAGACTTCTCTGTTGGCTAATTTCCATAGTGCCGGAAGGCCCTATGCAGGCAGCTACGGTTTATTACTCCGTGGCATTACCCAGTGGTGCAGTGAACCCTGAATGCTACGGTACCAACCTACCAAGCAAGATGTGCCCACTGGTGCACCAGTTTTGCTTTGCAAAACAACCAGCAGCTCTCTGATTGGATTTGAGGTCTACACCACAAGAGGGAATTTATACCTGGTACTGTATCCTTGTCAAAAGCCCTATTCCATAGGGAAGAATCAAACACTTGTTCTGCTAAGTGGGCATGTGGTCAAACTGCCTCCTAAATATTTATGGTTATACCTGTAGATTAATTTTGCTCTCAACCTTGGTCAGAGAAGTTCCTGTCTGCAGTGGATAGCAGTGCAGTCTCCTAGCTAGTCAAAGTGCAGAGACTATGAGTGTTGAGTGATTGGTCCTAAGTGGGACATCTGTGTCAACCCCTCCCCAGGGCCCAGGCAACATCTGGAAGAGAGGAGGAAAGAACTTAAGGGCCAGAGGATGGGGAAGAGGTGCTGTGAGATGCTGTCTTCTGGACATGATGTAGCTGTTTCACTTACCGACTCACTTAACATTCCATCAGACAGCACTCATTGAACTCTGTGGGTTACAAAAAGATTTTTTAATTATTTATTTTTTATTGTTATTACACATTTTCCATAAATCATATATCATTTCTCTATCGAATTTAGAGTCACTTCCCTTTCCATGCGCCCCACCCCACCTGAGTCCCTGCACTCTGCCATACATGTCATGTCTTGCATCTTTTTCTGAGTCTTTCCAGAGATTTTTTCTAGTTCTTTTGTTGTTGTTATCTCTAACTTGTATTGCTTTAATATATATACATATATATATATATACATATATACATAAATATGTACATGCTTATATACCCATATCACCTGAATTGGAGGATTTTTTTTTTTTTTGCTAAAAGATGTCATGTTTTCCTTAAGGAACTGCTTGAAGCTTCCTCCTTGGCAAGCCCAAACAACCATCAATCCTGCCCTTGTGTTCCACACTGGGGTCTTTCCCTCCCATGGTCCCCCAAATGAAATCCATTAAGCACGCATCCTGTCTTGATCCCCCTGCACTGGCCTCCATGATACAGCCCAGATAGTCCAACAATGGAAGTCTATACTCTTGACGAGGCTGAAATCCCCTTAGCTGCTTAGTCCACAAGCTGGGTATCTCAGTAGTCCTCATCTGGCATTGAAGAACAAAAAGATTTTTAATATAGTTCACGAATGTGGAACACTGTGTTTCAACTAATAGCAGTACACTAGTTAATAGCAGTACACTAGTTAATAGTAGTAGACTGGTTAATAGCAGTAGACTAGTAAATAGCAGTAGACTAAGTCAATAGCAGTAGACTAGTTGATGTCCCTTTTCATTGCATCCCTCCACCCTCCAGCCTTTGTGATTAAATGTAGGCTATCAAAAATTTTATTTTATCCTACTCTGTTACAGAGTCAGTAACCATAGCCCATCTTCCAAATTTGTCTTATAAGCCATGAAGGATTTTTTTAAATAGTTAAAAATTCAAAAGAATAATATTTCACAATGTGAAAATTATATGAAATGCAAATTTCAGTGACAGAAAATTATTACCACATGGCCACACTTCTTTGCTTACATTTTATGTCTGGGTCTTTTCAAGCTGTAACAGCAGAGTTGAGTTAGTAGCACCAGAATCTATCTGGTCCACAAAATCTACAATGTTTGCTACCTGGTCCTTTAATAAAAAAGTGTTTGAAAATCCATGTTAAATAGCAGATATAGTGAAATGTAGTAAACTACACTGGACAAAATTCAGGATTACATCTATACTAGTCAGATAGCATCAGAACTCTGTATATTATAGAACCTTGCCCTAAACCAGTGTAAGCGCACAGGAGAACATACTGCTTTTCACAAGCAGCAAGACTGCCAACAATCCTGGCTTCATAAATGGATGGATTCAACAGCTAAAATGGTCTCATGACCAATTTGTCTCTTTTCCTTTAGGTTTGATTCTCCCATCTTCCTCTATGTTGCATCATTTGAAGGTAGATTCATTCTCATGGAGGTAAAAACGCCCACAAACTCTTCTACATTTCACTGTCTTTAAGGTAGTCCCTTAGTTAGTTTTCTTGTTGTGGTAACATACTCTGACCAAAGTCATGGAGGTTGAGGTTGTTGGTCACATTGAATCCACAGTCCAGAAGCAGAAGATGATTGATGAACGTTTGTTTGCAGATTGCTTTCTCCTTGGTGAGATCTTATTTAGGGAATGGCACCACTTGCAGTGGGTGGGTCTTTAAATCTCAACCTAAACAAGACAATCCTGCCCAAACATTCCCAGAAGCCCATCTTCCAGGTGATTCTGGTTCTCAAGTTGACGGTGGAGATTAACCTTGGTAGTAATCCAAAGAAAGGAAGAATCTTTCCCTTGTTTCACTGAAGCCTGTGGAGGATTCTGATTGTCTGGCTTGGATCCTGTGCTCAGCCATCAAGCCCAGCTGTGTGGGTCTGCTGCATCACCTGCAGTCATCACCTTGATGGTGAATGCAGGACTGTGCAACTGGAGCCTTTGTTGGTAGGGAGAACCCATGGAATGACAAAAACAGGAGGTTCACACTGTGGCATCCAGAAACACTGCAGCAGAGGTATTGTGGACATAGAACATTCCATTTGAGGTCCTCAGTGAGGCTTCAGAGAGTAAGATCCTACAAAAAGATTAAACATTTTAACTCAGAAATTACATACTGATTTTGGATGCTCTTGGTTACTGACCCGTTCTATCTGACCTATTGACTGTGCTGCCGTTATTTTTAAACCAATCATTTTTCAACTTCTCTTGGAAAGAATCACCTTCTGACAACACTGAATCTGCATTCCTGCTGGACATAGCAGCCTTGCATATAAAACAGCAGCAGCAATTTCCTTGATGAAGCTTTTGGTCTCTAACACTGAGACTGCTTTTGGTTGTCACTTGCCTTTGTATCTGCTAGAGTAGATGATTGCCTCTGTATACCCATATAGACACTGAATATGGGAAAATGAAGCTTGGTTTGAGTACAATAGAAGGGATCATCTTCTTTGATAAAATGAAGAATATTTCTCCATGAGTAATATGCAATAGAAGGTGACTATTTAAAGAATTACAATGTAAGAGGTCATTACGAAATAAATCATCAGAAGAGCTTTGACTTATACACAGAGAAGAAGAGGATGAAGAATTTAAACTTAAAAAGAAAGACTGAATGTTCAACAGGCAATTATTTTTAAATATGAATAAAATATCTGATGCTATTATAAAAGGAGGCTATATATTAAGAAATTGTCTAGACATCACAAGCTTTTACAGATGGCAAGCTTAAAAAAGAGCATAGTAGAATGCAGTTGACACTGTGTGCCTTACACTGGGACAAGCATTTGTAAATGTAAATTTTACTGGAAATGCTGTTGACTAGTATATTCAAGTTCTCTGTGATTGCTTTCAGAAAAGTTGTAAAAGCTGTTAAACCAGTCGCAGCACTTCTGTTGAAGATCATGTCAACATGGATATAAATACTATCACCTAGCTATGTATATTTACTTGGCGTTATTGGCAAGAATTTGTATGTTTCAGAAAAGATGACCAGATTGGAACTCAATAAGTGACTTAGAGAAAATTTTTGTAAAATGTGACATAATTCATCAAATAAGTCAGGGTGACTCAATTCCTGCAGTGGAGGAACATCTTCCAAGAGACATAGAATCTAGGTTTTCTGATTATATCATTTGCCAAGAATTCCTTTGTGTCAAAGAATTTTAAATGTCATCTACAATGAATGTGTAGCAATTGCTCTCATGGACCATATAAAATCCTGTGACTGAATCCAGAAACAGCAGAGCTTCTTTTCAGGGCTTAAATGGATATTGTCCTTTTATAGCGATGGGCCTTGTGGCTAAGTGCTGAGTTATTTCTGTACACATTTATGGCATTTGAGAGAAAAAGCCCTGCTTAGTCCTTTTCGATGATATCAGAGTTTGTAGACTTTAAGACATTCATAAACAGCTACAAAAATGTGTGATGTGATTTGCTCACTCTAAGC
Source organism: Rhizomys pruinosus (assembly GCA_009823505.1). NCBI lineage: Eukaryota > Metazoa > Chordata > Mammalia > Rodentia > Spalacidae > Rhizomys > Rhizomys pruinosus. The sequence continues at coordinate 5,058,066 of VZQC01000410.1, forward strand.
AAAATTGTATCTTTGAGAGTCTAATTTGGCAAGGAACACCCTGACCCATTAGCCTGTCCTACAACCATTTTCCTGACACAGAAGTCACAGTCTGAAGTACATTATCAAAACATAGAGTCAAAAACTGAATACTAAACAGATTCTTGATTTTAAAGTTCATGAAAATAAACCAATATTGGTTAAGCTTGCCTTTCTAGTTTAATACTGATCAATACGAAGAGTTACAAATGGAAGGTTTTGCACTGCAGAGCAGTGAGGAACTATAAATTAGGTAATGTACATGGTGTTGGGATGCCAGACCTGGTCACACAGCCCTAGATAGTCCTCTCTGCTGTAAAGAGAGTCCACTCATGCTAGACAGCACCACTGCTGGGCACTCCACTTTTTCATGTGGAACTGAGGAAAACCAAATAACCGTTCCCAACTAAGAAACTTATGGCTTCGGCGTTATGGCTTGGCAGTGATATCTTGGGTCAGGTCCAATAATAAATCAAGAACTAACAAATTTTGAAAGACAACTTTAGTAATGAAGAATTTCTATTTTCTCAATTAAAAAATTCAAACAGAAAAATTAATATAGTAAAAATGTCCATTCTACCCAAATTAATATATCAATTCAACACAATTCCAATTAAAATCCCCAGGACATTCTTCACAGGCCTGGAAAAAAAATTCTCAAATTCATTGGAACAACAAAAAACCCCAAATAGCCAAAGCAACCCTGAGTGAAAACAGTAATACAGGGGGAATTTCTATACCAGACATCAAACTATACTACAGGACTATAGTCATAAAAACAGCCTAGTACTGGCAGAAAAACAGACCTGTAGACCAATGGAACAAAACTGAAGATCCAAACTTGAGCACATACAATTTTGGCCACCTCATATTTGACAAGGGGGCCAAAAATACTCAATGGAGGAAAGACAGCATCTTCAGCAAATGGTGCTGGCAAAACTGGATCACCATTTGTAGAAAAATAAAATTAAACCCCTACCTCTCACCCTGCACAAAAATCAGCTCCAAATGGATCAAAGACCTCAATTTGAAACCCAAAACCCTGAAAAGTGTTAGATGAAAAAGCTGGCAGCAACTTACAAGACATAGGTGTAGGAAGAGACTTTCTAAATCAGACAGCAGCTGCACAGGAAATAAGGTCAACAATTGACAAGTGGGACCCTTATTAAACTCAAAAGTTTTTGTACAGCAAAAGAAACAATAAGGGAAGTGAAGAGAAAACCCACAGAGTGGGGGGAAACCTTCACTGCTGATTCATCTGATGGAGCATTAACTTCCAGAATATATAAATACTCAAAAGACAAAGGAGCAAGAAAACAAATGACTCACTCAAAAGATGGAGTAAAGAGTTGAGCAGAGAATTCACAAGCAAGGAAATGGAGATGGCTGAGAAACATCTTAAAAAGTGTTCAATTTCGTTAATAATTAAGGAAATGCAAATTAAAACCACTTTAAGATAACATCTCACCCCAATAAGGCTGGCTAGGATCAAGAAAACAAATGATACCAAATGCTGGAGAGAGTGTGGGGAAAGGGGAACACTCATCCACTGCTGGTGGGAATGCAAACTTGTACAACCACTATGGAAAGCAGCATGGAGAACCCTTAAAAGACTCAAAATGAGCCTACCACTTGACCCGGCCATACCACTTCTGGGTATATACCCATCAGACTTCCTACAGCAGAGATACATGTACAGCCATGTTTGTTGCTGCTCTCTTCACAATAGTGAAGAGCTGGAACCAACCCTGATGCCCCACAACTGATGAGTGGATACAGAAAATGTGGTACATCTACACAATGGAATACTATCCAGCCATAAAGAAAGATGACATGAAATTTGCAGGTAAATGGATGGAACTAGAAGATTTTATGCTAAGGGAAGTAATACAGTCCCAGGGAATCAAAAGACGAATGGTATCCCTCATCTGTGGATGCTAGTGCCAAGTACCTAGGTGTAAGACAAAATGAGCAATGTTAATATTATACTCCTCACGATCTAAAGACAACTGTGCTCTTGTATTGGGAATCCCTACACAGGTTCTAGAGCTGACCTAACATGGATTTTCAGACCTTGGACTTTTAGTATATGATGGAAGACATGTGTGTGTCTTTTAGAGTAATATGGGATTAAAACGGAAAGATGTGAATCAAGAAATATTCTATGGAAATAACATACAGTTTGTTTCCAAAGGATACAATGTTAATATAGGTGCAATGTAACAGGCTGGTGCAACTTAGCCTTTCTGGGTGCTTAATGACCATATCTGAAGTCCCTACCAATTTGACCGAGGGACCTGGGGGCCAACTTTGTTCCTAGCCCTCAGAGGTCAACCAAGTCTTAGGGGATTATATGTGGGGGCATCTCTTGAAAAGTCCTGCAGAGGTGGGTCACCATTCTTCCTGTTCAGGGAGTCTCGGAGATCCACTAATGGGACTTCAGCCAGTGTCCTGTCTATAAAGAGGAAAGTCTGCTCATCCTTCAGAAAAGGAAGCCTGGTCTAGCAAGACCTGATTTTGTCCTCATGTGCATGGAACTGGAGGTTGAGGAGCTGAAAGAAGCAAGGGGCTCCCACCCTTCCCCCCCAAAAAAAACCTTGAGAGACCCCTGAGGACCAGATCCTCAGCTGACCTCAACAAATGAAAAACCTTGGTTAATCTGGGCTATCTGTATGGCCTTAAGCATCCAGAAGGAAAGTACAACCAGGAATAAATAATAAGACTAGAGAAACTGTAATGCAGACACAAAACTTGAGATCTTAGTAAAAAGACGAAAAGAAAAAAAAAGAGAGCACTGTTGTTTGGCCTGTCTACAATTCTCACAGGCAGGGACATATGCTCTGTAGATGCCACTGTTTTAGGCACTCCTCAAAGACATGAGATACAGCTTTTTTACTTTTTAGCCTTCCAATGTGGACTGAGGACTGCTGAGATACTCAGCTTGTGAACTAAGCAGCTAATGGAAATTCAGCCTCATCAGAAGATGGACTGACATTGTTGGATTACCTCGGCAGTATCATGGAGGCCAATGCAGGGGGATCATGACAGGGTATATGCTTACTGGACCTCATTTGGGGGCACAATATTTAAAGCAGAAGCACGTCAGTAAGGGTTTCCTTCTGCGTAAGGTTTTTTTTTTTTTGTAGTGTAATGTCTTAATCATAGTCTACTGTCCTAGTTTGTCTTCCATTGCTGTGACAAAACACTCTGACAGACACCAACTTGGGGAGGAAAGGGTTTATTCAGCTTACACCTCCTGGGTCACAGTTCTCACTCAGGGAGCCCAAGGCGGGAACTCAGGGCAGAAACCTGGAGGCAGGAGCTGAAGCACAGGCCATGGAGGAATGCTGTTGACTGGCTTGCTCCCCTGGCTCATGCCCAGCCTGCCTTCTTATAAGGTACACAACGACCTGCCCAGGGTGGCACTACTCATTGTGGGCTGGGCCCTCCCACACTGCTCAACCATCAAGACAATACTCCACAGATGTGGCCACAGGCCAATCCAATGGAGCCAATTCCCCAACTGAGGCTCCCTCAACCCAGGTGTGTCAAGTTGACACTAAAGCTGTCCAGCACATCTACCATCAAATATTTTAGGAATATCTTTAATGTTTAGATAGTATATTAGCAGCATGCAATAATTACATCATAGGTTCTCAAGCAGAGGCAGTCTATTGCAAGGACCTTCTTTGCTGCCAGTTATGGGCTGTTTAAAGTTAGAAAACTGAATAGAAACACTGAATATCATAGAAATGCACCTTGCTCAGTAATACTTGAGTTGCCGCAATATTAGATTATCCATTTGGTTGTTACAGAAAATCCTTAACTGTAATTGATGGCTGTTGCCGTAATAGTATATTGCCTGCATTTCTACCTCTAGTAATGGGCTTTATGTGCTAGATTTAAATATCCTTGAGTCTGGGCAAGTGCACAAGTCTTTTTAAAAAGAAACATGGTTTACTTGCACAAAACCGATCAGATTTGAGAGATCATTAATGCCCTTGAAGTGGTTTTTGTGGGTGTGAAGCAAATGGTGAGAATTTGAATTGTTCCCTTATTATAGTATTGAAATTAAATCTACTTAATCTACCAAATCATGTTCATGCCCTGATTTATATACTTGTATATATCAATAAACATTGTGGAAAAAAAAGAAATGTTGTATGAAATGCACTCAATGAAAATTTTAAAAATTCAAACACATCTAGAAGGTGGTGGTACACATCTTTAATCCCAGCACTGGAGGGTAGAGGGAGGCAGATCTCTGGTTTACATAGTGAGTTCCAGGCTATCTGGGGCTACAGGAAGACCTTGTTTCAAAAAGATAAAAAAAACCAACTTAAAAATAAATAAATAAATTTCTAATATGTCTAATATTATGAATTCCTGTCGGGCACCATTACACGTTCACTCACACCATCCCTCTGGTCATGTACTTTGGGGTGTTTTTCTGTACTTGACTAGTCTAGTATGTAGTCTGCTTTACTTGTTTACTTGAGTAGATATAGCTCCTAGAGTCATCTGAATGAATAGCCTTGGTCCTAACCTAACCTTCTGTTTGATGCTTGTTCTAGTTTCCTTTCAATTGCTGTGACAAAACACTCTGACCAATTCCAACTTGGGGAGGAAAGGGTTTATTTGGCTCACATCTTCTGGGTCACAGATCATCAGTGAGGGAGCCCACCATAGGAACTCAGGGCAGGAACCTGGAGGCAGGAGCTGAAGCACAGGCCATGGAGAAATGCTGCTTACTGGCTTACTTCCCTGGCCCATGCCCAGCCTTTTTATACTGTACATAACAACCTGCTCAGGGTGGCACCACCCACAGTGGGCTGGGCCCTCCCACATAACTCAACAATCAAGACAATATTTCATAGATGTGGTCACAGGCCAGTCCAATGGTGCCAATTCCCCAATTGAGGCTCCCTCAACCCAAGTGTGTCAAGTTGACACTAAAGCTATCAAGCACATGCTTTACTATCATATGGTTATGAAAGACTATTCAGAAGAGAGTAATCTATGCTTGTTTTGGAGACAGGGTCTCCCTATAACATAGATTCTCCCTGAATCTATGTTATAATATTTGTAAATAGAGAGTCCAAAGAGCAAGAGTCTGCCAGTGTCTCCAGCACTGTCTAGAGGGAAAGTATACTCAGAGAAGTGGCCTCTAGGGTATTGTCATTGTGATCACAGAGATATTATCTTTTCCTATATTGAGAACAGGTAATAATTATCATTCAACTAGTTATCTTTGATTGGATGGAACGTTCACCAAGAAACAGGTACAAGTATATGACCGGAGGGATGGTATGAATGAACATGTAACAGTGCCCAACAGGAATTCATAATATTAGACATATTAGAAATTTATTTATTTTTTTATTTTTATTTATTGATCTGGCTGAGGGAGCGACCAGAACGACCAGGCTCCAGACTATCTCTTCTCTTCACCAGTGATTGCTTTCTTTACAGACTTCCCGATTCATGTAGCAGCCTCTTGTAGCTATATTAGTTGCTAAGGACTTACAACCCATGGACATCCTGATAAAATGTCTTGACCAGTCATTTATTTATAACATGGTGCTCTAAAAATGGTCACACTCTACCTATTACTGTTCAACTGAGCTTATATGGGCATAATAGCGAGGGACTTCCTTACCACCATAACTTAGGAATATAATTATTATTCTCTTTTGAAAGCCCACATACAATTAATGAACTTAGTCACTAGGAAATACTTTCAGAGAAATCTGGGGACCACTCAAAGTATTCATCAAAATTGTTAGTGAGCAGTTCCAGAAGGAGACTCATGGGTCAAAAATAAAAACCTTAAATAAAAAAGGGGGATTTAGATAGATATGAAAACTTTTTGTCAAAAAACCTTGCAACCCAAATCTTAAAACTAACTACGGGAAAGAATTTGTTGTTCCAACAGGCCAGAGTATCACCAACTTAATGGCTGAGAAAGAAAATGCAGCTTTGCAGTGAATACGATGTACCAGAAAGTGCCAGCAGAAGGATTGACTCCTCTGGGCATTGAAGGGAAGAAATGCCTCAGATTGCTTCAGACATCAGGCCCATCTGTGGATCCTACTAGTAACAACTATTTTTAATGATTCCTAACGAAGCTTACCTTCTAGGTGTCGCAAAGGTTTTAACAAAAGAGACTTTCTTAACTCCCCCCCATAGAATAAGGAGAAATATGATGATGGTGAGGTCGTTCTCCAGCTGTAGATTGGAGCCAGCTGTTATAGAGGTATTCTCTTGTAAAATCAGTAAAACTGCCTTCTTTAATTGACTAATGGACATAGAAACTCTGAAAAGGATTATTCTCTATTCAGAACCAAATATAATGCTAAAGTCTCCTTAAGCTATGCACTTAAACAAAATATATTAATACAGGAGCTCTGACATCAACAATGGATTATTCTACCAAGGAGATGTTGGCCAGGGGATCCAAGCCCCCACAAAAGGTAAAGGCTCCTTGCCTCCAAACTGGGATATCTGCAGGAAGAGAGGCGATAAGGCCCTGCTGTTGAAGACCTGATATAAACATGGGAAAGATGTATGGAGACCGCACTTGCAAGTATACAGATGGTCTCTGGAATGCCAGAGAGTGTTACCAAAGACCACTAAACCAATAAAGCAAATATAGGTCTCCTTGAGTCAAGCAAGACTCCTCCGTCAGCACCAGCTACACCTCATCTGCCTGGAAATACTGTGCAGCAGTGGCAGCCATATGTCTGTATATCCCAAATCTAATTGGCTATTAGCTCTCTCCTTGGAGGAATAACCCACGGCTGATGCCACAAGCTTACATCCTCTAATGGTTAGGAGATGTTATAAACCACACGAAGACCCTGCCATACTTAACAGAAGAAAATGTAATTCATGAATTAACATACCATCCAAACATCTGTGTCTATACCAAAGTAACCTACCATAACAATTAGTACTGTTTAAATACCTATATATCTAATTGCGTGTGCTTCATTAGTAGGATCGAAAGGCTATATATTATACTGTTTAAATACCTAAATATCTAATTGCATGTGCTTCATTAGTAGGATCGAAAGGTTAAGCCTGGACAAGCTGGCAGCCCATGAAAGAAAACAGCCAGAACTGACTAGAGACCAAGACATCAGCTCCAGAGAAAGTAGAGTGTTTTGCTTCTCATCCACCTGTGCCCCTTTTCTAAGCCTAGGGAACAATCTGCGGAAGAGGGGGCGTGGTAGAATGTAAGGGCTTCGATTGGGGTTAATGGTGAAACTACAACAATATAGACTGGACACTCATTTGATCAACTTGATTGAACATACAAGCCCCCCCTGCTGGATGGTGGGACCCATGAGCTGTGTGGGTTTGGGCACAACTGCTTGCAAATTGGTTTTACATGAAGGATGCTTGTACTCACAAATTATCACTTATTGTTAAAAAAATGAAAACAAAACAAAACAAAAAAGCAGAGAAAGATGCAGAAAACTTACGGCAGAATGCATGATCTGGGATGGGTAGGGGTGGGGTGGGGGGAAGGGAAGGGGATATATGCCTGAACTGAATTGGAAAATGATGTATGAAATACACAAAGCACCAATAAAAAAAAAGATATTTCTCTTGGCTTGATTTTTCTTTTATTTGAATCTAATCTAGAATGCTTTACATTTTGAAATTTTTACCCAGTAGTCTAATTGAATATGAGTTTACCATGAACAGAAGTCACATCAGTAGAGCAGGCTCCACTTCCGGTGCTCTCAACTGTGGCCAGAGCCTGCTGACACTTTACACTGTAAGGCAACAGTAAATTAATTAATGTGGGTTTACATTCTTCTCAGAGGCGAACAGGAGTCCTCTGACACACAGGCATTAATATAAGTTATGAGACAAAATTTTAATTATATATCATGCCACATAAGGCTTTATAACTTGTACCAAGTCTGTCAATATTGAAGTCAATAAAAGTTGAATGACTGTGAAATCTATTCTGAACAATTACCTTCAGAGCTAAAGTAGTATTAAGAATAAATGGAAATTATAGATATATTTAAGTTTATTACATTAGTTCCACTTGTCTAGTTTGCCTTATGTGAAATAATTTTTCATTTTTTAAAAGTTAATCGTGATCACACTGAAAAAATTTTGAATTTGCCTTTTTAAAATAATTTTAAATATGCTGAACTGTTTTTTTCTAAGTTATCGAAATCACAGGTGAGTTTAAGTAAATTAACTAAGAATGTTCTAAGAATTAATGTTAGAGATTGTTAATGTAAAATACAGATACATTTCAGGAAGACAGAGCAACATCTAACCAAAATGTGGGTGGAACAGAAAATCAAACAATCCTGCTTTTTAAAACCCTTATTATGCGATTTGATAGACTTAATAAAACCACAAAGCATTTGCTGGAGAGGATCTTGAAGGTCATGTAGTTTAACTTCCATCAGGATGTATAAATCTCTCTTACGTCACCCCAAATAGTCATAAACCTCTCCTTCTTCCTTGCCAATGACATTAGATTTACTACCACTCTACTTGGTTCATAAATTTTTTCTTCCATCTGGTTTTAGACTTCTTTATGTATATGTCATACAACTTCTAAGAGACTATAGTTTCTTTGAAGGGAGAATCAAGGCTTAAATCTCTCAAAGCCTCTTTATAACAGGTGCTTCCTCTGTAGTAATATTCTAAAATATTTTATTGAAGTAGCCAATTAGTGATTTCTAATTTGGAAACATACTACATCTTAGAAGATATATTCTTTTTTGGGGGGTGGGGGAGGAAAGGGTTTATTTGGCTCACATCTCCTGGGTCACAGTTCATCACTGAGGGAGCCCAAGGTAGGAACTCAGGGCAGGAACCTGGAGGCAGGAGCTGAAGCACAGGCCATGGAGGAAGGCTGCTTACTGGCTTGCTCCTCTGGCCCATGCCCAGCCTGCTTTCTAATTTTTTTATTTATTTTTATTTTTTAAGCCAATGTTTTATTGTAGCTCTGTGCATTTCATACAAATTACATTACAAATCAAATTTAGACCCGTACCCCCCTCCCTGCCCCCTCCACCCCACCAGAGCTCATGCATTCTGCTAAACATGTTTTTCATCTTTTCTCAGTCTCTTAAAATTCTTGATTCAGAAGTTGACTGTTTTGAGTAGTAGTTCACTGTTTCAGTCATTTTTTTTTTAATTTTTATTTATTTTTCTCTATGTGTATGACTGTACTGTCTGCATGCAGGTCTGTGCACCGTGTCGTGCAATGCCACGGAGGTCAGAAGAGGGTGTTGGATTCCCCTGGAACTGGAGTTCTCCTGGAACTGGAGTTTCAGATGGTTCTCAGCCGCCATGTGGGTGCTGGGGATCGAACCCGGGTCCTCTGCAAGAGCAGTCGGTGCTCTTAACCACTAGGCCATCACTCCAGCCCCCCAGTCAGTTCTTTGACACAGTCTTTTCTGTTGTTGTTGTTGTTGTTGTTCCTTCCAATATGCATCACTCCAAAATATGCACATATGCATGCCACATATATCATAGGTTTTAGTATCTTCAGCTCATGATTTTTTTTTTTATTATTAGGCTGAAAGGTGTCATTTTTGAAGGCTCCTCCTTGGCAAGCCCAAACCACCATCAGTTTTGCCCTTGTGCTCCACACTGGGGTTTTCAGAAGATTTATTCTTTTTTAAAAAATTTTATTTATTTATTTATTTATTTATTTATTTATTTATTTTTATTTTTTATTTATTTCTGTATGTGTAGGAATGGACTGTCTGTAAGATTTATTCTTAAGTCCAGCCCTTTCCTTTTCCTTAACTTGTCCTTTCTTAGGAGTATCCCAGTACCAGGGTTGAGCTTTATCCTTTAATGTGGGGCTGAAAGATACTTAGCTCTTCATTTCTGTTTTCCTTATCATGACCCACAACAGGAAAGACAGTGCTCTTGATTTCTGTTGTTTCAAAATAACAGAGGTGCAGGATCACAGATGTGTGACTCCGTGTGTGTGTGTGTGTGTGTGTGTGTGTGTCCGTCCGTCCGTCTGTCTGTGCATGCGTACAAAGGCATGTAGGTCAGAAGAGGACAAAGTTTCCTGATCTGTTACTTTCCGACCTTTCCCTCCTGTCTGTGCTCCCTCTCCTCCAGTGCTGGTGTTACAGGTGCATGTGTGGCCATGCCTGGCTTTTCACATGGATGCTGGGAAATTTGAACTTAGATCCTCACACTTGTGCCGTAAGTACTCTTACCTGCTGAGCCATCTAGCCTCCAATATCACATATTGTACTAGACATTAATCATCCCCTTTACATATCAAGAAACACCAATTCTTTCACCATTTTAATTGCAGTTAAAGTTAGTGTCCATTCTGAAAGTCACTTAATGGTATCCTGCTGCAAGAGAGGTGCTCCTTTCTTCATGGTACCAACAGGCACCACCTTACTATGACTGCCCCTAAGACAGCACAGGGCCAAGAAATCACTGTGCTTCAGACAAGCATCTCACAAGACAAGAAGCCAAATCAGTCAGTTTTATTTTCCTCAAATATCTATGAAAGTGATCCTTAAAATTCAAAGCAAAAGCCGGGTGTGGTGGCGCACGCCTTTAATCCTAGCACTTGGGAGGCAGAGGCAGGCGGATCTTTTTTGAGTTTAAGGCCAGCCTGGTCTACAGAGTGAGTTCCAGGCCAGCTGGGGCTACCTACAGGGAGACCCTGTCTCAAAAAGACCAAAAAAACAAAATTCAAAGCAAAGACTTTCTTTGAACCACAAAGACCTATGTCATAAAGTTCAGTGTCCTCATCTTATAGACAGGAAAGTTAAGTTCCAGAAAGTCCATTTGTCTTAGAAGGACCATGATTAGCTAGTAGATATGTCAGAAGTAGAGACCTAGCCCCTTTGTTTCCAGTCATCTGTTTCCAGATTACTCTTCTTCACAGTGCTCTCTTCAGATAGCAAATCGGGCTGTCTTTTCCATATCATATCTTGCTGTGTCACATTCAAGGATAAACCTTCAGGAAGAAATCAGTGTTTTGTTAAAATGCACTTTGTGACTTATCACACAAGGAATATAAGCGCATTCCATCAGCAGTGCGTGGTGGCTCACACCTTTAATCCTAGCACTTGGGAGGCAGAGACAGGAAGATCTCTGTAAGTTCAAGGCCAGCCTGGTCTACAGAGTGAGCTCCAGGCCAGCTGGAGCTACAGGGAGACCCTGTCTCAAAAAAAAAAAAGAATATTCCATCAATCCTTTATAGTACGTGTCACTGTCTTCAATAGCCTGAGTACTGGCTCTACAGTAAAAGAGAAAGCTCAAAGCTTCACATTACCCCAAGTCATCTTTTCCTAAGTGAATTTAAATTCATTAAAATTAAACTAGTCATTTGGGAAATACAGATGCCTAAATAAATAATATTGAATTAGTTGATGAAATTATCCAGCATTTGGCCTTGTTGGAGGTAAATGTTTAACAAGATCAAAGTTGAATTTGGAATATTATTTGTTGTGGGAATACGCATTTGTAATATTGTAGTACATATAGCTATTTCCTTTCTGTGTTTGTGTGTATGTGTGTGTGTGCATGTTCATGGGTGGGGTGCGCACATGTGTGAACATGCATGTGGAGGCAAGAGGACAACCTTGAGTATTGTTTTTCTGATGCCATCCTTTTAGAGATTTAAAATTTTTTTGTTATTTTATTTTATGTGTATGAGTGTTTTGAAGGCATGGATGTAAGTACACCACATGCATGCATGGTCCCTGTGGAGGTCAGAAGAGGGTGTCCAGATCCCTTAGAACTGGAGTTCCATGTGGTTGTTAGTCACCATGTGGGTGCTGGGAACCAAACTCCAGTCTCTGCAAGAGCAGCCAGTGCTCTTGACTGCTGACCTGGCTCTCCAGCCCCACCAACCCCTCTATTTTCATTAACTTAGTATGGAGAATGTTAGAAGGACCATGAAACTAGAAAAAAAAAAATAGGCCGCACGAAAAAGGAGAAGGTAGCTGGGGCAAGGAGTGAGAAACAACATGGACCATAAGGCTCGGAAGACAGCAGAGGAGAGGACAGGGAGTCACGGATCTGAATGAAATATTTGGGGCACCTCATTTAATAGAGACTTTTGAGGAGAGTGTGATCAGAAACATGAGTTCTAGCTGAGTGTAGTGACACACCTTTAACCCAGCACTCAGGACAGAGGCAGGTGGATCTCTGTGGGATGGGGGTTCAAGACCAGCTGGGGCTAGTGAGAGACCTGGCCTAATAATAATAATAATAATAATAATAATAATAATAATAATGAAATAGAAATCAGAATTCCAGGTAGTGTGTCTGTAAAATCTGAGATGCAGGACTGGGGAGACAAAGGCTAGAGGGCAGCATATGCTAGATGACCTTCTGAGTGAGGGTTGTGACAGGCAGGCTGATAGAAGGAAATAAACAAAGGAGACACCAACACAGTTACTGGGTCCACACAACTCACGGAATGTGGGAGGCAGGGGTCTTGCGAACATCAAAAATGGTGTGGACATGTTGTTCCATAACAGGAAATGTGTTTTAGGACGAGCAGATGATGATTTTATGATATGGCTAGGGCACTAGGTAGAAGTGCCCAGAGGACAGTGGGCAGTGCTGGGCAGAAGCTCTGGAAGGAGATGGATGTAATGATGGACTTTCAAAAGCTATTGTCAACTAATCTCTGTGACAGTTTACAGGTGTAGCTGCTCTGATTCCAGCAAGAGCCTAAGGACTCAGCATCTGATCCTTCTTAAGCCAAAAGTCTTCAATGCTTATAAGAGCCATGTCTCTAGAGTGAGAATTTCCTCAGATAATGTGAGACCGGTGAAATCCAATGCTCCTTTTCTTTTTCAACAAACATGGGCCAAATGCTATGCTATGCTAGATGCTAGAGAACCTAAGCTGAATAAAACTCAGTGCTTGTTCCAAAATGGTTTGGTCTAGGGAAGGAAACTAATAGTTAATGCCTAATGATTCTTTGAGTAAGTGCTACAGATGACTAATTGGAAAGCACTGTGAAAGCACAGAGGAGGAAGGGATTTAATTTTCTTTTTCAAAATCCTTTCTCTGAAAGTTTCATTATATAGAATTACACGAGGCCATTTTCAGGCATAATGTACATAATGTACTTTGAGCGTATTCCTTTAATTTTTTATTACATTTTATTTGTGTGTATGTGCCTGTGTGCCTCTGTGTGTGTGTGTGTGTGTGTGTGTGTGTGTGTGTGCACGCGCACGTCTGTCTGTCTGTGTGTCTGTGTCTGTGTATAAATGCATGGGCACACTTTTGCATGGTATGTAGGTAGAGGTCAGAGGACAACGTGTGGGAGTCAGTTCTCTGCTTCCATCATGTGGGTCAAACCCAAGTCAGTAGGTTTTGTGGCAGGGACCTTTAGTTATCTAGCTAGCCCAGTGATTCTTTTAAAAATATTTTAATCATTGGGCTGGAGAGATGGCTCAGTGGTTAAGAGTGCTGACTGCTCTTGCAGAGGACCCCAGTTCAATTCCCAGCATCCACATGGTGGCTGAAGACCACCTTTACGCCCTGTGTGGTGGTGCGCGCCTTTAATCCTAGCACTCAGGAAGCAGAGGCAGGCAGATCTCTGTGAATTCAAGGCCAGCATGTTCTATAGAGTGAGTTCCAGTCCAGCTGGAGCTATAGGGAGACCCTGTCTCAAAAAAAAATTTTTATTGTCATATATGTTTTTGGTCATTTTGAGACTGGGTCTCCTTTTAGCCCCAGCTGACCTGGAACTCACTATATAGATCAGGCTGGCCTTGAACTCACAGAGATCTGCCTGCTTCTGCCTCTCAAGAACTGGAGTTAAAGGCATGTGGCCACCAAGCCCAGCTTATTTGTTATTTTTATTTTATGTGTACAAGTCTATTGCTTGCATGTAGGTATGTGCACCCAAGTCATGAAATGCCCACAGAAGTCAGAAGAGGGAGTCGAATCCCCTGGAACTGGAGTTAGAGAAGGTTGTGAGCCACCTTGTGGGTGTTGGGAATCGAACCTGGGTACCCTGTAAGAGCAATCAGTGCTCTTAACCAGTGAGCTATCTCTCTGGCCCATAGCCCAGTGATTCTTTTAAATGAACTACATTATCATAAGTCTTTTACTTTTTCATTTAAAAATGTTGAATAAATCCTAAGATGCTGTACTAATCACCAGAATGCAGATATGGAATTTATTATCCATGCTTTTCTATAGACATGACTTTTCTATAGACATTGCCTCTTTTTGTTTTCAAACTTTGTTTGTTTTTAGGACTGGGTCTCATGAATCCCAGGTTCTCAAGCTCATTATGTAGTTGAAGATGACCTTGAATTCTTTTTCTTTTTTTTTGGCTTTTCGAGACAGGGTCTTCCTGTATCCCCAGCTGTCCTGGAACTCACTCTGTAGACCAGGCTGGCCTTGAACTCACAAAGATCCGCCTGCCTCTGCCTCCCAAGTGCTAGGATTAAAGGCGTGCGCCACCATGCCCAGCCGACCTTGAATTCTTAATCCTCCTGTCATCACCTCCCTCATACTGGGAGTATGTTCCACCTCCACCTGGTTAAAATTTATTCTTGAATTATCTCTTGGAGAAAAACATTAGTATTAATTGGTGAAACCTTTAAGATCTGCCTATTCCAGGATATGGAATAACATACTAGATACATGCTTTGTGCTACTGAATCGTTGCTTCTCTACTTCCTACCTGTCTTCAAGCCAGTATTCAAGCTTTATGAATGCAACAAAATGGTCTAACCAAATAAAGCACTCTGTGTTCAGAATTACTCTAAATTGTATCCCTCTTTTTGTCTCGTGCCTCTAAATTGTTGAAATTTTAATGCTGCTCTGGGAAAAGGAAAAAGAAAACAGAGGAAAAATATTTTCAGCCATCTTTCTTGAACATCTAAAAACTGAAAAACTAAGATGATCTGTGGATTGCAATGCTCATCATTTTGTTAAGGAAGAAGTCAAAAAGGTGTTTGGGGGCTGAGATGAAGTGTTGACTGGCGAAGTGCCTACTCTGTAATCATAAGGACCCACGTTTGGATCCTTAGCACTCATGTAAATAAGCTGGGCACAGTAGCCCCATCTGGATCCTTAGCACTTGAGGCAGGGGAGGGACAGGTAGATGCAATTTGGAAGCTAACCAATCTAACCAATCAGTGAGCTCCAAGTTCATTAAGAGACCCTGCCTCAAAAAATAAGATGGAACATAATCAAACAAAACACCTGCATGTAGTTAGCTGTATGTGAACATAAATTTGCCTGTATTCGGGGCTGGAGAGATAGCCTAGCAGTTAAGAGCATCGACTGCTCTTGCAGAGGACCCAGGTGACTCTACAAGTAAAGGTCTTCAAGAAGGTTTTTATGCTTTTGTTTTTTAATTAAAGATATTTTATTTTATTATTTTTATTTTATGTGTATGAATGTATTGCCTGCGTGTATTAGGTGCATCTATGCTGTGCAGTGCCCATGGAAGTCAGAGGAGGGCATTGGATTCCTTGGAACTGCAGTTACAGATGATTGCTAGTCAGCATGTGGGTGCTGGGAATCAAACCCGGATCCTCTGCCAGAGCAGCCAGTGCTCTTAACTGGTGACCGATCTCTGCAGTCCTGCTTTTGGTTTTTTTTTTTAAATCAAGTTTGAGCCGGGTGTGGTGGCACATGCCTTTAAAAAAAAAAATCAAGTTTGACACTTGGAAATTTGAATTACTGCACTCTTGTTCTTTTTTTTTTTTTTTGGACTTTTCAAGACAGGGTCTCTCTATAGCTCCAGCTGTCCTGGAACTCACTCTGTAGACCAGGCTGGCCTTGAACTCACAAAGATCCACCTGCCTCTGCCTACTGAGTGCTAGAGTTAAAGGCGTGTGCCACCATGCCCGGCTTGCACTATTGTTCTTTGGCATGTCAAGAGTTAAGACTCATAACTTATAAAAAGGTCTTTAAAAATAATGAGTGTAAGCCAGGTGTGACGGTGCACATCTTTAATCCCAGCACTCGGGAGGCAGGCCACAGGGGGGGGAGGAGGGGACAGGCCCCCAGCAATGGATTGAGGGGGCCCCGGGCCCCACAACCGCGGCCAGCACGGGGGGGCAGGGGGGGGCGGGAGCCGAGCGCAGGCGGAGGGGAGGGAGAGGATACCGGAGTGTGGGGTTGGGAAGGGGCAGGGTGCACGAAGGAGGAAGAAGGGGAACACGGGGAAGAGGGGCGCAGCCATCGGACGGCCTGACGGGGGAAGGCTAGGGGCAGCTCTGTACGCCAGCGGGGGAAAAGGGCAGGGGCGGGCTGCGTGGGTGTGTTAAGTAATTTTTATAGAGTCTGGATGGTAATGAATGCGCGCGGTCTAGGTTATCAGGGTGAAGGTGTTCCTCACGACGCTGGGGGGTTGTCTTCTCGTCACGTCCCCAAGTGTTGAGTAGCGGTACAAAATCTTTTGAGTGTCAGCTTTCTTACTGCGCAGTAGAGAATCCAGTGTGTAGATGTACGCACATTGTCTCTAGCACTTAGTTGGTTGAGGGCACTTGGGTTGGTCCAGCCGGTTGCTAGTTGGAGAGAGCCACAATAAACAGGGATGTGTATGTGTCTCTGTGATAGGATGAGTCTGTGGGTATATACCCAAGGAGTGGTATGACTGAGTCAGGTGGTAGACTCATTTTGAGTCATTCAAGTGTTCATTCAACACTAGGTTTTCCATAGTGGTTTATTACAAGTTTAGCAGTTCCCACCGGCAATGGATTGAGAGTCCACTTTCCCCACTTTTTTTTTTTTTATTTTTATCATTTTGTTTTCTTGATGCCTAGCCAGTATTATAGGATGGGAGATGATATCTTAAAATGGTTTTAATATATTGGAAATCAATGCCGTTGCCATGATTTTTTGCAGTGAAGGTTTCCTCTCCACTCTGTGGGGATTTTCTCTTCACTTCCTTGATGTTTCGTTTGATGTACAGAAGCTTTTGAGTTTAAATGAGGTCCATTTGGTCAATTGTCGACCTTAATATCTTGCACAGCTGTGCTGTCGTGATTTAGGAAGTCTTTTCCTATGTCGTAAGTCATTGTAGTCTGCTGCCAACTTTTCTTCTATTGCCTTCAGAGGTTTGGGGTTTCGACGGTTGAGGGTCTTTGAGCCATCTGGAGTTGACTTTTGTACAGAGCGAGAGGTAGCGGGTTTAGAATTTCATCTTCTATAGTGGTGATCTAGTTTTGCAACAGCACTTGCTGAAGGATGCGGTCTTTTACTCCATTGTGTCTTTTTTTTGGCCCACTGTTAAATATGAGAGGGCTGAAATTGTAAGTGTGCTCAGGTTTGGATTTGCATTTCTTAGTTATTAGTGATGTTGAACGTTTAAAAGATATCTCAGCCATCTCTATTTCCTCAACTTGTGAAGTCTCCATGTCAGCTCTTTCATTTTACGCCATTTTTTGAATGAGTCATTTGTTTTCTTTGTTTTTGGAGTAGTTTAATATAGTCTTGGGGTAATGGCTGTCAGATGTATCATCAGTAAAGGTTTCCTCCAATGCTGTGGGTTTTCTCTGCACTTCTTTCTCCAATTGTTTATTTCGCTGTATGAAGGTTTTGGTATTTAATGAGGTCCCATTTGATGTGAATTGTTGACCTTGTTTCTCTGCACAGCTGCTGTACTGATTTAGACAAAAAAAAGTACAGTAGCCTTTCTTTATTCAATAACCACAGCAATTGGAAACGGAATAACAAGGAGACAGGTGTGGGCCACATCTAAATCACAGCACTTGGCAAGTAGAGGCAGGCAGATCTCTGTGAGTTCAAGGCCAGTGCAAGGTCTACAGAGTGAATTTCCAGAATAGCTGGGCTACAGGGAGGAAGACCCTGTCTCAAAAAAAAAAAAAAGAAAAAAAAAAAAAAAGAAAGTCTTTTTCCTATGCCTAAGTCTTGTAGGTTGTTCCAAATTTTCTTCTATTACCTTCGAGTTTTGGGTTTCACGTTGAGGTCTTTGATCCATTTGGAGTTGATTTTTGTACAGAGTGAGATGTAAGGGTTTAATTTATTTCTTCACATCATCAGTGGTGATCCAGTTTTTTCCAACACCATTGTGCTGAAGATGCTGTCTTTCCTCCACGGAGATCTTTCTTGGCCACGTTGTCAAATAATGGTGGCTGAATTTGTTGTGCTCAGATTTGGATCTTCAGTTTGTTTCACTAGAGTACAGGTCTGTTTCTATCAGCCAGTAACAAAGCCTATTTTTTAATGACTATAGCCAGGTAAGTATAGTTTGAAGTCTGGTGCAGGGATACCCCCTCCCCCCCCCCCCTGTGCAAAGCTAGGATTTTTTTTCTAGGTCTTCAAAGAAGCTTGTGGGGATTTAATTGGGATTGCATTGAATCTGTATATAATTTGGGTAGATGGCATTTTACTATATTAATTTTTCCAATCCATGAGCATGGAAGGCCCTTTCATCTTCTGGTGGTCTTCTTCAATCTCCTTCAGGGATTTAAATTTTCATTGTACAGATTTTTAAGCGTAGTTTATTATATATATTTTGAGGCTATTGTGAATGGAAGGTCTCCTTGTTTTTTTTTTTTTTTTTTT
>VZQC01000410.1:5081612-5242620 GCA_009823505.1 Rhizomys pruinosus
GAGTAGGTGGTCTCTGTAGTTCAAGGCCAGCTGGTCTATAAGTGAGTTCCAGGACAGCTGGGCTAACGGGAAGACCCTGTCTCAAAAAGAACAAAAAATAAGGAGTTTAATTTCTATCCAAATGTAATTGCTGTTGACCTCATTCCTAAAAACTATCATGGCAAACTCCATTCTAAAACATGTATGCTGTATTTGTGAGTATATTTGGAATGTTGGCTCTTTGTATTTCTTTTTATGGAAAAGCTTACCTGAGGACAAAATTCTTATTTACTAGGTTCTGCATATGTCAGATGGCCACTGGAGAAGCATCCAGGTTCTCTGCCCTTCCATTTGCTGGTCTTGCAACTGTGGTTATAATGTATTCATTAAAGCCTCTTCCCTTCTCAGATGAGTATGTAGCAGTGAACGAGAAACCATAAACAGCTTTTCCATTTCAGCTTCTAACTCACAGCCAATGTCCCATAAATGTTTGACTGGATGAACAAATGAATTATTAATGTGGTTTGGGAAACATTTATTGGTTTGAGGCATTTCCTACTAGCTCAATATTCATTGATGTGTGCTGGTTATGCTGTGGGGTCTTTATGCATGACTCTCTATGTAGTAGTCACTGGTTTTCTCTGTTCTTACAACCTTGGTTCAATATCTGTCGTGTCTATGATCACTAGTTTGTCCGTTGAAAATAGAGTTAAAGAATTTCAGTGTTGAAAGAGGTCAAATAGGCAGGCCTACCCCTTTCTCTGAAAGTACATTGTAGCGGGTCAAGATCATATGATGGTGATAAGACAGTTCTTGAGACTTACATTCAGTTTAAGCACTGCCTTAAACTGCTGGGCTGGATCCCGGTTCTGCAATTCGATAGCTGCTCAAGTCCTTAAACTTTCTAAGCCTCGGTTTCTTTGTGAAACCAGACAGCAATAAAAATAGAGATATAGATTGTGCAAATTGAAGAAAGTGATTCATATGACATGCTCAGCTTGAGATTTCAGACATATTAATAGTGAACAAACTATAGCGTTTCTTTTCACAGTAGAAAAAAACCCAAGCATGGACAAGCTAATTAAACAAGGTCATGGTGTCAGCTGGTGCCGGTGGCCAGTCCTCTGACTTCAAGTTCAGTGTTTTGAGTCTCTGACCTTCATCTTTCCTCTACTGAACAAACGTCATTACTTTTCATATATTCCTGGAACTGTGTTCTAATTTGCATGATTTTTCTTGCCCCCAGACAGTCTTCCATGAATGCTGAAAGCAGTTAGACTGGTGAGGACAGAATTAAAAAATAGGCAAAGTCTTTCTGGGTCTGCTATGAAATGATAGTTAAAGCCAGGAATACAAAGGAGATTGCTAAGGGAAGGACTTTGGGAGAGAAAGATGAAAGTCCATGGATGCAGTCCTCAGACACTCCCTCATTAAGAAATCAGGACAATGACAGGGAAGCGGGAAAGAAGACTGTCCAAGGTACACAGTGAAGCAGAACGGAAGCCCAGGGGGATCATAGCACCCTGTAAACTGGCTTAGGATGAAAGAAAAGGTGCTGTTTGTACCCAGCTGGAAATGACATGGTAGAGAGGAGGGAAATTGGTTATGAATGGGAAAAAATAAGGGGTGGTTTTGCTGATAATTGTATTCCTTCAGTGGGGTGAAATAGGAGATTGTGAAGCTTCTCTTGCTAGAGAAGGTACAAAGCGCAGGCCCTGCTAAGGGAAGGGGAGGCCAGGGGCCTGCCTGGGTCCTATGGGGAACTTCCCCTAGGTACAGAGGTTGGTTGGTTACTTTCATAACCTAACCTAAGAGGTAAACTGACTTCCAACCAGGTCCCTGCCTTAGCCTGGGAAGTGAAACGC
The DNA here is from genome assembly GCA_009823505.1 of Rhizomys pruinosus. NCBI lineage: Eukaryota > Metazoa > Chordata > Mammalia > Rodentia > Spalacidae > Rhizomys > Rhizomys pruinosus. The sequence goes on from VZQC01000410.1 coordinate 5,083,457, forward strand.
TTCCCATCTGTCGTGCTTTCCCACCTGCCCAAAAACATGGCTGGTATCTGACAGAATTGATCAGGCTGATGGCGGAATGGCCCTGGCTCTCCTATACCCCTCATACTTAAATTCACTCACAGGTTTGATACTGATTGTCGCTGTTAAGCCCCAGGGCTAACGCGTCCACCCTTAATGCTGGCTTAACAGGTTGGTGTCTGATAGATTCCCTGTCCATCCCAGTAGCCACTGACACTGGAAATCCAAGCCTGCTTCTGCCTGAATATGCACAAAATAATGGACCCCAGAATTCTGTGTAATGATGGTAAGGGAGAATTCAATTTATTTTGCCTGCCTGCAAGTCACTATTTATAAGCAACTGACCTCACACCTCCCAGAACCATACCAGACTCCCCGTGTTTGTGCCACTGTATACCCTGCTGCTCTGCTGCCTAGCAAGCATGTGCCGGGCCACATTGCTCCCTCTTCAGGTTGGGTTAGAGGAAGCCCATGACTCCCACATTGTGCCCCGAGGGAATGCTTCTCTGAGAACTAGCCGTTAATTCAAAGTGGATCTTCCCACGGAGATTGTGAATGAAGAAGGGAGTTGGCGTTTGTGGGGAGCAAGGACAGTTCACATCTTAGAAGATGTGAATAGATATGTGTAGGAACTCCATAGACTTGGTGCTGGGAGCTTGTGGGAAGTTTGTTTCTGTTTGCTTCTTGATATAGTAAGCAAAGTTAACCATCCAGAAAGACTGGTGGACAAGTGTTCTAAGTTTACATAGAAAGGGGAAGAGCATGAGTTTGAGCAGAGGCCTAGAAAGATGAATGGCCTACGAAAAAAATATATGACGACTGGGCAGCTTTTGAATCTATTTAGTTTAATGACCACAAATCCCAAGTGAGACTTCGCATGGTTTGTGAATTTTCCCAGGCACAGGTGCCAACAGGAACTTAATTCTAGTCATGGTTTTAAGCCAAGTGAACCAAGAGCAGCAGCAAAATCCCAGAGGTAAATGGAAGAGTGTTGTAATTGAACAGGAGAAGGACTAAACTGGGAAGGGCAGGAGAAACCGAGGAAGATAAAATGAACACATTACAGTCATATAATGGAAGGTTAGATAATATAAAATAATATTTCCACACAATGTATACTATACCTACACAGCTGCCATACCTCATTTGTATTACTGTGTATATCATATCTATTACATTAGTAACTGAGTCCATTTGCATTTAGGCGCCTGGTACCCAGCATTTATGCTCAGGACTTCCCAAATCAATATCTCCAGCTAAACTTTTCCCTTGAATTTCAGTCTTACACGCAACTACTTCTGTGGTATCCCTGAAGTCTCAGGATCAACATCGAATATATCCCTCCGTTTAATTTCCACCTCCCGGCAAGTCTAGTCTTCCAGGTACTCCAGCCAAAGCTTTGGTGCCATCCTTGACTTCGTTTTCTGTTGTTGAAGTTTTGTGGTAATTTCATACAATGTTTCCATCACAATTTAGACCCATTCCCTTCCTCCCCCCCACCCCCGCCCACCAGAGCTCATGCATTCTGCCAACATGTCATTACATCTTTTTTCTCAGGCTCTTTTAAAATTTTCAATAGAAGTTTCCTGTTTGGGGCAGAAGTTCTTTCAGTCAGTTTTTTGACTCAGTCTTTGTTGTTTCCGTCCAATTGGATTGCTCCATATAGAATATAAGGGATAGAAATATATATAATAGATAATACCACCCCAAATTATTCCATCTTAAAATTAAAGTATAGGTTTAAATCAAAGCTGTTTAAGAATGCAACATTGGTAACATAGAGTTGTAAGGTAGGTAAAAAAAAAAGATATATTACTTTACATTCCGACATTACATAGCAAGGTGATAGTTTTTTTTTTTGCCTTTTGGAGACAAGGTGTCCCTGCGGCCCGAGCTGTCCTGGAACTCACTTTGTAGACCATGCTGGCCTTGAACTCACAGAGATCCGCCTGCCTCTGCCATCCAAGTGTTGGGATTAAAGGCATGTGCTACCACATCTGGCTCCTTGTGTTCCTTCTTCAATTGCTTATTATTGATATAAAGAAAGGCTACTGATTTTTCTAGGTTAATTTTGTATTCTGCTGCTTTACTGAAATTATTAATCGTTTCTAGGAGTTTTCTGATGGAGTTTTTGGCATCCCTTAGGTAAACTATCATCTCATCTTCAAAAGGGGATAGTTTGGCCTTGTCTTTTACAATTAGTACTCCTTTAATTTCCTTTTCTTGTCGTATTGCTCTAGTAAGCACTATATTGAAAAGGAGTGGAGATAGGAGGCAGCTTTGCTGGGGTTCCTGACTTTAAGGTGAATGCTTTTAATTTTTCCCCATTTAGGATGATGTTGGCTGTGGATTGTTGGATATGGCTTTAATTATGTTGAAGAATGTTCCCTCCAGCCCAATTCCCTTTAGGACTATAAACATGTAGTCATGTTGAATTTTGTCAAAGGCCTTTTCTGCATCAATTGAGATGAGTGTGTGGTTTTTGTCTTTCAATCTGTTTATATGCTTTATGACATTTATTAATTTATGTATGTTGAACCATCAGACTTTGTCATGATGGATCTGTGCCTGTATGTGATTTGCAAGTATTTTATTGAGAATTTTTGCATCTATGTTCACTATGAAATGGGTCTATAGTTTTCTTTTTTTTAATTTTAATAATATATTTTATTTATATCAAGCATTACCCAAAATATTATCATGTAGACATGTGTAATCTACATAGAAACATTAATGAGGTGCTTTACCTTCTCTCTTTGTACTCAGTCCTCAAAAACCAGTGTATATTTCACATTAGAACACATTTCAATGCTAAATTTTCTTTTTTTTTAATTTAATTTTTATTGATGCTTTGTGCATTTCGTACATCATTTTCCAATTCAGATCAGGCATATTTCCCTTTCCCTCCCCCCCACCCCCACCCCATCCCAGATCATAGTTTTCTTTTTTGGTTGTATCTTTGACTAGTTTTGGCATTAGAGTGATGCTGATTTCATAAAAGGAATTTGGTAGATTTCTGTCCATTTCTGTCCTTTTGAATAATTTGAATAATAATGGCTGCAGGTCCTCTTTAAATGCATATTGAGAAACTCAAGGAGCTGGAGAGATGGCTCAGCAGTTAACAGCATTGACTGCTTTTTCAGAGGACCCAGGTTCAGTTCCCAGCTCCCACAACTGTCCAAAACTTCAGTTCTAAGGGATTTGACACCCTCTGTTGTCTTCCCCGGGGCTTGCAAGCATAGTTGCATGGACATATATGTAAGCAATACACCCTTATACACAAAATAAAATAAAATTAATAATATTTTTAAATTTATTAAAATTAGAGCTATAGAGATTGCCTAGTGGTTAAGAACACTCGCTGATTCTACACAAGATCCAGCACCCACATGGTTGCTAACAATCTCCATTTCCAGAGGATTTGATGCTCTCTTCTGTCCTACATAGGCACTGAACAACATGGGTGCACGTACTTACATGCATGCAATGCAAACATACACATAAATTAAAAAGAATAAAAATCTTTTTTTTTTTTTTTAAGAATAAAAATCTTAAAATCATTGCAAAATGCCTTATTGAGTTCTCCCATAAATCCATTTGAGCCTGGGCTTTTTTTATTACAGTTTCAATTTCCTCATATATTATGGGTCTGTTTAAGCTGTCAATCTCTTCTTGGTTACACTTTGGTGATTTCCATGTGTTCTAGTTTGTCTTCCATTGCTGTGACAAAACACTCTGACCAACACCAACTTGGGGAGGAAAGGGTTTATTCAGCTTACATCTCCTGGGCCATAGTTCTCACTCAGGGAGCCCAAGGCAAGAACTCAGGGCAGGAACCTGGAGGCAGGAGCTGAAGCACAGGCCATGGAGGAATGCTGTTTGCTGGCTTGCTCCCCTGGCTCATGCCCAGCCTGCCTTCTTATACGGTACACAACAACCTGCCCAGGGTGGCACTACTCATTGTGGGCTGGGCCCTCCCACATTGCCTGACAATTAAGACAATACTCCACAGACGTGGCCACAGGCCAATCCAATGGAGCCAATTCCCCAATTGAGGCTCCCTGAACCCAGGTGTGTCAAGTTGACACTAAAGCTATCCAGCACACCATGATTTCAGATATTCATCCATTTCTCTTAGGTTTTCAAATTTAGTAAAGTATAGATTTTTTTTTATTAATTTTATTTATTTCTGTATGTGTATGAATGTACTGTCTGCATGCAAGTCTGTGCACCCGTGTCGTGCAACACCGCGGAGTTCAGAAGAGGGTCTCAGATTCCCCTGGAACTGGAGTTCTCCTGGAATTGGAGCTTCAGACGGTTCTCAGCCGCCATGTGGGTGCTGGGGATCGAACCCGGGTCCTCTGTAAGAGCGGTCGGCGCTCTTAACCGCTAGGCCATCTCTCCAGCCCCTAAAGTATATATTTTTAAAGTATTCCCATATGATTGTCTGGATCTTTTTTGTTTTCGGTTTTGATGTTTCCCTTTTCATCTCTAATTTTATTGATTTGGAGTTACTCTTTCTTTCTTTTGGTTAACTGGGCTAAAGCTCTATCTTGTTTATCATTTCAAAGAACCAGCTCTTGGATTCATTGATTCTTTGTCATGTTTTCATTGTTTCTATTTCATTGATTTCCACTCTGATTTTGGTTATTTATTCCTGTCTGTTGGGTTTAGGACTCACTTGTTGTTGTCTCTCATGTGTTTTTAGTTGCAGTGTTAGGTCCTTTATTTATGCTCTTTCTGGTTTCTTAATGAAAGCACTTAGGACTATACATTTTCCTATTAGGACTGAAGTGTCCCATAGCTTTTGTTTGTGTTGTATCATTTCGTTTAGTGCCAGGAATACTTTCGTTTCTTTCTTTATTTCTCCTTTGACCTATTCATTATTCAGGAGTGTGTCCTTTAGTCTCCATGAGTTCTTGTAGACAGTAGGGCTTTTTCTTGTATTGGTATTAAGCTTTATTGCACTGTGGTTTGATAGAAAGCATGGAATTATTTTGTTTGCTGTTTCCCAGTATATAGTCGATTTTGGAAGAATGTTCCTTGAGGTGCTGAGTAGAAAGTATGTTATTTGCTGTTTGGGTAGAATATTCAATAGATATCTGTTAGGTTCATTTGGTGTATCATATATTTCAGGTCAGTTGTCTCTCTGTTTATTCTTTGTCCAGTTGACCTGTCTAATGGGTTCAGTGGGGTATTGAAGTCTTCCACTATGTGTGCTGAGATTAATCTGTGCCAAGAAATCCCACAAATTTGTACTTAATGAAGTTTAGCACACCAGAGTTTGATATGTATATATTTATGATTGTGAAATCTTCATTACTAATTGTTCCATTGATAAGAATGTAGTGACCCTCTTCATCTCTTCTGATTAGTTTTTAATTTGCAGTTTATTTTGTCTGATATTAGAATAGTAACTCATGCTTGATTTTTGGTGCCATTTGCTTGGAATATTTTTTCCATCCTTTCACCTTAAGATGGTGCCTGTCTTTGAAAGTGAGATGTGTTTCTTGTAGACAACAAAAATATGAGTTTAATTACTTAATCTGTTCTCCCAGTCTGTGTCTCTTGATTGGGGAGTTGAGACAATTAATAGTTAAGGTTATTATTGAGAGGTGTATATTGTTTCCCTTCAATTTATTTTATGCTTGCATTTCAGGTCTAGGTTTGTATTTCCACAATAATATATTCTTAATTACTCTCTTTTCCCACTTGGGGATAGTTGCTCCTTTCCTCTGTCCTTTGAATTGCTTTGAGTATTTTTTCCCCAAATTTTTATTCCAATTTTTATTGAAGTTTTGTGCATTTCATACAAAATTTCCCAATCACATCTAGACCCATTCCCCCTTCCTCCCCCCCGCCCCCCGCCCACCAGAGCTCATGCATTCTGCCAAACATATTGTTCATCTTTTACTCAGGCTCTTTTAAAATTTTCAATAGAAGTTTCCTGTTTTGGGCAGAAGTTCACCATTTCAGTCAGTTTTTTGACTCAGTCTGTTGTTGTTGTTCCTTCTAATTTGCATCACTCCAAAATATGCATATATGCATGCCACGTGTATCAAGATTATGACATCATAGGTTTTAGCATCTTGAGCTTATGGTTTCTTTTTTTTTTTTTCTTTATTAGGCTGAGAGATGTCATGTTTGAAGGCTTCTCCTTGGCAAGCCCAAACCACCATCAGTTCTGCCCTTGTGCTCCACACTGGGGTCTTCCCTTCCCATGGTCACCAAATGAGGTCCAGTAAGGTCCTCTCTGATCTTCCTGTACTGGACTCCATGATACAGCCTGGGTAGTCCAACAATGGCAGTCTATACTCTGAAGAGACTGAAATCCCAGTAGTTGCTCAGTCCACAAGTTGGATGTCTCAGCAGACCCCATCTGGCACTGAAGGTTTAGAGGATTTTTGGAGAGACATGAGTCTTCAGTCCATATTAGAAGGTTGAAAAGCTGTGTCTCATGTCTTTGAAGGATGGCAAAAGCAGTGGCAGCCACAGGGTAGCTGTACTTGCCTGTAAAACAGGCAACACAACTGTGTTCTTTTTTTTTTTTTTTTAACTTTTTGTCTTTTCACTAAGATCTCATGTTTTATACCTGAAGTATAATTTCTCCGTCCTTACTAATTATTTGTTTCTGGTTATACTTTCCTTTTGAATGTTTAAGGCCACATGGTTAGCCGAGATTAACCAAGGTTTTTGTTTTCTCAAGATCAGTTGAGGATCTGGTCCTCAGATTTTTTGAGGGGAGGGAGCCCCTGAGTCCTTTTGGCTTTTCATTTACCAGTTCCATCCACTCAAGGACAAAGTCAGGTTTTGCTAGACCAGGCTTCCCTTTTTTGGACCATTAGCAGACTTTCCCCTTTATAGACTGGACACTGGCTGAAGTCCCATTAGTGGATCTCCAAGACATCTCTGCACAGGAAGACTGGTGACTCACATTTGCAGGACATTTGAAGAGATGCCCCCATGCATAATCCCCTGAGACTTAGTTGACCTCTGAGGGCAAAGAACAATGTTATCCCTTAAAGTCCCTTGGCCAAATTGGTATGGGCATTAAGAATGGTTGTTAAACATCCAGAAAAGCTAAGTTACATTAGCCTGATACTTTTAACTGTAGGAAGCTTTCTTTTTATGGTGAACAGGAACCATTCAGTCCTGCTAAGGGGAATGGGAACATAGTACCCGCTTTGCAGACACTGTGGGGAGCTGACCCCTTGGCACAGAGACCAGCTGGCTACTTCCCATAGCCCAGCCTGAGTGATACTTCCAACTCAGGCCCTCAGTCTGGACCCATGAGACATGTGTTCTGCTCTTGGCCATGACTTCCTACATGCCCAGAGACTGCTGAACCCTGGACAGGAATTTCAAGCTGATGGCTGTTGGCCTCCCTTCAGTCAATGTCCACTCACAACACCAGTTACCTAGATTGGTGGTCCATGAGGGGAACCTTTTTCCAACCCACTGGCCACTCGGATGAAATGCAGGCCTACCTTAGCCTTTATGCACGCAATAATTAATAAAAAATAATGGCCAGGAATTCCATGATGATGTTACTATGAAATTCAAATTTATTCTTTGCTACAGCCTGCTTTCATAAACTAAATGACGTCAGTTCCCAGGACCAGTCATAAGTCCCCCAACTCCACACCTCTGCACACTGTTGCCACACCCAGCATCATGCACCTAGGCCATGTTGCTTGCTCCTCCTTGGGGTGGGTCAGACCCTTGGCCATGTGGTGCCCTGAGGTATGCTAGCTGGAAACTAGCCTGCAATTTAAGCTGGATTTTCCCACATTTAACTACTCTTAGAAAAGGCTTGGACAAAAGCTCAAGCAGCCTTGTATAAGAAATACTAAGAAGCACTCCCATAAAATAAATACTGTGGTTAGACATGATGTCTTAATAAACTAATTTTTTTCTCATTATTTTGATTTTGTGCATACATACCCTCCACCCATATATCAAAAATTCCTAAATCTGAAGATAAATGGTAGCTTAATTCTAGAACCTGTTAAGGGAGTCACACTATAAGAGCACAGTTGCTTTCAGATCCAAAGAATATAACATTAATGTTGCTCAGTTTGCCTTACAACTAGGTACTTGGTGTTAGCATCCACAGATGAGGGAAATCATCATTTTTTTGTTTTTGTTTTTGTTTTTGTTTTTTTCCGGGACTATGTTCCTTCACTTAACATAATTTCTTCTAGTTCCATCCATATACCTGCAAATTTCATGATGTCATCTTTCTTTACCATTGCATAGAATTCCATTGTGTAGATATACCACATTTTTTCTATCCACTCGTCAGTTGAGGGGCACTTGGGTTGGTTCCAGCTCTTCACTATTATGAAGAGAGCTGCAATAAACATGGCTGTGCATGTATCTCTGTGGTAGGATAAGTCTTGTGGGTATATACCCAGGAGTGGTATGACTGGGTCAGGTGGCAAGCTCATTTCAAATACTTTTTGAAGGGTTGATTTTCTGGACATGTATTCTTTCATCTTGTTTATGTCATGAAAGTTTTTCTTTCTCCTTTGACAATAATTGACATTTTTCTGGGTAAAGTAACTTGGGTTGGTTTCTATAATCATTTAGTACTTGGAATTCTTTGGTCCAGGCTCTTCTGGCTTTCATCATTTGCACTGAAAACTCAGCTATAACTCTGATGAGTTTCCCTTTATATTTAACTTGTTTTTCTCTTGAGGCATTCAATACTCTATATTTGTTTTGAGTATCTAGCATTTTTATTATGATATGGCATGGGGAATTTCTTTTCTGCTCTTGTCTATTTGGTGTTCAATGTGCTTCTTTTATTTATATGGGTATGTATTTTTTTCAATTTGGGGATATTTTCTTCTATAATTCTGTTGATGATCTGGTCAATACCATTATTGGGAGTTCTCATTGTAGAAGTCTTCTACAGGACTGGTAGAATTTGGTCTATATTTATTTCATTTTCTCATGTTATTGTTTTATTGTTGTGCTTTTGGCATGTGTATTTGTTTTGTTGCTTGTATTCTGTTACGAAACTCAAGTGTTTCTTCATTGAGTTGTAGGGCTGACTTTGCTCGTTTCCTTCAGGTGCCTTCATTGTTTTCTTGCGTGGTCTAGGCTTCTGCTTTTCACTTTGGAGTTTTGTACTGGATGGACCAGTCAGTTCTCTCCCTTACTCTGTACCTATTATGCAGAAGTTTGGTCTTTCCATGGTATCCCACATTTCCTGAATATTCCACTCTTGTGTGTTTTTTAAAAATTTTTCATGATCTTTGCTTGAGCACTCCAGTTCTTCCATGTTATCTTCCAGTATTTATATTCTATTTTTTGGCTTCATCTATTCTGTTACTGAGGCTTTCTCCTGTGTTTTGATTTCCTTTTTCATTTCAGCCTGAGATTTCTTCAGTATTTCCACTTCCTTTCGGAGTTGTCATTCTCTCCTTATAGTACTTTTCATTTGTCTGAATATTTTTTATATTCCTTAATTTGTTTGGGTATGTCTATGATAGGTCTTTTAAGATCTGTGTCCTGGGTTTCCTCCAGGGAGTTCTCATTGTAGGAGCCTTCTACAGGGCTGGTAGAATTTGGTCTATATTTATTTCATTTTCTTATGTTATTGTTTTATTGTTGTGCTTTTGGTATGTGTATTTGTTTTGTTGCTTGTATTCTGTTACGAAACTCAAGTGTTTCTTCATTGAGTTGTAGGCTGACTTCGCTTGTTTCCTTCAGGTGCCTTCATTGTTTTCTTATAAGTTATGAAAGGTTGCGTGGTCTAGGCTTCTGCTTTTCACTTTTGGGTTTTGTACTGGATGGACCAGTCAGTTCTCTCCCTTCTAGTCAGGATCTTCTCCAGAGGTCCAGGAGAGGTAACAGTAAGGTTGGCTTGAACCTCACACCCCTTGAGATGAGTCTACCAGTTCCTCTGGTCGGACTGTAGAGGTCTCAGAGCACTGCCTCCTTCAGCATGCCTCTGAGGGCCTACCTGGGCCAGGCTACCCTCCCCCCCAGGTGGTCTTGTATCATGACCTGTTTCATTCTGCCTGGGGTGGGGCTCCCTGCTGTGTGGTCTCAGAGCACTGCCTGCTTCAGTGTGCCTGCATGGGCTTATCTGGGCTGGGCCTCCCTGCTGGGTGGTCTCAGGGCACCACCTGCTTCAGCATCCCTGCATGGGGCTACCTGGACCAGGCCACCACTAGGTGGTCTTAGAGCACTACCTGCTTCCTCCTGCTTGGCCAGGCTCCCTGCTGGGTGGTCTTGGGGCACCACCTGCTTCAGTGTGTTTGTGTGGGCCTACCTGGGCTGGGCCTCCCCACCAGGTTGTCTCAGGGCCAACTTTTCTTTTCATGAGCTTTCACAACCAATGAATCTTGGGTCTTCTTTCCCTTCAAAATATATATATTTTGTACTTGATCCTTGATCACTTCCAACCATCTGGCCTGCTACCACTTAAGTCTTAGCTTTCATGTACTTGTTACCTTGTGCATTATGACACTCTTATTGGCTTCAGTCTCCACCCTTCCCCTACTTCAGTCCATTCCCAACACTGAAGTCAACCTAAATTAGACCCTGTCACTTTTCTCTAACTAGTGTCACTTCTCCACCCTTTTCAGACTCCTCGGGTCCAGCTGAGTTCTGAAATTTGGATTTGGGGAAAAGTCTAGACAGGTTCTATGGTAAATATATTTTATAATACATTCCATAGAAGAATATGAGGCAGGGCCTCATGACCAATCACATAGATATTTCCATAATGAAATGCAAACCTATTTTCACAAAGAGATAAAAACTATCAATAGCTTTAGGGAAGTTTTGGCTGCCAGGGGAGTTATGAAAAACTAAAAAAAAACTGACATATGAAGAAATCAAAAGCCAATTTTTCTCTTCTAGAGTTTTTTTTTTTGGGGGGGGGAGTGGCAGAAACAGAGTCTCATTATGTAGCACTAGTTGGTCTGGAACTTGCTATATAGATCAGGGTATTTGAACCCACTGAGTTCCACCTGCTTCAGCCTCTGGAGTGTTGGGATTAAGGGAGTGTGCAACCAAGGCTTGACCTTCCCCTAGAATTTCTTTAAATATATCCTACGGTACTGTGGGGCTGTTGCTTCCTTCCTCCATTTTCTGGGCCCCAGTCAGGATGACTTCCTTTCAATTTCTTAACCACCATAGGCTTCCTAATTCCTTAAAGAGGGGAATCTGTACTTTTCTTCTATCTGTCTGAAATTAAGCTCTACCCAGATACCCATTTGTTCTGCACTTCACTCTCTAAGGTCTTAATTAAAACACTGCCTGCAATGACTTGATCTTCATTAGTTTGACTTCAGGTAGAATCAGCTATGAGACACATCTTTCAGTACGTCTTTAGTGTATTTCCAGAAACATTTAGGGGGGAAGATCACCCTAAATGTGTGTGTGGCCCTATCCAATGGGCTGGAGTTCCAGACTGCAGAATGAGGAAACAAGCTGAGTGCCAGCGTGCCTCACTACTCCCTGACAGGGAACGAAATGGACCAGCTGCCTCGAGCTCCTTCAGCCGTGCCTTCCCTGTCTTGATGGACTGTATCCCTTTTTTTTTTTTTTTTGGTATTTTTGAGACAGGGTTTCCCTTTAGTCCCAGCTAGCCTGGAGCTGGCTATGTAGACCAGGCTGGCCTTGAACTCACAGAGATCTGCCTGCCTCTGCCTCCTGAGTGTATACCCCGTCTTAAACCCCTTCTTAATGAGATACATTAAACTCTTTTTCATATGAGTTGCTTCTTGTCAGGAATTTAGCTAAAGGAATAAAAAAAGTAAGTATTAATAATTTAGAAAATTGGTAACAAAGAGTGCGGCTTTTGCTATAATAAACCTGTGCGGTTCTTAAACCTTTAGAACTGGTTTTTGAGATGAAGATGGAATAGTTTAGAGGTGTATCTGGAGAAATCTTAGAATGTTGTAAGCGAAGATTACTGGGTTATTCTGGGGGGCACTTGAAAGACCAAATTACTGAAGAAGTGTGGACAATGGAAACTCAGCTCCTGAGGTTCCAGAGGGGAGCATGGACTCTGTTGAGGACTGGGCTAAAGCCACTGAGGTTCCAGAGGGGAGCATGGACTCTGTTGAGGACTGGGCTAAAGGCCACTGAGGTTCCGGAGGGAAGCATGGACTCTGTTGAGGACTGGGCTAAAGGCCACTGAGGTTCCAGAGGGGAGCATGGACTCTGTTGAGGACTAGGCTAGAAGTCACTGAGGTTCCAGAGGGGAGCATGGACTCTGTTGAGGACTAGGCTAAAGGCCACTCATGTTACATTCTGGCAGAGAATCTGACTGCATTTTGCCCATGTCTGGAGAACTTGAGTGAGCCTGAGTTTAAGAGAAATACACTAATTTATTTGGCAGAGGAAATTCAAGACAGGAGTGTTGTTCAGGTTGTGTTACCGTGACTGCTCGCCTCTCTTATCTAGGTCTACAATGGGAAAAAACAATGAGCAGAGTAGAAAAATATGACAAATACACAGTCTGGTGAGGAAAGGAACAGCAGCAAGTTTAAAGTTACAGTCAAGGAAGGTGCAAAAACAGCTGTAATTTGTAGGAAGATCCAGTTTGAATTGCGGCTAGCTCTCAGCTAGCATGCCTCAGGGCATGGCGTGGCCATGGGTCTGACCCCGCCCCAAGGAGGAGCAAACAAAGTGACCTAGCTGGGTGATGCTAGTCACTGGTGTGCAGTGGTATGGACTTGGGAGGCCTAGGATTGGCTCTGGGAACTGACGTCATTTAGTTTATAAAAGCAGGCTGTAGCAAGGAATAAATTTAAATTTCATAGTAACATCACAGAATTCCCAGCCGTCATTTTTTATTAATTATTGCGTGCATACAGGCCAAGGTAGGCCTGCATTTCGTTTGGGTGGCCAGTGGGTTGGAAAGAGGTCCCCTTGTGGACCACCAACCTGGGTAGCTGGTGTTGTGAGTGGACATAGGCTGAAGATAAATCTACAGCCATCAGCCTGAAATTCCTATCCAGGGTTCAGCAGTCTCTGGGCAGGTGGGAAGTCATGGCCAAGAGTGGAACACATGTCTCATGGGTCCATGCTAAGGGCCTGAGTTGGAAGTATCCCCTGGTTGGGCTACGGGAAGTAGCTGGCTGGCCTCTGTGCCGAGGGGTAAGTTCCCCACAGTGTTCACAAAACTGGCACTGTGTTCCTCTCCCCCTTAGCAGGGCTGAGTGGTCCTGTTCAGCATAAAAAGAAAGCTTCCTATTGTAATTGTTAAGCAGATTGGCACTACAAATAGAAACCTAGTACTCTGCCCTGGGGTGATAGGAAGGATGCCTTGTTGGCAAGACCTTACCCATCAAAGGTACCAATCTATGGAAACTCAAGTTCATTTTAAAGTGTTAGCTTGAACTGAGGATGTTTTGAAGGGGCTCCTTGGTCAAAAACTGCCTAGGAAGTTCTTCCTTAGATCCAGCCTTGAGGCTACACAGACAGAGGTTGCTACAACCTTGTGAGGAGTCCAAGCTGTATTTTGAATTGGCAACAGAACTTGGTAGCCTCATCCACGTGGGACATGAAAGATGCAAGAGTGAGCAGGTCATGGAGGCTCGTGCCAGGGTTTCAGAAAGCCGTGGAGGCCAGGCAACGTGTGGCAGGTCAGATTCCCTAAAAGGAAGCTCTGAGAGGTGCTGCATAGCTAGGAAGGTGAGGTCTAAATTTCAGTGAAGACACTAGGATGTTGGAGATGCAGGGTGCATTTCTAACAAGGAAAGCTGCAGGCATATAGTGGAGCTGGCCCAAGACAGAAGCTATAGATACTGTGGGCAGCAGACTGGGAGGGTACAGGGCTGCCCAAGGCTGTTGGAGCCCATGTGATTTCCTCAGGAGCCCCAGATTCCAGATATTAATCTGCAGGGTTTGGGGTTTGTTTGCCTGCTGAGTTTTGGTCTTGCTTTGGTCCCATCTTTTTGTGGTATGCCTCCATTCCTCCCTTTTGGAATGGAGATGTTTATTTTAGATCACTGTAAATTGAAAGCATGTAGCTTGTTTTGTGATTTTACAGGGTTTCACAGTTAAGAGACTTCTTTAAGTCTCCGAAGACTCTTTGGACTTTCGAAAAGCATTGGGACTGTTAATGACTGTGGCTTTTAGAGATGGACTAAATGCATTTTTCATTTATAAATGAAAATGAGACTTGGGGGCTGGGGTGAAATTTTATGATTTAAAATGATGTATTTGGATGTCAACTTGACGAGGAATAGAATTGTGATTGGCTAGTGTTCATTGTTTAGAATCACCATGGAAGCATACCTCTCTATGTTTCTACGAAGGTAGTCTTAGAAATGTTTACCAAAAGAGGGAAGGCCAACCCTGAAAGACACAATCACTTTTTCCTGGGTTAGAGTTCCTGGGCTGAATGAAAAGGAGAAACAGGCTGAGTACCAGCATTTACCTGTCTTGGTGTGTGGTGGTTGAAATGAGAATTATCCCCATAAGCTCACATGTTTGAACACTTGATCCCTGTTGGTAGAGCTGATTGGGGTAGTGGAGCCTTGCTGGATGAAGCATGCCACTGGGGGTGGGATTTGATGATTTATAGCCTTACCCCACTTCCTATTCCCACTTCCTATTCTCTCTCTCTCTCTCTCTGCTTCCTGTGTGTGATCAGCCCGTTTCCTGATCCTACCTGAATGCTCTTTCTGACTACTGTTTGTTTTCCCTGTCATGATGGGCTCTATAGCTCTGACACCATAAGCCAAAAATAAACAATTTTCTTCTCTAAGTTGCTTTTGGTTGTGGTCTTTTATCACAGCAGCAGAAAAGTAATGAATGCATGCTTCCCCACTGTGGACACAGTGTGACTAGCTGTCTAATGCACCTGCTACCATGCCTTCTCTGCCTTGATGGCCAGTCGCTCTGATTAACCCATAGGCCCAAACAAGCCTCTCCTCCTGAAATTTGTGTCTTGTCAGGTATTTGATCACAGGCCCAAGGAAATAATGAGCACATCATATTTTTAGTGAGGTCTTCTCTGGCCACAGGCAGAAATCATGAATCTTTTCATACATTAGCACCTTTGCCCTGCCATGATCTGGGTTCCACATCTGACCACCTCAAAGAGACTGTGCATATTTTAATACTGAATCTTTTTCTTCTGCCCAAGAGCAACATATTCAGAGCAGGGCCCACTCCTGTAATTAGGATCCTGCAATGAAAAAGACTGGTGGATCAGAGCCAGAGACACCCTAAAGCCATTGCAGCCAAAATATGAAGTCAGCAAGAAAAAAAACCAACATAGTTTTTACAAGCCAATGAGATTTGAGGGATTTGAGGGATATTTGTTACTACCACAGAACTTAGGAGAAGCTAATAAATATATTCTTGATTCCATTGATAGAGTGGCCCACATAATGTTTATTGTTTTTCTGTCACTTAACAGCAGGTCAGTATTTCATTCAAAACATTGCCTGTTCTGTGTGTGTGTGTGTGTGTGTGTGTGTGTGTGTATTCCATAATGTTCAATCCATTTTTTTCTATTAGAATTATGGTTAATAAGACAAAGAAATCAGATTAGGTATCATTTGGTGGAGAAATAAACGTTCCTTTCCTTTTGTGATGTTTTGTTACTATGAAAGCAGTTTGTACTTACCTCTGAAAATTTGAGACCATAGATATGTATAAAGAAAAAATAAAAACCACTTATAATCATACTACTGTTGCTATTTTGCTATCCTTCCTTTGAATGTTACATTTCTCCATTACAAATAGCGTTATAATTCTCTACACATCTTTTCAATGTCTACATAATATTCTTAAATATCACAGTTTAAAAACCATATCCTTTATTATTGGCTAATCAAGCTACTCAACCAAATTTCAATTTATAAATTTTATAGCAAGCATGTTAATTTCAGAAAACTATTAATCAGCCCATTTTTGCCTGAGGTGTCTTTAATGCCTCATTATGTGGTCCATCTTGCTTCGTCACATCTAGTTTCCTTTGAATTTATGCTCTTTTTATTACTATTTTTTCATGGAAAAGAGAAAAATGGCAAATAACCCTGGTGAATCACAAACAGAGAAAATGAGAAATTGTTATAAAATCTTCATTTCTAAATCCAAACTCTTTATCATAAGCTGAATAATATGCAAAAAAAGCCACAGAACACAAATATTTAAGGCAGCTGGACATTTTGGAAAAAAACAGAAGGTGGTATTAAAAAGCCATGATTCAAATATGAAATCCTTGGTCCATATTAGAACCGGATATAGTGTTCTTCAAGAGGAAAAACAAATGGATTCCAGACAGGAGCAATATCAAGAACTTTTGGTATAATAGAGATGTATTGAAGAAGGCTAGGGTTTACAGTTAGAGAGGCAGAAAAAATTTAAGAAGGCAACTAGAGAATTCAAACAAAAGCGGCATGGTCCAAATGTGCAGCAAGTGCAAGCCAGGTGGACCTCCAGCACTTCAAGCACTAGAGAAGGGAATTCATTTAAATACTCTCTTTTGAAGAGTGTCTGGAACAATGGAAGTACAAACAAAAAATGTAATTATATTGTGCTCATTAGCTCTGCAGGCAAAATATTTATCCAGTCATAATATAAATTATGTTTATTCGTTTTCAGCTTTGTGGAGTCAACCTACAGACAATACATGGGAGACTTATTATATTTATAGAACAAAGTCTTATGGTTACCCATCTTGACAATGAATGCGGCTGACAGGCTGTGAAGGCTAGAGGAAGGGAGGGCAGCAACAGCCCTAGAAATGTGCTCTTACGAAGGCGGAGAGTCAAGTTAAAGGACTATGATGTGTGAGTTCAGAACAGAAGGCTGGAGTGAGCAGGATTTTCAAGGCCAGCCTAGGTTATACAGTTCCAGGTTGGTAAGAACTACAGTGTGAGACTTTGTCTTGGGGAAAAATAAAGGGATATTATAATTTAGATTTACAACAGAAGCCAATAAAAGCTTAAAAACTGTGTTTCAGGGCTTCTAAGGAGGATTAAAATTTACAATGGGAGCCAATAAATGAGTTAAAAACAGTGTCTTGGGTTTCTTTGGAGAGGGAAAGTAAGACAAAATAAAGTGTGGGACAGGCTGGACTACTGAGTTGTTGATACCCACTCTGGTCTGGGATGCAGCCAACAGTGTGGAGTCCTATCTTACTGTGATTTTGAGTTGATTAGTTGTTGAATTAATTTTTTGTCAGTGCAAAAAAGTACAACTCTCATCTTAAAGGTAATACTGGATAGTTTATTCTGGAGCCAAATCTGAATGATCATGGCCCAGGAATATAGATTTAGGTAACCCCAAATTCCATGTTCCAGTATGGTAACAGTTTCTTGACATTTATACAGTAATAGAACAAAGAAAGTCACAAATCAAGGCACGTTCCAAATACATTGATGAACATGTTTGGCAGGTAGGTGATTGCAAAGCAGGGAGACTTCTGCTAAGCCTGGTGCTATTGAGAGACACTCAGCCTTTTGGTTGGTGGAAGCTAAGGTTTTGTTGACTTAATCCATCTCAAAATGTTTTCTTATTTATTTATTTATTTATTTATTTATTTATTTTTATTTCCGTATGTGTATGAATGTGTTGTCTGCATGCAAGTTTGTGCACCCGTGACGTGTGCAGTGCCGCGGAGGTCAGAAGAGGGTGTCGGATTCCCCTGGAACTGGAATTCTCCTGGAATTGGAGTTTCAGACGGTTCTCGGCCGCCATGTGGGTGCTGGGGATCGAACCTGGGTCCTCTGCAAGAGCGGTCGGCGCTCTTAACCGCTAGGCCATCTCTCCAGCCCTCAAAATGTTTTCATCTGTTACTCACAGGTGGTGTTATATCAGACACAGAGGAGGGCAAGGGATGACGATTTAGGGGCTAATAATGGCCCAAGATAAATTGCAAATAGACTCAGGACCTTCAACATTCTAAACTCCACAATCATTGATGTTTGAAGCTGAAATGAGATGGAAAACCAGAGTTGGATGGGAAACAAACACTATAAGAGCCTTATCCAGAGAAGCAGCTGCCTGGAGGAAGGCCTGCTTCCCCTAGCTCAGATTTCTTACTGGAAACTCTTGTGCATGGCCTTCAGTCACATAGGCTAGGAATGTTGTTGGGTTTTTTTTTTTTTTTTTGTCTTTTTGAAATAGAGTCTCCCTGTAGCTCCAGCTGTCCTGGAATTCACCCTATAGACCAGGCTGGCCTTGAACTCACAAAGGTCCGCCTGCCTCTGCCTCCCAAGTGCTGGGATTAAAGGTATGCGCCACCACGCCTGGCCAGGCTAGAAAATTTTAACCCACCAATGTCAGAGCAAGTCTGAAAGGATGTTGAATAGTCTATAAATGTAAGAAACTATGGCTTGGGGCTCAGGCTTTGGCTATTACTCTCCTGAGTCCATGTCCACATGAATAAAGGTCTTCTAATTCTCTAGTCTGCCTTACTTCTCTTTGGCATGCTGAATTCCTGTAATGGTTGGTTCACTGACTGGGAAACCCTGGTGTGTAAGATGGCCCTTTGAGCCACTGCCACTTGCAGAACTTGGCTGAGGCCAGCACAGCCCAAGGAGGAATGGAGGATGCCAACTGCCCAGGATCTAAGACTCCAGGGACATTGGTTCAAACTTTCAGACCACGCCCCATTGTGGACCTAATGGGGAGTCAAAGGTGACCTATCGACTAGGACTTCAGGCTACAGAAAGATGGCCTAGAGTGCTCAGATAGACAGACCCCCCCAAACCTGGAAGGGAAGCCTCATCAACTCTTGGCAACTTTAATAATTCGCTCACATAGGAAAACCTCAAGGGGAAGATTCTGTCTGGACTCTGGTATGAAAGAGAGTGCCTCGGGGGTGGATGTGTGTTTGGCTCCACAGTCCTCAAGACCAGGGACTCCTCCGGGCTTTGACCTTCTGTTCTATGGCAATCCTCATATGGCTTATGGTGACCCTTATTTTATGGCCCTCATTATGGTAACACTTCAATATCAGGTGGGGTCCTGACATTTGGTATTATACATCCCATTGCATACTAAAAGGTGCCTTATTCTCTGGGAGGGGAGTGACCAGGAGGGCAAAGAGCTTTCTGTACAGGTCAGTGCTTGCTCTGGGAATGTGTGTCTTTTTGTGACACCGACACAATGGGGGGCATACCACAGGAGGATTGGGAATCTATGAGAAACCTTGAGTGTAGGAGAGGGAGTAACTGCAGGAGAGACCGAGAATGGACAAAACACAGGAAACTTCCAGAGCCTCCCAGGAGGGATCGACAACCAGATTGCCTTGGGAGGAGAAACAACTGCTTCAGTCAGAAGGCGGAGAGAAGCCAAGTGGCCCATGGGCAGCTGCTCTCAGTGCCCCCTCCCCACGTCCTATACACAGTGGGGGCAGGTCTGGATACAAAGCAGAAGGCCAAGTGCTGGCCTTTTCAGGAAGACCCACTTTTAGTCCACTGAGCTGCTGGCCAATAGCAGTTATTGTCTAAACTCTGGCCGGGCTGCTACGGACCTGCAGCGAGGTGAGATGACAGAGTCCGGG
Organism: Rhizomys pruinosus; assembly: GCA_009823505.1. Classification (NCBI taxonomy): domain Eukaryota; kingdom Metazoa; phylum Chordata; class Mammalia; order Rodentia; family Spalacidae; genus Rhizomys; species Rhizomys pruinosus. The sequence continues at coordinate 5,102,970 of VZQC01000410.1, forward strand.
CATGCTGCCTGCCTGAGTGCAGCGTTGCTTAGTTACTTCCTGGGTCTGGGTTTCTGGCTTTGTCCCAGGGCATCTCTGCATTTAACTCTTTCTGGCTCCCTTTATTTCTTCACTCCTATATCTTTATGTCCCTGTCTGGTTGAGGGGAAGCCTAGGGAAGGGTTTTGTTTTGCTTTGCTCTTAGGTGGACTAGAAAGAGAAAAAAGAAAGGAGGGTGTTGGGAGGCCCCAGGTCAGAGCCTCGCCCTTGTCCCTGGGTCATATTCTGCCCTGGGGCCTTGCTCTGGCAGGTTCACTCTTCCTGTGGGCTGTGGAAGGGGCTGACAAAGGCTATGGCGTAAAAGGATGTTTTGTGGTGGACAAGGGTATGGGAGGCTCCCCCTCAAAATCTGCTGTCTTAGATTTCATAATAAAAAAATTCAAGAAAGTGTATTCAAGAGACTATGTGACAGGATGTCTTTAAGGAAACTAAAAGCCTTCTGTGAATTATAGTGTCCAACTCAAGGTGTGGATTGGTTGACACCAAGGGAAAGGCGAGTACATCATGGAATAGCCTAAGAGCCAGGCCACTGGGACAAGTTTCCACATAGAGATTCTTAGCTGCAAATTGCGTTGACCCAGGTCACCTGGATAAGGTTCTGTGTTGGTGGTTGGAGATATCGTAGGGTCTTTCTGGCCAAGACTCTGATGCCCCGCCAGTCCTCTGCTGATCCACCTCTTATGCTTGACACATAGGGCAGAAGCTCCTGACCACAGAGTCTATAACTATTGGAATTTTCTATTCCGGGGCAGAAGCCCTACACCACAGCTCCTGGGGCATAAGACCAGTGGATGCAGGTGCTTAGCAGTAACAAGTGACTCAAAGTCCCCTGCCGTGCTGTGGCACTCTTCCAATAGAAACTGTACTCTGAGAAACCCCAGCACTGATCACTTCTCTATTAATGGCACTGCCTGCCTTAAACTGTAGGGACCCAATGAAACTATCTGTCCTGTCAATCAGGATTCCCCAAGAGGAAAAACGAGAATTTGCCACAAACACCAACTCCGTCTTGGAAGCTTGGAGCTCCCACTTCCCTGAGGTCTGGGCTGAAAGGTACCCCCTGGACTGGGTTCCAACCATCCCTGTGGTAGTCAAGCTATTGCCCAAGGCCTACCAGGTAGGGGTCTGACAATATTTCTTATCTTGAGAGGTCAAGATTGGCATCTAGGCTCAACTTCTGAGATTATAAGTTTGGACAGCTCTGAGAATGTCAGTCATAATGAAATACTCCATAGCTCCTGATAAAGAAACCAGGAACCAATGACTACCAACCTGTCCAGGACCTACCAGTCATCAACCACACCACTGTCCCCATTCATCTGATGGTCCCAAATCAATACAGCCTCCTAGTCTCATACCTGTTGAAGCCCAACTGTTCACATGCCTGGATCTGAAGGATGTCTTTTTCTCCATCTACCTGACTCAGGCAAGTTACCCCATATTTGCCTTTCATGGGGAAGACCCCATTAACAGTTGGAGGAGGAATTTAACATAGACCTGATTGCCCCAAAGGGTCAAAAACTCCTCCACAATATTTTGGGGAAGCCTTAACAGATAATCTGGCATACTTACCAAATGAAGATGTGAAATGCACACTCTTGAAATGTATGGATGATTTACTCCTGGCAAATGTAGCCTTACAGGACTGCAAATGGGAAGAGGATAGATAAGCTGCAGGGGACCCAATATAGGGTACCCCTCAAGAAGGCTCAAATCTGCCAGAAAGAAATTAAATATTTGGGGTCCCAAATCCCAAGAAGACACTATGGCTTGGGTCCCAAATGGAAAAGGGGCAATCTGGCTCCTTACAAATCCCAACAAGCAAGAGACAACCCAAGGGTTTCTGGGAACAAGTAGCTTTTACCACATCTGGATACCTAAATGATCATTGATAATCAGACCTAAAACAAACAAACAAACATCAGACCCCTCTATGAAGCCATTTGAAAGGACCATTTGAAATGGAGACAATAATAAGATACTGTCCTGACTCTCAAGAAGATCCTGCTGGAAGCAATGGTCTTGGGGCACCCTGATGTGACTTGAGAGTTTGACTTGTTTGTCCACGAGAAGAAGGGAATGGCTTCAGGAGTCTTAAACCTGAATGTGGCACCCTGGGCACAATCTGTGGCCACCTAAGCAATTCGATGTGGTAGCAGCCGGATGGCCTCCTTGCCAACCAACCCTGGCAGCTACGGCCCCTGGCCGAGGAGGCCAACAAAGTGACCATAGGACAGTCCCTAAATCTCAAGGTCCTGCATTTGGTCACAGCCATGATTGACCACTGAGGGAACCGCTGAATCAGCAACCAATGTATGAGCCCATACCAGAGCCTGCTATGTGGAAACCCCAAGCATGCCTGGAAATCATCAAAATGCTAAATCTAGCCACTTTCCTGTCACCAAACCAGGATCTGTATACTATGATTACATTGAAACAATGGATGAGAGACATTTGACTCACTCAGTCCTTATAGATCAGCCTTTACCATCCCCATATTAAATCTTCTATACTAATGGCAGCAGTTTTCTGTCAAATGGGAAGTGTCTGGAAGGATATATGATGAAAAAAGGAGACATAAATAATAGGGTCAGGAGCTGTCCTGATAGGATGGTCAGCTCAATAGGGAGAGCTATTAGCCCTAATAAGGGCCTTGGAATTGAGCCCAGGACAAAGGATAAACATCTACATAGACTCAAGATATACCTTTACCATCCTCTGTGTACACAGGCTGCCTCTGGGGACAGGAGGCTTCTCACTGTAGGGGAAAAAGCAATTAAAAATAAAACAAAAACCCTAATCCTCCTAGAAGCATTTGGGTACCCAGGGGCCATCATCACTATCCACTGCCAAGAACATCAGAAAGGAGAGCGAGAAACTGGGAATGGACTGTGGCTATGAACCTTCAAAGCCCCCACCCCCTCAGTAACATGCTTTCTCCAGCGAGACCACACCCCCTAGGGATCTCATAACCTTCCCAAAACAGTGCCAGCCCTTAGGGCCAAATATTCAGATACTTGGAACCTATGGGGAACATACCCATAAAAACCACAAGAGACCTTTCTTGCCAATAAATACTCAATGCATTTCCACAAACCAGGAGTCCTTGTATAGGTGAAGGATTAGCACAAAGCATCCCTCAGACTTACTGGAAGGTACTTAACTGTTTCTAATGACTTCTACAGCCTTGAAAGCTGCAGATATAGATCCTTGGATCTACCATGCTAGACAGAGTAAAGACTGCTGCCCCGCCTGCATACCTGGCCAGGTGGATCTCAGAGATCCTGAGAATCCCCTTGTTCTAGTTTCCTTACAATTGCTGTGACAAAACACTCTGACTAATTCCAACTTGGGAAGAAAGTGTTTATTTGGCTCACATCTCCTGGGTCATAGTTCATCACTGAGGGAGCCCAACAAAGGAACTTGGAGTAGGAACCTGGAGGCAGGAGCTGAAGAACAGGCCATGGAGGAACACTGCTTACTGCCTTGCTCCCTAGCCCATGCTCAGTCTGCTTTTTTTTTTTGTCTTTTTGAGACAGGGTCTCCCTTTATTCCCAGCTGGCCTGGAGCTCACTGTGTAGACCAGGCTGCCTTTGAACTCACAGAGATCCACCTGCCTCTGCCTCCTGAGTGTTGGGATTAAAGGTGTGCGCCATCGTGCCTGGCTTTCAACCTGCTTTCTTTCTTTTAAAAAAATTTTTTTTGGTCTTTTCAAAACAGGGTCTCCCTATAACCCCAGCTGTCCTGGAACTCGCTCTGTAGACCAGGCTGGCCTTGAACTCACAAAGATCCACCTACCTCTGCCTCCTAAGTGCTAGGATTAAAGGCATGAGCCACCACACCCAGCCCAACCTGCTTTCTTTTATTTTTTTTTATTAATTTTATTTATTTCTGTATGTGTATGAATGTACTGTCTGCATGCAAGTTTGTGCACCCGTGTCGTGCAATGCCGAGGAGGTCAGAAGAGGGTGTCGGATTCCCCTGGAACTGGAGTTCTCCTGGAATTGGAGTTTCAGATGGTTCTCGGCCACCATGTGGGTGCTGGGGATGGATCCGGGTCCTCTGTAAAAGCGGTCGGCGCTCTTAACCGCTAGGCCATCTCTCCAGCCCCACAACCTGCTTTCTTATACAATACAGGACCACCTGCCCAGGGTTGCACCACCCACAGTGGGCTGGGCCCTCTGACATTACTCAACAATCAAGAAAATACCTCACAGACATGGCCACAACCAGTCCAATGGAGACAATTCCCCAACTGAGTCTCCCTCAACCCAGGTGTGTCAAGTTGACACTAAAGCTATCCAGCACAACCCGCAAGATAAACTTTCAAGCCTGCCTCCCTGCTTTTACTACACTGGAAGCTGATCAATTTAGGCATGGCTGAAGCTTGAAGATTCAACCAAAGAAATGACAATCTGTTGATATGCTGCTAACCATCCCTTGGCTTTGGCTATTTCTACTATAGTTGCCGGGGCTAATTCCCTGGCCACTGCTGATGCTCCGTGGAGAGGGCTTAGGACAGAAGTGTGGACCGGCTGCTGATTGGGATGGGGCTGAGCGAGGGAGTGAGTGCCGGCGATCCCGAACAAAACTTACACGAGACCAGGAGTGCGTCTAGGCAAAAGCTCGTTTTATTGTATCCAGCAGTGGTTTATATCTCTTTGGCAAGCAGGGCGGGAGAAGTGAAAGTGACAGGGATCCTAGGCCAGTGGTAACCGGGCTTCTCAGCCACGTCCAGGCAACCAGGCTTCTCAGCCCCGTCTAGGCGACTGGCCTTCTCAGCGTGCCCAGGCAAAGCCATTTTTTCAGGTCGGACTATGCTGAGTCATTTCTATGCGGAATTGACTTACTTTTGAAACTTACAGACAAGTCGCCAAACTTTAGGGCAGGCACAAGAGATTACTTGTGGGCCCCATGGCTCAGCAGGCCCAACAATAGTTTCTTTAATCATTTCTGTAGGCCTATTTTCCACAACCCTGGAGGACTGGAAATATAATGTAAAGCTTCTCTTAGCACTTCTTTATCTTTTATGTGTAGGATTCATTATTGTTGCTTGGTGTTAGTAATAGCTTGGCCTTTTGCTTGTTTCCCCTATCCTAGACCCAGGATTCCCCAGGGTATAACCAATGCCTATGTCCTACTTGTACTAGAGGAAGGATGACCCTAACACTAATCTATCATACCCATTTCTCATGCAAGGGAGGGATCCAAGAAACATGTCCACCTCTTCTACCTGCAGACAGGCAGCATGAAACAGGGTAAGACCAACATGCTTGTTTGACCCACATTCTTCCCCAATTAAGAAATGGCCTAGCAGTTAAGAGTGCCGACCGCTCTTACAGAGGACCCAGGTTCAATCCCCAGCACCCACATGGCGGCCGAGAACCATCTGAAACTCCAATTCCAGGAGAACTCCAGTTCCAGGGGAATCCGACACCCTCTTCTGACCTCCTCGGCATTGCACGACACGGGTGCACAAACTTGCATGCAGACAGTACATTCATACACATACAGAAATAAATAAAAATAAAAAATTAAAAAAAAGGAAATGGCTAAAAATGAGTTGGGACTCCTACTCCCTCCCGTTAGCAGCCTTCTCCTCGTGCTCCTTATGGAGCTCCTGTTTGGTTTCTACATCCTTCCCATGTTGACCTGGTTTGTCTCCTCCTGCTTGGAAGCCATGAAGTTCCAGATGCTCCTCCAGAGTTATCAACGCCTTCATATGAGACACATAGGAAATGATGCCCCTTAGAGAATTAAAAGGCAATCAAGGAGGGGGGATGAGATAGGAAAACTAGAGCTGGTAAGAAACAAAAATTACAAGAGCATTATCTTGAGAAACAGGTGCCTGGGGGAAGGGCCGTTTTCCCCTACCCTCTCTGCTTCTGTAAACATATATCTTACCCCTTAATGACAGAGAAGTTCCAAAATGATGTGCAATAGTCTATAAATGTAAGAAACTATGGATCAGGGCTCAGGCGGGGGAGATTTCTCCCCGAGTCCATGTCAGCATGTCTAAGTCTCCACTCTGCCCTTGGTACTTGTTTTTGGTGCAATGAATTCCTATGTCAGCAGAAGATTCAGGTTGAAGGTTCAGCTTCTCTATGGGAACTTTTGTTCATACATACAAATCTGTCTGATAGTTCTATTTCAGAAGCTAGCACATACCCAACTGATACTACTTTTGATTTACAAGAAATGAGAGCACCAGGAATAATGTCATCTAACACCAATAAGGCACAATTTCCACTCTGTCAAGGAATGTTAGAGAAATACTCAGTTAAACCTACATACTTTAAATAATCTTTCTTGTTGCATAAGATACTGACTTTTTTTAAACCTTGGATACTAGAGACCAAGTATTTTTTGATTGACTCCATGTTCTTTTATTGAATTTCTCACATTTTGCTATGTTATTCAAGATGGGTATCCCAAATTGCATGTAAAATGCACACAACTATTTTTTTTAACCTATTTTACTTTATGAACCCACAATGGCTTTTGGGACAATGAAGATGCTTGGCTCCCATAATACTTGTCACTTTGTCACTTTGAAGTTTGCTTGGGCCTCTCTGATTGCACCTATTCTCGTGGTGAGAATCAACAAACTTTTCTACTAAATGCCTTCTTCAAAATAGTTTTATCAGCTGTTGTCTCTGGTGAGACTTGAACGAACTAGAGTGGAGGGACAGCTGGAGACATACAGACTTGTGTTTTCATATATTGTATTATTTAGCAACATGCTTCAGAAGTTCCTAATAAAATTGATTTTATTTCCTGCCTCAGCAAATCTAGCTTCTGGTTTCTACACTCTCAATAGGATACTATGATCAGAATATAACTATAGAGCCCAGTGGTTACACACTAAATATGAAGCCATGAGGGCTGGGACCCAAGCTCTACCATTCAGTAATTTCAGCCTTTGACAAATTACTTGATTGTTAGTGTCCTCCCTTCCTAACTTGTAAAGTTAAAAACTATGATAAGGTCTCCATGGCAATAGGGAACACTGAAGCAGAGTATTCCTTGAGGCCACAGATTTATTTAATGCAGGAGAGAGAAGAAAAGAGAAGAGAAGAGAAGAGAAGAGAAGAGAAGAGAAGAGGAGAGGAAAGGAGAGGAGAGGAGAGGAAAGGAGAGGAAAGAGAGAAAGAGAGAGAATCTGAAGGAAAAAAAAGGACTTCTGACTATCCAGAAACAGTAGGGATGTTCCTTTTACTGCATTTAGGGAAGGGGCAGACAGGGCCATGTGCTTAGAGGGCGAATGTGTGGCCTTGAGGAAGTGAAGAGGCGGGAGTCCATTTAGTTGATGTGTTATCTATTAGAGGGCAAGCTGTCTCTAGAAGTTCTTGATAACCTAGAGTCTGGTAGTCTGAGGTCTGTATGCAGAATCAGCTTTGAGGTGGTAAGAGAGAGTTTCAGATGAATGTTATTTGAGCAGAGCAGCAGGCTGGGTTCTAAAACCTACCTCACAGTGTGTGGTGGTTTGAGAGTGTCCCACCATAGGCCTCAATATCGAGACATTTTGTCCCCAGTTGGTGGCACTATTATGGGAGGCCTTAGAAGATGTGGCCATGCTAGAGGAAGCATGTCACTGGGGGTGGGCTTACAGAGTTCAAAGAGCCTTGCCAGTCTCTGGTCCCTCTCTGCTTCCTGTGTCTGCTTGAAGATGTGAGCCTCTGCCTTCCTTTCCTGCTTTAGTACCTCCTGGCTACATTATGCCTCCTGGCTACAATGGACTGTAATTCTCCTGGAACCGTAAGCTCAAATAAACGCTTCCTTTTATAATTTCCCTTCATCATGATGGTCTTATCACAGCAACAGAAAAATGACTAATACACAGTATTAGCTGTGTCAAATAATCTATACTACTAAGGGCTTCCAGCACTTAGGTAGGCATGTGAGTGCTAGAGTAGAGTTAGAAGCCTCAGTGGCTTTGGGTGCCACCTCCCATTTCCTAGGTAACACTAGAAAAGTAAATAGCAACTTTGTCTCACCTTAAGACTTAAATTGCCATATGAAAAGGTGGAGATATGGGGCTTCTTTCAGGCCCCTTAAGGCAAAGCTATTTCCTGTGGGCCTAATGAAGAGAATGTAAGACCTACCTCTTGCCCTAAGTGGAGATGTGACATTCTAAGATTACTCAAAGCATTACATACAATAGTAATCCTTGAGATGGGCATGGTGGCACACGACTTTAATCCCAGCACTCAGGGGGCAGAGGCAGGCAGATCTCTTTGAGTTCGAAGCCAACCTGGTCTTAGAGTTCTTGAGTTCCAGGCCAGCCCATCTGGGACTAAAGGAAGACCCTGTGTCAAAACAAAACAAAAACAAAACAAAAGAATACTGGACAAGCAAACAAAATAATAAAATAAAATAAACAAACAAAAGACTTAGAAAACTAAAACCCAGGCACGGTGGCTAGCTTTAATTCCAGAACTCAGAGGCAGGTGGATCTCTGTGAGACGGAGGAGTAACCAGGTCAGCTGGGGCTACAGGGAGATCCTGTCCACTCCCCCTTCCCCCCAAAAAAGGGTATTGGAGATTCAGAATAGTAAAAGTGAAAAAGTAAAGATGGTTAGTCTCTGATTTGGCATAAAACTGGCTTTTTTATTTCTAATGGCATTTCCCCGCCCCCTGAATTTCTCAGTGACTGACTGAGTTCTTCTGAAAGTACAGTTTTCCCACTCATGTAGCATGGTTCCCATTCCACATTCTCCATTCTTTTGGGACACAGATGCTTACATTTTCTAAGACCACTGGTGGGAAATTCCTTCTGCAGGCACGTTTGCAGGGGCAGATATGGAGGGCAGTGTGGCGCTCAAAGGAATGTGGTGTTCAAAGTTCCAGGCCTGAAGAGGGAGCAACTAAAGGAAGACCCAAGTCTCTCACCTGTCTCTCTGTCATCACAGGTGAGGAGGCCACTTCTCTTTCCCAGGTGCACAGGCTCTGGCCTGCGTGAGGTTACTTGGAGTGTTCTGCTAGGCAGATAGTGAGGAAGGGGGCTCAGCTTGTGTCATATCTGATTGCCTTGTCCTCCAGTCAGCATAGTCTCATTCTCTTCTGATGTTTCTGTTCTTGGATCTTGATTGTATCAGGAAGTTGTGTATAATCAGTGTTAGCACATTGACAACAACAAAATCCATCATAGTTTTGAAGATAAATGTGAGACCAATGCTTTTCCCCATATCCTTCTAACCTTGGGTGCATTGTATAAGTGGATGCTGGTTTTCTCCTCCCTCTTTGGGTGTTTTACTCTGTCAGTTGCTCACTTTTCCTCAACCTTGGGAAGCTCTGCTTCAGATGCTGTGGTGATGAGCACTGAAGCCAATTTTTGTCAGCCTGCTTTAGTCCTTCAGGTCTAAGTCCCTCCGCCTTGGGGGTCCACACCTTGATCATCCTTGTCTACCTGACTTCATGTCTCTGGGCCTCTCTACGAGTTCCTTTTCATCTGCCTTCTTTTCCAAGTTGCTGTTCTTCCAGGTTCTACCTTAGACTTCTCTGTTCTTCTCATTCTCTAATTTTTCTTTTTGTAATCATATTGGGAAAACAAACACAAGGCCAGGCATCATGGCACATGTCGTTGATCCCAGCACTCAGGAAAAAAGATGCAGGCCGATGTCTGTAAATTTGAGGCCAACTGGACCTACATACTGAGGTCCAGGGCAGTCAGGGCTCCATAGTGAGACCCTGCCTAAACAGAGTAAGAAAGAAAAGAAAAATGAAAACAAACATAAATGCTCTGACAAGCTAAGTGCACAGAGACCATGAACACATGCATGATGGCACGGGCTTTCTTTCCTTGTTCCTACCACAGGTCCTCTGCAGAGTGGACAGCTGCTCCATCCTCTGCACTCTGGGATGCTCTCTCATTACAGCAAGGAGATTTGCTGGACTTTAAATCTGATTATAAACCTCTCCCTGTGTAAACTCACAACAGCTTCCCCCTGACTGTCAGTTCACATCTAAACTGTTAGACAGGGTTAGGATAACAGCTGTCTCTTGCTGTCTCTGTCTTTTACTGGATTCTAGCACTTTCTATTCCAGTCTTAGAGGTCAAGTTAGCCCTCTTTCTCTGGGTCTCACATCCATAAGTTCAACCAATTTTAGATATTAAAACAATTCTGAAAAGTTCCAAATTGTAAAATTTGAATTTTTTGACTGCTAGGGTACTCCACTGAATCATGTGGTCTAAGTGTGTGTGATCACACCTGCTGGGGCCTGCTGCAGTTTCATAGGTCTCAGTTTTTCTTTCCTTGCTTAGCATTCCTTTGAACACTGTTGACTTTGTTTCATTCCAGTACTAAGTAGTTAGCCCCCTGACACTTGGTTGCATCTGCATTGAACATATTCAAATATTTTTCTTTGCCATCATTGCCTAAACATTACATTGTTATAACTATTTACATAGCATTGACACTGTAACAACTGCTTTTTTGTTTATGTGTATATGTGTGTGTCTGTATGTGTATACCATGTACCTGTGGGTGCCTATGGAGGCTGCAAAAGGCTATCCAATCCCCTGGAGTTTTGGGCAAGTGGTGAGCTATACCACGTGGGTATTGGGAGCCAAATTGGGTCCTTTGAACCCAGTACTCTTAACTTCTGAATCTTCAAGTGCTCTTAACTATGGAACCACTTCTGTAACACAGTTTTATAGTGACCATATGTAATCTAAAGGGGCTTCTAGAACCTGTCCTCCATGGATACAAAGGAAAGACAAAAGAGCAGAGCATTGAGAGTGACCTGGGCTGCTGCTTCAGGAGAGATCATACATATCTGAAAGAGTAGATCTGATTAGACCTATGTATTTGTTGATACTATGTATTTGTTGATACTATGTATTTGTTGATACTACTGCTGTTTTCCTTTGACTTCCTTCCTTCCTTCCTTCCTTCCTTCCTTCCTTCCTTCCTTCCTTCCTTCCTTCCTTCCTTCCTTCTGTCTATCGTTTTTGAGACAGGGTCTCCCTGTAACTTCAGCTATTCTGGAACTTGCTTTGTAGACCAGGCTGGCCTTGAACTCATAGACATCTGCCTGCCTGCCTGCCTGCGTGCCTGCCTGCCTCTGCCTCTGCCTCTGGGATTAAAGGCATGCGCCACCATGCCCAGCTGTTTTTCATTAATTTTAAAGTTAGTGTGCAAGTGTGAGGCTTCACTGTTGCATTTTCACACACACGCCATTATCATTTGTCCTACTCATCCCCTCTTTCTTGTCCTTCTTGACCCATCTGTTCCTCCCCCAGATTGTCCTTCTTTCTGCTTACATCCATACCTAGGCCATTACTTTCTTTTTTCTTCTCTATTTTAGACCTCTTTCTCCATTTATCCATTTTCCACGTTTTAACACACATACTCACACAATTGAAATCTAGAATCTGTATAGGAGAGAACACATGGTACTTGTCTTTCTGAGTCTGGCTTGCTTTCTCTTAGCACAATGTTCTTCTGTTGCATCCATTTTCTTACAGTATTATGATTTCATTTTTCTTCATGGCTGAATGAATTTCACTGTGTCATATGTTGCGTCTTCTTTATCCATTCATCTGAGGATGGATACCTAGGCTGGTTTCAGCATCCTTCAAGTATATATCCAGGAGTAGGACAGCAATGTGAATTAAGGTGCTGTGAGATTTCACTCACCAGATCAAATGACTATCCTCATAAAAACAAACAACAAATGCTGGTGAGGAGGTGGGAAAGAAGAACCCTTTTATGCTGCTGGGGGGAATTTTAACAGGTGCAGCCACTATTGAAATCAGTTTAGAGGTTCTTCAAAAAACCTAAACTAGATCTATCATAAGACTTAACTATGCCACTCCTGGATATAAGTGAAGAACTCTAATTCAGCATACCATACAGATACTTGCATGTCCATGTTTACTGTTGCAGTATCCATAATAGCCAAGGAAAAGAACCAGCCTAGGCATTCATCCACAGATGTATGGATACAGAAAATGTGGTTCTATATATGTACAATGGAATTTTATTCAGCTGTAAAGAAAAGTAAAATTACATCATCCACAGGAAAATGGATGGCTGGAGAGATGGCTCAGTGGTTGAGTGCTGACTGCTCTTGTAGAGGACATGGGTTCAATTCCCAGCGCCCACATGGCAGCTAAGAACTGTCTTTAACTCCAGTTCCAGGGGAATCCGACACTCTCTTCTGACCTCCGCAGCATTGCGTGACATAGGTGTACCAACCTACATGCAGACAGTACACTCATACACATTAAAAACAAATAAAAAAAGAATTAAAAATAATTAAAAAAAGGAAAATGGATGGAACTCAAAATCATTGTTAAGTCAAGAAAGGCAGGACCAGAAAGATGGGTATCACATTTTCTCTCATATGTGGGATCTAGGCTGACATACGTATTACATATATATGTGGTGGAGCATGAACGTAGAAAGGGGATTATAAGAGGAGAGGAAGTGGCACAAAGGAAAGGGTAAAGTAGGAAAAAGAGGCTAATGGGATTTGTACATCATGAAAATAGAATGGACATCATCTTTTTGCCATGATAAAGCACCATGATCAAGACAACTTATAGGAAAAATTTACTTGGTTTATGTTCCAGAGGGTAAGAGTCCATCACAGCAAAGGAGGCATGGCAGGAGGCAGCTGGAGCAGAAAGCTGAGTGCTCATGGCTCTAGGCAGGCACAGGAAGCAGAGACGGACAAACCGGAACTGGGCAAGGCCATATCCTCTCAAAGCTTACCCCCAGTGACATGCTTCCTCCAGCAAGTCCACACCTCGTAAACAGTGCTGCTGACTGGGACCAACTGTTCAAACACTCGAGCCTATGGGAACATTCTCATCTAAACCAGCACAGGGACTCTTTGGGAGGGGAATGGAGACCAGCAGGAAGGGGAGAAGGGTACTGTGCTGGATAGCTTTAGTGTCAACTTGACACACCTGAGTCGAGGGAGCCTCAATTGGGGAATTGGCTCCTTTGGATTGGCCTGTGGCCACATCTGTGGAGTATTGTCTTGATGGTCGAGCAGTGTGGGAGGGCCCAGCCCACAATGAGTAGTGCCACCCTGGGCAGGTTGTTGTGTACTGTATAAGAAGGCGGGCTGGGCATGAGCCAGGGGAGCAAGCCAGTGAACAGCATTCCTCCATGGCCTGTGCTTCAGCTCCTGCCTCCAAGTAATTAAGTAATAATTACTTAATTAAAAAAATAATAAAATCACCTGAGCATAGTGGCACATGCCTTTAATTCCAGAACCCTGGAAACAGATGCAAGTGGATCTCTGTGTGTTCAAGACCAGCCTGGTCTACATAGTGAGTTCCAGGACCCCTGGAACTGAACTGTAGGCAAGACTGAACCGTAGGCCGGAAATGGTGGCATGTGCCTTTAATACCAGCACACAGAAGCAAGAGTAAGGCAGATCTCTGTGAGGTTGAAGTCAGCCTGGTCTACAGAGCAAGTACCAGGCCAGCCAGGGATACATAGTGGGATCCTATCTCAACAAAACAAAACAAATCAAAACAAAACAAAACAAAAACAAACAAAAGACTAAGGCCTAGGCTTGGGAAGAAGGCAAAGTTGGTAACGTGTTTCTCATACATATATGAGGATTTGAGTTCAAACCTCAGAACCCACAGTTAAATAGGCTAGGTGCTGGTAATCTTAACACTGGGAATGTAGAGGCAGGCAGATCCCCAGGGCTTGCAGGCTGCAGGGTGACCAGCCTAGTCCACTTGGTGAGCTCTAGGCAGTGAGAGACCCTGGCTCAAAACACAAGGCAGATGGCTCCCAAAGAACAAGACTCAGAGTTGTTCTCTGGCCATCACATGAACATGCATACATGCACACACATGTACCAGTGTGGCGTGCGCGCACACACACACATACATGCAGAGAGAGAGAGAGAGAGAGAGAGAGAGAGAGAAAGAGAATAAAGCCTAGAACTTGCACAATGTTGTCATCAAAGTCACGAGCTCAGACTTCCATCTAGGAGGGGTACAAAGTAGGGTCTTTCTCTTGTTAAGAAAATGGTAACATGACATTGCAAAAGAGTGGGGACCAAAAGAGTGATTCATTGGTGACCTTATAGCCATTAATATTTTAAAAGTTTTATTTATGTTTGTATGTCTGTATATCTTGCCTCCAGAGGCAAGCGCCCAGAGGTTGGAACCCTGGTACTGGAGTTACAGATAACTGCAAGCCACCCAGCATGGGTGCTGGGAACTGAACTCAGGTCCTCTGGAAGAGCAGCAAGCGCTCTTAACTGCTGAGCCATCTCTCTATCACGTACGGCCATTATTGTACAATAATTCCCACCATATAGTAAACCCAAACCTAACTTTTCAAAGATCATAAGTCCTCTGAAAAATTTTGTCATTCAATGAAATGCTGCTGTGTACAAGAAAGTAAACATAAATACGTAGAGTACTACAACTTCAGCATGCACGAATGTGTGTAGCTCTATCTTATGTATCATTGTAGTCAGCCCAATTATTGGTGGCAAGAATGTGATACTTGATAATGCCAAATGCAATTCCTTATAGCATTCATACATCAAATGCTCAGCCCTGGTTCATGTCTTGTGATTGAGCAGAAGGTAAGACTTATCCTTTCATGAAGACAATAGGGAGACAGGACATTAATCCATCTGTGTGCGCAGGAGTGCCAACATCAGAGTCTCCAGGAGGTACTTGGGGACATTAAATCCAAGCACAATGTCATTTACCTGTGCTTTTGTTTATTTATCCTGTCTGACTGTCCCTTTTAGAGTTGTGGCACTGATCAATGTGCAATATGCAAGCTTAGACATGAAGGTCTGGAGCCCAAGTCAAGAAACTGTCATTTAGAGTTGTTCTTGAGCCAGGCGCGGTGGCGCATGCCTTTAATTCCAAGACTTGGGAGGCAGAATGGACCTCTGTGAGTTCAAGGCTAGAGTGGTCTACATAGTGGGTTCCAGGACAGCTGGGACTACAGGGAGACCCTGTCTCAAAACAGAACAAAACAAAACAACACACACATACACAAAACAAACAAAAACAAAACAAAAACAAAAACAAAAACACCAAACAAAATAAAAATCAAAATAAAGTTGTTCTTCTTGAGCTGGAGAATCGGCTCAGTAGTTAAGATCACTTTTTGCTGAGGATCAGTTTGGCTCCCAGCTACCATGTGGTGCGTTTCACAACTGCCTGAAACTATACAGCTCCAGAGGATCTGGAACCCTCTTCTGGCCTCTGTGAGCACACACATACAGAGACAGACTGACAGACAGACAGACAGACAGACAGACAGACAAATAAACATCAAATCTTAAAAAAGAATAAAGTTGCTCGTCCTAAGGAGTCTACTAATTACTTGGAGAGTCCTTTCAGAGAAGCGACTTCCCGTGGGACGGGGCCGTGCTCTGAAATGGTTTCTATGCTGCAGGCAGTCCTATTTCTGCCCTCTTCATTGAGTGTCCTCGCCCCAGGATTCTGAAAACATTCTAAAACAGTATGTTGGGGGGCATTAATTAGGAAAAAACCCTGAGAAATGACCAACCAGTTAAAAATTAGCATTGTGAACATGGGGTAAAACTTGCACCTGCCATTGTGGGGAAATCGAGGCTTGTTTCTGTGCTGAGCACTGAGCAGTAGCTGGGATTACTGAAGGGCTGAAACCGCTAAACCAGCTCTTTGTATTTCTTTGTGTTTCAGCTCTTCTGACCATTATATCCAAATTTACTTTTGGGGGCCATTTGTTATGCAGTAATTAGAGGCTCCTGTGTAGCAGGTGTAAGTCCAGGGGAAACTTTTTTTGTGTTTATATATTTTAAATGCCATCTTCAAATAAGCCCTGAGAAGGTGGAACCAATCAATAGCTCCAACTGAAAATCTTACTATTTACTTGGAACATGAAAATTATTTTATTAAAATTTAATTATTTATATGGAGCAAAACAAAGGCACAGATAGCTCACGAGAGTTTCATATAGATCAATATGTGACAAAATACTAAATCTGATTTCGTTTGAGTCATAAAGCACTTGGTGCCAGATCTGAACTAAATGTATTTTTCATTTGGTTATCACTATGAAAAGGAGAAAGGAAATCTATTTTACAGTGGGGAGTGGGAAAGATTTTCATTCTTAAGCTTTAGGGACCTAATCCCCTGTTTGGTCAGGGTAGAAAACACAGGCTTTCTTGTTGAAGTTGACTGTGATAGAACTTTGTGGATAAATGCAAAGGTGGACAGGAGTAAGCACTTGTTTCCTGCCAAAGAACATGGCAGGTCCATCTCCAAGGCAGTTCTCTCTGTCTCCTGTCCTTGTTCATAACATGCCCTGGTAAAGTACTAATCCAGAAAGCTTGACAGCCCAACGCCAGCATTTCTTCCCACACATCCTCCTCTCCCATCTCTTGCTTTTTGTCTGACAGAGGTGTTTTCTGTGTGGCTAAGGGCTCCAGCATTTACTATGTAAAGGTGGGTGGAAGAGGATTGTAGAGTGATTGTTCATGTAGTGGTATAAGGGTGACACTACTGGATTGGGGTGATGGTTTAGAAGCAAACTGTGTTTGAATAGTCTTCCCCGCCCCCCACTTATGGTGCTGTCTTGGAAGGTTGTGGAACCTTTGGGAGATGGGACATAGTGGGGGAAGGGAATGAGTTTTCTAAGTGGGGGAGGGCACTGAGTTTTCTAACCTGACCCCACTGCCTGTCTCAGCTCTGATTCCTGGTCTAGAGAGATGTGGGCAAGCAGCCTCATGCCCCTGCTGCCCTGGCCTCTAGCCACCCCACTGCCATGGCTTCCCTCCCATAATGGACTATGGGTTTGTCTCAAACTCTGAGACAAAATCAAACGTTCTTCCTTAAGTTGTTTTTTGGTTGGGTCTTTGGTCACAATGGGGAGAAATGTCACTCATATAATTTGATGATCCTTAGGAGCTGGTTTCTGAGCCATATATATGCTAATTTGGGTTATAAAGTAGAAAATAACTCAATTTCCTTGACATGCTTTATTAAAAGTCAGTAATTTGGGAGGGTTTTAGTGGCATACTGGTCATGTTCTCATTCTTGCTTTGTCACTTCCTCAAAGAACAACACTGGGAAGATGATTTGACTTTTATTTGCGTCAGTTCCCTCAACTGCAAAGCAGGGAGGAGAAAGCATCCTAACGAGAGCGCTCGGGAAGACGGGGCTGCTGCTGCAGTAGTGTCATGGAGGTTATGGGATTAACCATTTGCTTTTAGAGTGGATTTGAGGCCTGCTTCACAGGAAGGACTGCAGGCCTGGTAGTATAAACATAGTCAAAAGCCCAGCCATTAAGAGGAGGTTGCTAACCTACAAACCACTCCTTTTCTGCTTGAGCAACAGAAGCTTAAAGAATAAGATTAAAACGCCTCCTACCTCTTGAAAACAATTCTTTAAACGCGAAAAGCAAAAACCAATCTCAGAAGTCAGTTATTTTCACCCAGGCATTCTGAGAGGTCAGGGTTGCTGTGTTATCTAGGTCACTCTGATGTCTTAAGCAAAACACAAAGATGTAAGCTTTAACTCCTTGACAATATTATTCAACAAATTAAGTCAATTGGCTCTAGACAAATCAACTTAGATCACTCTAACTACGAAAAGGAATGACATAATTTATAGTCTCATCAGAAGCAAATAAGAATTCAGATACTCCCTGTCTCCAGGAGTTCTTGATGTTGTTCATTGGTTTCAATTTTGCAAATCTGCTTAGTGGGAAATTGTACCACCATAGTTAGCATGTTCCTGATACCTAGTAAGACTGAGCATCCTTTCCACAGCTGTTATGTGCATGTGTCTTCCTCTGTGGATCATCTGTTCGTATCCTCTACTCACCTTTCTGGAAGCAGTGTTGCTTTTTCCCTCAGTTGCTTTGGTTTTATCTAGTTTTGTTTTGAACAGGCATGGTGGCCTGTTCAGCAACTTGGTATTGAACACAAATACTTTACTTAGAACGTGAAGATGTCTTCTCATTTAATAATATGAGCTTATTAAAGGGAAACATCTCTAATTACATAAGAGCCACCTTCAGTTTTCTGCCAGCAGAAAATTTATTCTATTATTCCAAGGAAATCTTCTCAATAATGGGTAATTGTACTGATAGATTACCTAAAAAATTACGAAGACTCAGAGATTCTATTATTTTTTTAGACACAAGGTTTCTTTCCTCATTTGACAGTATTATAGTTAACTTTGATTGCAATGCTTTAAGGTATTTGTCTTTAAATATTCAGGAGTTTTTGTTGCTGAATAACTCAGTCAGACTGAGGGTGCAGTGACAATGATGGTGAAGTCCTTTGTTGAGGTTGGGCTGGGGTGGGGATGTGGAGAGCAGGTAGAGTCTTTTTTAGTCCTCAGTAATAAACTTCCTGTTAGGAGATTTGTTGTTTAAGTGTGGAAGATAGGAGAGGAACTCCAGAGTTGGGTCTGAGAGAACACGATGTGCCTCTGTGTGTGTGTGCATGTGTGTGTGTGTGGGTGTGTATGGAGTGTGTTGCACGTGTGTGTGTGTTTTTTTTTTTTTTTTGTTGTTTGTGTGTGTGTGTGTTGTGTATGTTGTGTGTGCGTGTGTGTGCATGTGTGTGCGTTGTGTGTATTTGTGTGTGTGCGCGTGCGTGTGTGTGCGTGTGTGTGTGCGTGGTATGTGTGTGTGCACGTGTGTGGTGCATGTGTGTGTGCGTGTGTGTTGCGTGTGTGCGTGCTGTGTGCTGTGTGAGCGGTGTGTATGTGTGTGCACGTTTGTGGTGCGTGTGTGTATGTGTGTAGTGTCTGTGCGTTGTTGTGTAGGTGTTGTGTGCGGGTGTGTGTGTGTTGTGTGGTGTATGTGTGTGTATCGGTGTGTGTGCGCTTGGGTGCTGTGTGTGTGTGTGTGTGGCGTGTGTGTGTGTGTGTGTGGTGTGTGTGTGTGCGTGTGTGTGTGTGTGTGTAGGCCAGAGGTCAACTTCAAGTGTCATTCCTCAGGAGCTATCTTTCTTGTTTTTTTGAGTCAGGGTCTCTTACTGTTTCGTTTTTAGAGACAGGGTCTCCCTGTAGCCCCAGCTGGCCTGGAACTTGCTATGTAGACCAGAATGGCCTTGATCTCACAGAGATCCACCTGTCTCTGCCTCCTGAGTGCTGGGATTAAAGGTGTGTGCCACCATGCCCGACTAGGGTCTCTCACTTTTAACTAAAAAGCACTGATTCAGCTAAGCTGTCTGGCCAGGGGCCCATAAGGATCCGCTGATCTCCACTCCCCAGTGCTGAGATTACAAGCACACGCCAGAACTTTACCGAGTGAACCATCTCCTCATACCCAAAGAAAGTGATTTCCAAGTGGACTCCTGAAAGAGGAGTAACATGGAGAAGGAAGGGACATGTGGAGTCAGGGAGCAGCAGACATTGCCAAGTGTGGAGAGATTGGAAGGAGAGAAGAATGAGGTGCTGTCTCTGTAAATGTTCCCTTCTATGGGAGAGCAGCCCACACTTGGTCAGTAGCCATTTCGGAGCTCTGCCTCCTTCCCCACCCTGCTTCAGGCTCAGAGAAACAGGCAAAGAAACAGAATCTAATTAGGGCATTGCCAGCTAATTTAATGGGTTGTTCCTACAGAGCAAACGGGGAGAAGCCTTCACTCGCACGGCCCTTTGGGCGCTCCGTTACATTGATCCCGGGCTGGTCCTACCCAGGATGGCAGAGAGCCCTGCCCTACCCCGCCCTTGGCTCTTCTCCCTCTACATAAACTGGATGGGAGGAGTCACTGTTTCAGTAGCTCATTCAGTAGCACTGTCTCTGCGTCTGATGTCAGGGAAAGTCCATTCTAAAGAAAGTTTAAATAGTCGGGGCTGGAGAGAGGGCCTAGCGTTAAAAACACGGCTCTCAGGAGGACGGTTTGATCCCCAGCACCCACAAGGCGGCCGAGAGCCGTCCTGAAAACTCCAATTCCAGGAGAACTCCAGTTCCAGGAGAATCCGACACCCTCTTCTGGACTCCGCGGCATTGCACGACACGGGTGCAAACTTGCATGCAGACAGTACATCATTCAACACATACAGAATAATAAAAATTAATAAAATAAAAAAAGAAAGTTAAATTGTCCCACAGATGTGCTGGGGAGAGAGGATGAGTATCATGCTGAAGGCCAAGTTTGTGGATTTGTGGAGAGTTGCAGCTTTATCTTGTGTGAAATGGAAAGCATCGAAGGGCTATAAGGATTATCAGTTGCTTTAACAGAAAACTCACTCTAGCTGCTACGTGGCTTGGAGGGAACAGGACATGGGAGGGGTGCCTAATGGAGAAGTGCTAAGACAACCCAGGCAGAAGAGTAGAGTGATGGAGCAATTGCAGAGATGCTTAGAAGGTAGAAGCAAAACAGAACTTAGTAAGAAGCTACAGAAAGGCCAGGGTCAAGGACCGCTCTGGCTGAGGAGGAGGGGCTCTCTGCTGAGCTTGGCAGCACCGACTGCAGTAAGGTGATGGAGTCAGTTTTTAATATGTTAGAGTTTGGGGGGAAAGATGACCATACAATATAGATCTAGATAATAACCTGGAGCAAACTGACAGTATAGTACAAAAGTACGATTTTGTTTTTGTGGCAGAGTCCCATTATGTAGCCCCAGCTAGCCTGGAACTCTCTGTATAGATAGACCAGGCTGGCCTAAAACTCATAGAGATCCACCTGCCTGTGCCTCCCAAGTGCTGAGATTAAAGTCATGGCCACCATATCCAGCCTCTTTAATCTTGCCTCTGTGTGTGTGTGTGTGTGTGTGTGTGTGTGTGTGTGTGTGTACAACCTTGGGTGTTGGTCCTTGCCTTCCTCATTGTTTGAGGCACTGTTTTCTGTTAGCTGCTTTATATGCCAGGCTAGATGTGCCGTGAGCTTTCCATGGATTCCCTCCTTTCCACCTGCCATCTTGCCATGGGAGCATGGGGTAATAGACTTGTGCTACAGTATCAGGCTTTATGTGGGTTCTGGGGGTTTGAACTCAGGTCTTCATAAACACTTTACCTATAGAGCTATCCCCTTAACACTCAAAGTGCTATTTTAAAACAGTTTCAGTTATTTTTTAGTATTATTGTGTTTGTTTGTTGTGGTGGTGGGGTGGTGGTTGGTGTGTGTGTGTGTGTTACGTCACTGCACACTGTGGAGGCTAGGGAGAACACTTTGTGGGTCATTTCTCTATTTCACCTTTATGGGGTTCTAGGGATTGAACCTCAGTTGCCAGGCTTGGGCAGGAAGCTCTAGTAAACCATCTCTGGCCCCAAATTGCTGATTTTCTAAAGGACACGGTCTCACTGTAAAGCCCAGGTTGGCCTGAAACTTACTATGTAGACCAGGCTGGCCTCAAACTCACAGAGACATGCTTGCTTCTGGCTTTTGAGTGTTAGGTTTAAAATGTGTGCTACTACATCCAGCCCCTGAAATTGCTATTTTATAGTACATTGAATGTTACACATATTTAAGCACACTTTTTTAATAATTTTATTTATTTTTGTATGTATATGAATGTAACTGTCTGATAGTAGGTTTGTGAACAATGTTTGTGAAATGCCGCAGAGGTCAGAAGACAGTCTCAGATTCTCTGGAATGGAGTTACAGATGGTTCTTTTGTTTTGTTTTGTTTTTTTGGTCTTTTTGAGACAGGTCTCCCTGTAGCTCTGGCTGTCCTGGAACTCACTCTGTAGACCAGGCTGGCCTTGAACTCACAAAGATCCGCCTGCCTCTGCCTCCCAAGTGCTAGGATTAAAGGCGTGTGCCACCACGCCCGGCTTTCTTTTTTTTTTTTTTGGTCTTACAGACGGTTCTTAGCTGCCATGTGGGCACTGGGGATCAAACCTGGGTCCTCTGCAAGAGCAGTCAGTGCTCTTAACCGCTAGGCTATCTCTCCAGCCCTTAAGTATGCATTTTTGTACATGTCATAGATCAATTAAATATCACCTGCTAAATTTCTAATATTTTAAGTAGTAGCATATGGCATACATCAGGAAGCCAAAGGAATAGCTCAGTACAGATGTTCCCTGTGTGTTTTTTGCTAAAGTTTCCCAACTTGGTTTTCCTTAGTGTTTTATTTGATCAGTCTTAGCATGCTTTCTTGTATGTACTTTACTTCCATTGGTTAATTCCATACTTCATTTCAGAACTGGCATTATAATGCTAATTAGATGCTACCTTTTGCAAGCAGATGACTGGATTAGATGTTTTATCTCTGTGATTTCCATCCTCTTCAAATACTGGGCATGAGCATGAAAAGCAGAGATTTTGTGGTTGTTTTGTCAGGTGGGGGACTTGTTGCTTAATCACTCCGCAGTTTCTGTCCATCCATCCTGCCCAAGTGCAGCTGCCAGGAAATCTGAACTAGTCAGTGGCTACTGGCTACTGGGTCCTGGCTGCTGTGCAGCTCCAGCCCGCCTTTCCAGCTGTGCCCTCACAGTCTGATTTTGTTCCTCTCAAACTCTGTGAAGGTATGCTTGGTTTCCAGCATAACTTCACAGAGTGAAGGTTTCCAGCCTTCTTCTCCCTGTTTCTGATTTCAACAAGCTCTTCCTTTGTTCCAAATATTCTTCCTGGTCTTAGCCTATCCTGTTTCTTTTCTTTCTTTTTTTTTTTTTTACATAAATTTATTTTTATTTTTTTAATAAATCCAGACCTGTGTCTGCCCATTCCCCACCCCCGCCAGAGATCATGATTCTGCAAACATGTTTTCATCTTTTCTTCCAATTTCTCCATTGAGGAAGTTGACTACGTTTTGAGCAGAAGTTCACTGTTTCAGTCAGTTCCTTTGATGCACAGTCCTTTCTGTTGTTGTTGTTGTTGTTGTTGTTTGTTGTTTGTTGTTGTTGTTTCCAATATGCATTATGCCCAACTGCTTGGACAAAAGCTCAGGGGGCCCTACACAAAAATACTTCAACTATTGTAATTGGCCTAGCTAGCCACAGATGAGGGATACCATTCGTTGTTTGTTTTTCTGGGACTGGTGTCATTTCACTCAGCATGATGTCCTCTACCTCCAGCCATTTTCCTGCAAAGCTCATGATGTCATCTTTCTTTACTGCTGCATAGAACTCCATGTTGTAGATATACCACATTTTCTCTATCACTCGTCAGTTGAGGGGCATTTGGGGTTGGTTCCAGCTCCTTGCTATTGTGAAGAGAGCTGAAAATAAACATGGCCATGCATGTATCTCTGTGTGGGGTGAGTCTTGAGGGTACATGCCAGGAGTGGTATGGCTGGGTCAGGTGGCAATGTTTATTCCAAGTCTTCCAGGGTTTCCATCCACACTGCTTTCCATAGTGGCTGCACGAGTTTACATTCCCACCACAGTGAATGAGTGTTCCCCTTTCCCCATACTCTCCAGCCAGCATTGTGTATCCTCTGTTTTCTTGATCCTAGCCGTCTTATGGAGTTGAGTAATGATATCTTAAAGTGGTTTTGATTTGCATTTCCTTGAATGATTAGTGATGTTTGAAACACTTCTTAGTGTGTTTCTCAGACATCCCTAATTCTCACTTGTAAAGTCTCTGTTCAGTTCTTTGCTCCATGTGTTGAGTGGTCATTTGTTTTCTTTATTCTTCATTTTTTTTGAATAGTTTAATATTCGTGAAATTTCAAATGCTTTGTCAGATGTATCTGCAGTGAAGGTTTTTTTTTCTGTATTTTTCTCTTCACTTCCCTTGATTGTTCTTTTGATGTACAGAAGCTTTTGAGTTTAATGAGGTCCCATTGTTCAATTGCGACCTTATTCTTGCACAGCTGCTGTCATTTAGGAAGTGTTTTCCTAACGCCTATGTCTGTCTACCTGCTGCCAACTTTTTCTCTATCACCTCAGAGTTTGGGGTTTCACGTTGAGGTCTTTTGATCCCTCTGGAGTTGACTTTTGTACAGGGTGAGAGGTAGGGTTTAATTTCATCCTTCTCACAAGTGGTGATCCAGTTTTGCCAACACCACTTGCTGAAGATGTGCTTTGTTTTCTCCATTGTGGCTTCTTGGCCTCCTTGTTCAAGTAAAAGATGCTGAATATTGTATGTGCTCAGATTTGGGATATTTGGTTTTGTTCCATTGGTCAACACGGTCTGTTTTTTGTGCCAGTACAGGCTGTTTTTATGACTATAGCCCTGTAGATATATTGAAGTCCTGGTATAGAGATCCCCCCTGTGTAGCTCTTTTCACTCAGGGTTTTGCTTTGTATTTGGGGTCTTTGTTTTTCCAAATGAATTTAAGAACTTTTGTTTCAAGCCTGTGAGAAATTCTTGGGATTTTGATTGGAATTGCTTAAATTATAAAGAGTTTTGGTAAATGGACATTTTTACAATGTAATGTTCCCAATCCATGAGCATGGGAGGTTTTACCATCTTCTGATGTCTTCTTCATTTCTTTCTTTAAAGGTTTAAAACTTTTTGTTGTAGAGATCTTTGGTGTCTTTGGTTAGGTTTTGTTCCTATGGTATTTTATTGTTTTTGAGGCTATTGTGAGTGGGAAGGTCCGTTGAAGCTCTTTCTCTCAGTTGATTGTTCTTGGTGTAAGAAAGGCAATTGTATTTTTTAATTAATTTTTTTTATTTTCTTTTTTGGCATTCTTTGTTATCTTTCTAGGAGTTTTTCTGGTGGAGTCTTAGATCCCTTAAGTAAACAAGCATATCATAGCTAAATAGGGATAGCTTTGATTCCTCTTTTCCAATTAGTACTTTTTTTTTTTTTTCTTTTTTTCCTTTCTCTGCACATGTTTAAGCATATTGTAAGAGGCAGTGGTGACAGGGGGAAGCCTTGCCGAGTTCCTACCTTTAAAGGGAATGTTTGTCATGTGATTCCAATTTAGGATGCTATTGGCTGTGGTTTCACTATGTATATGGCTTTGATTACATTGAGGATGATCCCTCCAATCCAGTTCTTCTAGGACTTTAAGCATGAAGGGTGCTGGATTTTTGTCAAAAGCTTTTTCAGCATCAATTGAGATGATGGTGTGGTTTTTGTCTTCATTCCATTTATGTGGTTTGATGAGTTTATTGATTTTCATATGTTGAACCATCCTGCATCTCTGGTATGAATCCAACTTGGTCATGATGGATGATCTTCTTGATGTGGGTCTGTATGCATTTGCCAGTATTCTGTTTAGAATTTTGGCATCTGTGTTCATTAGGGAGATGGGTCTATAATTCTCTTTTTTAGTTGTATCTTTCCTGGTTTTGGTAATAGCATGATGGTGGCTTTCATAGAAGGAATTTGGGAGAATTCCCTCCGATTGTATCCTTTTAAACAGTTTCAGTAATAATGGTTGTAGGTCTTTGGAAATGTTTTTATAGAAGACTGCTGTGAAACCGTCTGGGCCTGGGCTTTTTTTCAGTTGGGTGGTTTCTTATTACCTCTTCAAATTCTTCATGTATTTGGTCTGTTTAAAGCTGTTGGATCTCTTCTTGGTTGAGCTTTTGGTGTTCCAGGATTTTCAGATAACTCATCCATTTCTTTCTAGGTTTTATCAAATTTGGTATGAGTAATTAGGTTCTTGAAATATTCCCATCGTAGATTTTCTGGATGCTTTTCCTTGTATTAGTTGTGATATTTTCCCTGTTTCATCATGGATCTGTTTTTTGGAGGTGTTCCTTCTTCTTTGGTTAACCGGGCATAGGTCTGTCTATCTTGTGACTAATCCTGTTTCTGACAATTTGCCCTGGCTACCTTAAATATCCTTCCAACAGGAGATCAAGAAAATGGCACATTTAGGGCTCTGGGGACATGGGTGGGATTGCCTGGTTTGTAGCCTTGGGCAAGTGGGTGTCACACAATTTCTCCCTCTTTTAAGCATTGTTGGAGTGTTTTCAACTCTCTATCCTTTTCTTAGGTAATGAAGAATCATAGATGATGTCACTGAAGAGTTAGCCAGTCATCTTTAATGAAGAATTAAGCATTTAGGGTCCATAGCATTTTTTTTTCCATTTTGAAATGAAGTCAGTTGCATGGGCTTGTTCCTTTTCCTCAGTTAAGTTTTTTTTTTTAATTTATTTATTTATGTATTTTTTATCAAATCTAGACCCGCATCCCCTCATCCCCCCACCTCACCAGAGCTCATGCATTCTGCCAAACATGCTTTTCATCTCTTTCTCAGTCTTTCTCAATATTCTCCATGGGGAAGTTGACTGTTTTGAGCAGAAGTTCACTGTTTCAGTCAGTTCTTTGATGCAGTCCTTTCTGTTGTTGCTGTTGTTTCCAATATGCATCACTCCCAACTGCTTTGGACAAAAGCTCAAGGGGCCATGCACAAGAAATACTTACAACTAGGTAATTGGCACTAGCATCCACAGATGAGGGATACTATTCATCCTCAGTAAAGTTTTAAGAGTCTGGCTTCACCCTAGGTTATATCTAAGCTGGTTTGGTGACAATATCAGAACAGACCACATTGTATGGCTACTGAGTAGAGATGGATCATGGATGAACTCAAGATCACCCTTAAAAACTTGGAAGAAAAGTTATCCTCTGGTAATTAAATTGATCAATTGTATTTTAATGGAATACGATAGACTCTAAGAATGGCAACCTTCATTCATAAATTCAGCAAACATTTGAATAGTTACGCTGCTGGTAACTATTTTAATTAGAGGACACAGACTGAGTCCTTCTCACATGGGGCTTATATTCCAGTCAGATGAAATAAACAATAAGCTCAAATGGGAATAGTGGTATGGTATGTTACGAACAGAACAAGAGGAGACACAGTAGGGAGAAAGGAAGGGTCGGGCTTAGATTGGACTGTAACTTATCCAGTCACTAATTGAAGTTAATGATGTCACTGGCACAGCCAAAATATGGGTTGTATAGTTGGAAGGAGGATGGTTTATATAGAACCTGGGAGTCAGATAACCCTCATTGAGGTAAAGATCTTGGCTTGCTAAAATGACCGGGCTGGGCTACAGAGAAACATTTTTTGCGTTGTAAGGAAAGGTTTTATTGGTTTTCTTTTGGCTTAGACAATGTGTCCTCTGCCTCCAGATAAGTTGCCCCTCTCAGCTCCTGCCGTGCTTGAAAAGCATCTTTGATCACAAATCTGATGGACAATTCCCTTTCTGTGGATAAAGAAGGAACCAGGGAAAGGGTAGCTGAACATTTTGATTGGAAGCATTTTTTATTCATGTGAATATACAGGCTTCTAGTTTGTGGCTTAGTCTTGTGTATACAGTCCATCAATAACAATTTCTTCATTTCCTGGTGTCAAATATAATCTAGGTTTTGATTCTACAAAGCCCAGGCAGATCTCTCACTGTGGAGAGCTCATCACAGGACGCTCTTCTAAAATCAGCTTGGCTAAATTTCCCGCTGGCCTTGCCCTGCTCTGGTACTTCAGGACCACACCACTCTGAGAGGCTGAGTGGGAGGGGCAAACGCAGATCTGCCTTCCATGCAAACACAGATGTGATTTCCTGCATTCAGCATTGCTGATGTCCTGGGCCTGCCCATGGGACTTAGTTTTCTGTTTACAATGGAAAATTTAAGCCAGGCATGAGTTTCACAAAATTAATTGATGCAAACAAACATTAGCACTGGACACATTACAGGTGACTGAGTTCATTCGGAAGAAATGCAGGCTTGGATTTCCTCAGACTAGGCTGGAGCTTAAATGGTGATAGTTCCAGCAGGAAGTTGTGGCTATACGTACTACATTTTTCTTTCTATTTCCAGATATATTTTGAAATTGTATTAATGATATTTGAATCTTCATATAGTTTGAAATTTTCAAGTATAATAACATAAAGTCCTTGATATTTCCCCATTAAAGAATTATTTAAGAAATTGTTTAAGAAATCAAACTATATTTACAAAAAATATTTAGAAAATATTTACTTGTTAAATCAGAAGATCTATTAACGTCCCTTTCAAATCATGTTTAAACCCTCTTCTTTCCCTTTTAAAAAATTTCAAGCATACCTTTAGTACTCATGACATTATGGAACCTAATACTCCCTAGATCCTGATACTATACTAATCTCAGACGCAGTCTGGATGGATTTATTTAACAGAAGCCATGGAAAAGAACATTTTCCTTCCCACTATCTAGCTGCATGGAAATTTCTCTGAATAAGGGCGGAACATGCAACTGCATGGGGTATAGCATCACTGACCATAAGCCTCCCTCCACTAGGCTGAGGTACATTAGAAGTACATTTAGAGCACTTCCTTGTTAAAAAGAAATTAAGAGTATTTATTATGTCATTGGATATTGCAGGGACAATTTATGGCTGTAGTTCATAATAGTAAGTTATAAGCTTGCGGACTAACCGTGACAGCTCTTGAGTATACACTAGTGTTTCCTAGGCATTCATTAGGGTGTGCCTGAAGCTGCAGAGACTTGGGATCTCTTCTGTTCTGTGTGTATCAGTGAGCAATGGCTCTGAAATCATCACTTTGCAGCAGTAATAGAGAAGGTTAGGCTTATGCTGTGTGTCTTAGCCTGCCTCATGATCCTCTTCCTCCAAAAGTCTCCCTCCACAGGAGGACCACTCCACCCCTGGGATGTAGACTCCCGTGGAAATTTACATTTAGCTTAAAGACAATGTTACATTTGTGAAGTGCATCTACTATGATGATACCATAATATTTAAAGGAACATTGTGGTTTTTTTTTAATTTCTATTTCTTGCAATTCTCTCCATCCTTATCCAGATAAAGGGAAAGATGTATGTTTTTGTTTGCTCTCTTCTATCACTAGGCTTTGGGCTAGCCTGTAGCATTGTGCTGTATGTAGATTGTTGGAAAGATGATGACAGATTGTCTACAGAATACTTTGCAGAATCTTTTGCTTCTTCTTGGTGACTCACTGCCCATTGTGATATCAGCAGATATTGGGGTTTGGAGGGGACCTCTGGTAGGGATTCAGGTTCTTGTGTCCTGTAACAAAGAACTGAGTAGACAGGTTGGAGAGATGGCTCAGTGGTTAAGAACTCTTGCTGTTCTTCCAGAAGACCAGAGTTCAGTTCCCATCACCTACATTAGGCGATTCACAACTGCCTGTACCTCTAGCTCCAAAGGATCTGATGTCTTCTTCTGCCTCCACAGCCACCTAAACACACACACACACACACACACACACACACACACACACAAATTTAAAGAACTGAACAAAGACAAGCAGTGATAACAGAATCAAGGACAGTTTATTGGGAAAAGATATGTTTTTGAAGGAGGAGGTGGGCTGAAGCAGAGGGAAAATTTAGTAGTTGAGTGGCCTTGCTTACAGACTTATGGTTTTCACAGCACGTGGTAGAGTGTCTGGGAGCATTTGTATGGCAGACGCCTTCTCATGCTTGTTCCAGCTCTCCCATGGAGCACTGCACACAGTTTCATGCATGCATGTCTCATTGGCATCTGAAATCACCACTCAGCACTGTACATTTCCATATTATAATGAGCCGTAGGTCATCTGTACTCTCTGCAGAACCTCTGCATCTTCTCCAGTAGATTTAGTGGGCTTGGCAAAAGGGGAACCTTCCTTTTTGCCAACTAGTTTCTTTCATATGCATTTGTAGTCTTTGAGGGTCCTTACTCTCTGCCCTATGCTCCTGCCTTAACTGAACTTTAAGAAGAAATCCATGGATGTACAGGAATAAATTCTGAGTTGTGTCAGAAAGTAGAAACCACATGGCTTTCTTCATTCTACAAGCTGCAGGTGAAGTTGACTGGAACCTAAGGCTGGTGCAAGGACAAACAGCATGGTGGTCACAGTTGGCATAGTCTACCGGGTCCTCCTCCCGCTGGCAGGGTGAGCATACTTAGATCTGGGCCTAGGCCAGTTCAGGAATGAGATGGCTGTAAGTGAGCTCAGTAGGAGGGACTGAGCCACGCTGAGTAACCAACAGCACCAGCACTCTTCAACAAGCGGATGGTGAGGTCCTGAGCATGCGCGGCCACCTAGGAAGGAAAGTGATAGAACAGGTCATAGCGTATGCATGCTCTGACATTCAGCCTGCCTACATTCAGTCTGCCTCGTTGGCCATGAATTAAAATATGAGCCACTCTACTTTAATGAAGTATAGGCTTTCTGACCTATAGGTCTTAATATCTGCTCCCTTTTTGTAAAAAAGAATGAAATAAGGATGAAAAATGGGAGATGAGCCATATAAGCAAAGGGATTCCCGAAGTTCCAGAGGACACTACTCTTCTGTGTTTGTGTGCTCCCTGTGAGCATCCTGCATTAATGTACTATGTGATTTTTGGCCTTTAGCTGTTAAGGTAAGGACCGTTAGGGAACCATTCCTCTTCAGTACTGAAGGTGATTTCCACTGTAATCTTGGATCCACTTCCTCCTTGCCCTGTCGTTGCCTTACTCTTACATTCACAGCTTGGGGTCCATGATCCTTTGGTACAAACCCATCACCAGCACTCTCAACATCTCTGTATCTGTCTTTCTGGACAAAACCTCAGCCCCTGAATGCACCAAATGTTCTCTGGGTCTGGATTAGCACTCTACCTGCAAGGTGCTTCTTCCTGGACTTTTCCACTACAGAGAAAAATTGGTCTTATTGTAAATTATGATCCACAGTCCTGGAATTCTTCTTCTCTTTAACACACCTATCCCAAGTACTCCTACTTTACATGGAAGACAGAAGCCATCAGATAGCAATTTTCTCTTCTTTTTAATTCAAAAATGTCAGCTACCACATCTCCATCCATGCTATCCTTTTCTTTCTTTAGGAAGCTGCCTCCACCTGACTTCCCCTCTGCTCCGAGATCCCGCCCACTCCTGCTGTCCTGGAGCCCTACTCTACTGGCCACACTTCTTTCGTTACATATCCAACCTATGACAGCATCAGTTTTTAATAACTCCAAGTTTCTTCCACTGGGAAAAATAATCCTCCACCCTAAATTCTCCTCTTTTCCCATATGACCTCAAAACAGCTTCCACGAAGGTTCCTGTGTTGGAGCTGAAGAGATGGCTTAATGATTAAGAGCACTGGCTGCTCTTATAGAGGACCCAGGTTCAATTCCCAGCACCCACATGGCAGCTAACAACTGTTGGTAATTCCAGTTCCAGGGGATCTGACACCCTCTTCTGATCTCCACAGTCACTGCATGATACAAGAACACTTATATGCATGCCAGCAATACGCTTGTACACATAAAGTAAAAATAATAAATATATTTTTAAAAATTCCCATGTCCTCCAGTAACTAAATTGAGAGGGAAATTTATTTATTTACTAACTCCCTCAGCAGAGTCAATCCTCTTTCTCATAAAAATTGGTTTTTTGCTTAAAAAATTAAATTTATTATTATTGTGTGAGTATATTATATGTGTGTATATGTGTGCATATGTGTGTATATGCACAGATATACACACATATGGGCCCATGTATTCCATGGAGCATGTGTGGAGGTCAAAGGACAACTTTTGGGAACAGTTCTTTTCTTCCACTTCAGGGATTGAGCTCAGGTTGTGAGGGTTGGCAGCAATTGCCTTCATCTGTTAAGCCATCTAGTTGGCCCTTGTTTGAATTTTAAACAAATTGCTTTTAATTATGCACGTAAGTGTGTGTCTATGTGTGGGTCTGTGCATGTGAATACAGGTGACCATGGGGGCCAGAGGTGTAAGATCCCTGGAGCTGGAGTTACAGGTGGCCGTGAGCTGTCCTACGTGGATACTAGAAACTGAACTCAGGTCCTCTGTATGAGCAGTATGGGCCCTTAGCCACTGAGCCATCTTTCTGCCTTCCCTAGTTTGACTTTTTCTCTGTAGAAAATGTCAAACTTCCATAAAAGGAGAGAAATTAGTCAAACAGTACCCCCAGATACCTGTCAGCCAGCCTAACAGTTTTACATTTTGCTGACTTTATTATGAATATATAAACAAGCAGCCTATTTCTGTTTTTTCTGCTGAAAGATTTAAAACTAAATACTAGATAAAATATTATTCTTCCTCTGCATATTTCATTATATGTCTGTGAACAATAGGCTTGCCTAATTAACTAGAAAACATATTTTATAAAAATAAGTAATAAGCATTTAAAAACAAACTTAAGGGGTTGGAGAGATGGCCTATGGATAAGGGTGCTTGGCTGCAGGTCCTACGTTTGGATCCCAGCACGCAAGTCAAAAGCTGGCTGTGGTCACACACCTGCTGTCACTCCGAGATCCCGCCCACTCCTGCTGTCCTGGAGCCCTACTCTACTGGTCACACTTCTTTCATTACATATCCAACCTATGACAGCATCAGTTTTTAATAACTCCAAGTCTCTTCCACTGGGAAAAATAATCCTCCACCCTAAATTCTCCTTTTTTCCCATATGACCTCAAAACAGCTTCCACGAAGGTTCCTTTGTTGGAGCTGGAGAGATGGCTTAATGATTAAGAGCACTGGCTGCTCTTATAGAGGACCCAGGTTCAATTCCCAGCACCCACATGGCAGCTAACAACTGTTGGTAACTCCAGTTCCAGGGGATCTGACACCCTCTTCTGATCTCCACAGTCACTGCATGATACAAGAACACTTATATGCATGCCAGCAATACGCATGGGGGCCGAGACAGGAGGGTTGCTGAAACTTGCTTGTGGTCTGCCTAGCCTCAGGGTCAGTGAGAGGCTGACTCAAAAGAATAAGGTAGAGAGTGGTGGGGGAGGACACCCAGTGTCCACCTCTGCCTCTTACACTGGACAGGCGCACTTCCCTCTCCTCCTATATGTGCACATACAACACACACACATGTAGACCACACACACATACAGACATACACAGACACACACACATGCATGCACAAAATTATATACTATTATAACATATAATGGATAAACTGAAGATTGACTAAAATTCAATAATCTGTTCCTATTATTTTACATTCAGATTATATTTCAATTTACCAGATTATATAAAAAGCCTTTGTTAGTTGGTTTATTTAAATTGAGATCCATGCTAAGTCCACACAAGGCATGTGATTGCCCTGGCCCTAAATCTCTTCTGATCTATAATAGTTAGCCAGCCTCCTTCTAAGCCAGTTGTCAAATAGACCAGCTCTCTTATAATGTGAAAGCACACACACTGGGCTGATGGAGCCCCTGGTTAAATTTCTGTATTCCTCTGCCTTGTATGTTCACCGAACTTCCAAGTTGCGTTGAGAGACTTGAGATTCAGATTCCTCTTCCCATGCATGGTAATCCACGGCAAGGGTCATTCCCACACTTGGCTCATAGCTGTCAAGTTAACTGCTGATTTTTTCCTTAAAGGAATATATATTATATTATATATATATATATATATATATATGCATTATTTTATAAAATTGAAAGGGCAATCTCAATTAGAATCGTATGTGAAATAGAATATTCCTGGCTTGGAATCTGCTTGCTAAATGCCAGGCTGGGAGGAAACAGAGGCCTGGAAGGAGGTTCACCTGACTTTGAGCTGTGGGAGGACCACAGCAAGAGGCTGATGGGTCTGTAAGATCCAGTTACAGGAAGAGGCCTCTGCACTGTGCATAGGGATGAAGGAAAAAAGAACAATCTCCCCTGTGCAAACACAAGAAAGATCCAGTCCAGACACCAGGTGGAACTGCAAGACTTCCCCCAAGCTTCCCAGGTTGGAGTAAATAACAAGAATTCCCAAGTCAGAAGAGCTCCAGGTTTTATGAATTCTGCAATGCTCTAGAAGAAGCAGGGGCCTCAGGAACAGATGAATAATTTATGCCAAGTTATTGTTTCACAGACTTTTCACGCCTAGGTTCATGTTAGATCAACATAAAAGTCTCACACCCCTCCTGGGAGCTTTGTTCCTCCACTTGGGGAAAATCTACTTCTTTCATAGACCCTCTGGCCAAGAAGCTTTTATAAATCTTCACCTTCTGGAGACTGTGCAATGAAAATGATAGGTGTGGTTTTTGTTATGCCATGTTGTGTCTTCCCCTTCAAATACAT
This sequence comes from Rhizomys pruinosus, assembly GCA_009823505.1. Lineage (NCBI taxonomy): Eukaryota > Metazoa > Chordata > Mammalia > Rodentia > Spalacidae > Rhizomys > Rhizomys pruinosus. The sequence goes on from VZQC01000410.1 coordinate 5,136,847, forward strand.
GCTTATGTTATAACCCAGATGGGTTCTTTATTTTATGCATGCCTTTCTTGCTATGCGTTAAAGGATTTAAGGGCTATGCTCCACACTGAGTCTCTTTGAGACTTTGTTCCAACAAGGATGTTCAAAGAAAGTCTGCGTAGACTGGGCCAAACATTTTTGGCAAAAATTTTCTTCCTTATATAGTTTGAATTTTGTATTTAGCCTCCATGGAGTTATATATTTTTCTTTTCTTATGCAGGCTTTAAAAGATTTGTTCATTTAACAAACAGTGATTTATATTTATCTGCCAACCGTGCTAAGTAACGAGGTTATGTGAAAAACAAGATACAGTTTCTGTGCTTGAGGTGGAAACAGAAAGGGGTCATTGATTACGAGACATGGGATGAGAGCTGGAGGAGGACGTGCGGATGGAGGAACACGAGCTGCATAATCCATTCCACTCTTCTCAAGACCATCACCCCCAAATCATTGATCTATGGAAGCCACAAGTCAAGACAGAGAAACAAGTATGTTTTCATTTATCAGTTCTTGGCCGCATTCATGTATTGTCATAAGCAATTGCATTTTGGAACCCAGAAGATTCCACTTTTCCATGGTCCTGGTGGAACAGAACTGACACTTCGCTCATCCACACACAAGAGTGTCTATCCACCAAGGTTGCCCTGACTCCCCTGTGGCCAGAGGAGCAGACATTTCCTGTGATCCCCAGACCCACGGGGCTCTCAAAGACCATGCCCAACAGATTCAGGGCAAAGCCAACCAGAGTGTGACTAATCCTCACTTTAGTCTCCTCTCAGGCAGTTCTGGGCCTTCTACGAGTCAGTGAGACTTAGAGCCATGAGTGCTGAGCATGAATACAAACTTTAATCCCTCACTTGGGAATAACCACAGCAAACTTAACATAAGCAAGGCTAGAGAGGCCAGTGTGTGGCGGGAAGTGATGTCACTTTATTTTTTTATTTTATTTTTTTGCTTTTTTAAAAATTTTATTTATTTATTATTTTTTATGTGTATGAATATACTGTCTGCATGTAGGTTTGTGCACCTGTGTCATGCAATGCTGTGGAGGTCAGAAGAGGACGTCAGATTCCCCTGGAACTGGAGTTAAAGACGGTTCTCAGCTGCCATGTGGGTGCTGGGGATCGAACCCAGGTCCTCTACAAGAGCAGTCGGTGCCCTTAACCGCTAGGCCATCTCTCCAGCCCCATAGTGTCACTTTAACAGCCAAGGAAGAAGCATCTTGTCTCCTGACTCAGCTTAAAAAGGGTGTGGGCAAGAACAAACATAAATAAGTAAATAAATCAACATATATGTGGGCAACAGATTGTGATTCTGGGCAGTATTCATCCACATGAGGCCAGATTCTCAAGCTTTGATTATTTAAAAACATGGGGATTTATTTTATTTTTAAGTGTGTGTGTGTGTGTGTGTGTGTGTGTGTGTGTGTGTGTGTGAATGTGTACATGGGTTCAGGAACCAATGGAAGCCAAAGGCACTGGATTCCCCCAGATCCAGTTACAGATGGTTGTGAGCCCTCTGATGTGTGTGCTAGGAAGTGAACCTGGGTCTTCTGCAAGAGCAACAAGTGTTCTTAACTATTGAGCCATATCTCCAGCCCCCTTTCAAATTTTCTTTTTCTTTTTTCATATTTTTACATGTAAACATGAGTGTATAAGTGTGATATACACATATGTATGTTTTTGTATGTATGTGAGAGAGCGTGCATGGATGTGTGCATGTACATGTGGAGGCCCAAGGTTGATGTCAGGATCATCTTCAATTGTTCTCCCCCTTGTACATTTGAGACAGGGTCTCTCAATCAAATCCACAGCTCTCAGTATGGCTGGTCTTGCTAGCCAGCTTATTCTGGGTACCCCCAGTCTCTGCCCTCCAAGGCTGGAACTTCAGGCCAGCCACCACACTCATCCACATTTATGTGGGCTTCAGGGCATCAAACTCCTGTCTTTACTCTTGTATGGCAAGTGCTTAAATAATTAAGCCGTTTCCCCATCCTCAAGCTCTTTGTAGAAATGGGAGTTGTATTGAAGTGACTCACCACATGCAAGCGTGAGGAGTAGAGTTAGTGATTCCCTCTGGCTTTTGAAAGAAAATGCAGACCACCACATCAATATCTGAAGTCTGGGAGTTTCGGCATGTACAAACAGCATTTACCGCACCACTTTTATTACGCATGATGCCATTTTGCTTTTCCCCTGAAGCTGCGGAGAAAAACGCAACATCATTTTCAGTTTTGTTTATAGAAGTTTCTTTCACCAGCACCCATAAAGGCCTATGGGTTTTTGAGGCCAAGAACTGAAATTCCATTCGTTATCATAGCAAGGTATTCCAAAACCTTAGAATAAAAAATGTTAAAAAACAAATAGAATATGGGACATGTAAACTTTTGTATCAAATGACTCAAAAGATGTTTTCTGAAGTTTAGCTGTTTTTCATTAATTATTCCAAAATAAATTCATGTTTTCTCTTGTTTTGGCTTTTTAGTGTGGAAAGCCTGGCTTGAGTTTAACGTATTAGGGTGCCCTCTGGTGGACAAATGAACTTATTGTGCTGTCCAGTGATTTAAGTGTTAAATAAAACCTCTGTATTCCATGCTGTAATTTCAGCTAACACATTGGTTAGATTTTTCGTTTGGAAGACATCTTGAAGTTAGGTAAAAATAATATGTGTAACACTGGCCATTTGTGAGTGTACATGTGTACACTAATATATGTAATACTGGCTATTTGTGAGTGTACATGTGTACACTAATATATGTAATACTGGCTATTTGTGTGTGTACATGTGTACACTAATATATGTAATACTGGATATTTGTGTGTGTACATGTGTACACATGGAAACCAAAGGTTGACACGGGCATCTTCCTCTATTGCTCTCCACCTTATCATTATTTATTTTTTTCTGATTTATTTATTTTTATTTTGTGTGCATGAGTGTCCTGCCTGCACATATGTAAGTGTACCACATGTGTGCAATGCCATCAGAATCCAGAAGAGGGTATTGGAATCCATGGAACTGGAGTTACAGATGATGGTTAGCTGCCACGTGGGTGCTGGGAACTGAACTCTGCAAAAGCAGCCCATGCTCTGAACCACTGAGCCATCTCTCCAGCTCTCTCCACCTTATTATTTTTCCAAAGCCAATTTTTATTGAACTTTTGTGCATTTCATACAACATTTCTCAATCAAATTTAGACCCACAACCCCTTCCCTGCCCCCCGCCCCACCAGAGCTCACGCATTATGCATTGTGCCGTACATGTCTTTCATCTTTTTCTCAGTCTTTTTTTTTTTTTTTTTAATTTTCCATTCAGAAGTTTACTGCTCTGGGCAGCCAGTTCTTTGACCCAGTCTTTTGTTACTGTTGTTGTTCCTTCCAATTTGTATCACTCCAAAATATGCACATATGTATGCCACATATATCAAGATTATTACGTCTTAAGTTTTAGCAACCTCAGCTTGTGAATTCTTTTTTACACTGAAAGATTTCATGTTTCCTGAAGGAATTATTTGAAGGCTCCTCCTTGGCAAGCCCTAACGACCATCAATCCTGCCCTTAGACTTCACACTGGGGTCTTTACTTTCCAAGGTCATCCAAATGAGGTCCAGTAAGCACCATGTCCTGTCTTGATCTTCTGGTACTGGCCTCCATGATACAGCCTGGGTAGTCCAACAATGACAGTCTATACTCTCTGAAAAGGCTGAAACCCCAGTAGCTGCTCAGTCCACAAGCTGGATGTCTTAGCAGTCCCCATCTGGAACTGAAGGTTTGGAGGATTCTTGGAGAGACATGAGTCTTCAGTCTATATTGGAAGGTTGAAAGGCTGTGTCTCATGTCTTTGAAGGATGGCAAAAGCAGTGGCAGCCACAGGGTAGCTGCACTTGCCAGTAAGAATTGAAGACAGGTTGGGGCTGGAGAGATGGCCTAGCGGTTAAGAGCACCGACCGCTCTTGCAAAGGACCCGGGTTCGATCCCCAGCACCCACATGGCGGCCGAGACCCGTCTGAAACTCCAATTCCAGGAGAACTCCAGTTCCAGGGGAATCCGACACCCTCTTCTGACCTCCGCGGCATTGCACGACACGGGTGCACAAACTTGCGTGCAGACAGTACATTCATACACTATATGGAAATAAATAAAATTAATTAATAAAAAAATTAAAAAAAAAGAATTGAAGACAGGCAAAACAACAGTACTCTTTTTTTTTTCTTTTTCTTTTTTACAGGTGTCTCATTGAAGGTGGAGTTCATCAATTCTGCTAGACTCTGGCCAGTGAGCCCCTAAAATCCTCCCGCCTCTGCCTCCTCACTGTGTGCTTACAAACTGGACCTCAACTCCTGGCTGTTGTTCGGGTGCTGCCATAGGAACTCACTTCCTCATGCTCTCATGCCTGCTTTTCCAGCTGAGTTACTGTCCCAGACCCGGTAATGACTACTGGTTATTTCTCTTGGAGCAACACTGTCCATTGGGCTGTACAAAGCATGAAAGATGTTTCATTGTGTTCGCCAAACACAGGAATTGTGCTCAATACGGAAAGGAAGACCATGACTTCCTGAACTCTTCCCTGTTTTCTGTGTGTGTTCCCAGCATGTTTGAACAGGGCTAATTCTTATGTGTCAGAGAAGGGGAACATTAACTCCGATAGGTACAGCAGCCTCACATGGGGGTGTAGGTGCAGAAGGAGAACACACTGTGGATCTGTCCCCAGGTTAGAGCAGAGCCGACTGTCATACCGGCCTCTGTTTCAGTAGGATTGGTGCTGGCATAGTAATCAATGAAGACATTTTTCTCCAGAGACTGAACTTTCCCCCTAGATGAACAGAATATAGATGCATGTGGTATCCCAGAAGCTCATGATGCAGAGACTGCCTGGACTCCTCATCTCCTCACTTTCTTAGACATGGCCGAGAACAGGAAGAGCCCCTAGGGTACTGGGGAGGACAGAATGAAGAAAAACCGGTCCAACGACCAAGTCGCAGTTCAGTAAAACTCAGTAACATTTGCCTGGTGTGCTGGTGCGCTTTAGTCTTATCACTCCCAAGGCCAGACCTTTGTGAGACTGAGGCCAACCTGGTCTACATATTGAATTCCAGGGGGCTACAGGGAGACCCTGTCTCAAAAAACCACCACTACTGCCACCAACAAAACCTCCAAACAGAAAATGTGGAAAATGCACTGTACTAATGAACATAATGTAGCTAACAGGTCACCGGCCTCCCAGGTGGGTCTAGACATGTCCACTCCTGATTTCTCACAAAATACTTCCTTTCTTTGTCTACTGTCTTAAACACTCTAATCATTATTACTTTACTAGTTACACAATTATCTTAATTACGTGATTGCTTACTAATCAGCTAATGCATTCAACATGTAGAATTGGCCCATTTTAGGAAAGCTTCTTTTGAAAATGAAATCACCTTGAAAACTGCTTTATCTGAAATTCTATGTATGAATTTGCATGGAGATAGAATTGGGTATTTATGTGCATAATATATCATTAGTTTATATTTTGAACATAAGCATTTAATATAACATTAGAAGTGAAATATTTCTCACATGTGACTTGTTTTAGAGACATTTTTATCTATGTCTATATTTATGTGTATGTGTGGTGTGTGTCTGTGTGAGTGTCTGCCATCTGTGTGGATGCAGGTGCCCACAGAGGCCAGAAAAAGTTGCTGGATTCTTTGGAACTGGAATTACAGGTGGTTGTGAACTGTTCGAACTCTAGTCCTCTGGAAGACCAGCCAAGTTGTCTTAACAGTTGAAACATCTTTCTAGCCTCCTTAAAATATTTTTAAAGCCAAAGCTTGACAACATACCAATTTAATAAGTTTAATTGGGTTATTTGTTGAGTGGGTAATACTGGTCAGATCAGTTGCATCAGGAGGACAATGACTAAGCCTGTTCAGTAGAACTAAAATAAATGCTGTTGGTCTATTTAAGAAAGATGAGACATCCTGACAGAACCTCACAAAGGAATAATTTAGATCAGAAGATGTTAACAGAATAATGTTTTTTTTCTTTCCTTTTCTTTTCCTCTTGTTTTTGAGACAGGGTCTCCCTGCAACACCATCTGGCCTGGAACTCACTATGTAGACTGGACAAGTTGGTCTTGAACTCACAGAAATCTGCCTGCCTCTGCCTCCCGAGTGCTGTGATTAAAGGTGTGCCACCACGCCCCACCTTTTTTGCTTTATTTTTATTTTGTGTGTATGAGTTTATTGCCTGCATGTTTATTTAAGTGCACTGTGTCATGCAATGCCCATGGAGGATAGAAGAGGGCATCAGATCCCTTGGAACTGGAGTTTTCTGAATGGTTGTTCGCCGCTATGCGGGTGCTGGGATTCGATCCTGGAACCTCTGCAAGAACAGCCACTGATCTCTCTCCAGCCCCATTTTTTCTTTCTTTTTAAACTAAAATCTACTGGGTATGCACTACGCGCCAGCTCATTTCAAGTGATGCACACACTTTCCGGTTCAGTTTTCTTAACAACCTATGAAGAAATCACTGATACACACGTCTTGGAGGCCACTGAAGCTTAGGACTCCACCTTCCGTTTCCCTGGTAACACTAGAAAGGTGGACATTATCTTTGTCCCTCCTCAAAGCATAGAACACCTCTGGTCTTGGGTGGAGACATGACAGTCTGATCTGCTTCAAGGATGGGAACATTTCATTCTGCCGTCTCCTCCCTCAAGAGTTAATCCTGGGCTGGAGAGATGGCCTAGCGGTTAAGAGCGCCGACCGCTCTTACAGAAGACCCGGGTTCGATCCCCAGCACCCACATGGCGGCCGAGAACCGTCTGAAACTCCAATTCCAAGAGAACTCCAGTTCCAGGAGAATCCGACACCCTCTTCTGACCTCCGCGGCATTGCACGACATGGGTGCACAAACTTGCATGCAGACAGTACATTTATACACATACAAAAATAAATAAGATAAAAAAATTTTTTTTAAAGAGTTAATCCTGTTGGGCTGTCTGGCAACTCACCTGGAGACCAGGCGATGAGATGAATAATGACCCCTAAGGAGATAATGTTTTTATCCTTCCCGAACCCTGCCTCCTTGCACTCACTTACAGAACCACCCTCATGCAGTTAGTCCGCCTGCTTTTCTGTCTTAAACCAAAGAAGTGCAACTTTCCCCCTTTTCTGTTCTATCTCTTCCCCAAGCATGTGTTCCCTAACACTTTGGGTTTCCTCGTTCTTTCTGTGACACTCTCCTGACCCCTTTCACCAAGTGGCTGTTTGTCCAACATTTATCTTACGAATGGACGTGACTTCCTCTCTTCCAAGATTCAATGATGGCCCCCCTGTTGTTAGTCTCTTAAACTCTAATCAAAATTACCCCAAGCTTCCTTCTGAGTCCATTTTAAACTTCTATCATTTTATTTTTTTAATTTTATTTATTTTATATGTATGAATGTACTGTCTGCATGTAGGTTTGTGCACTCGTGTCGTGCAATGCTGCGGAGGTCAGAAGAGGGCGTCGGATTCCCCTGGAACTGGAGTTCTTAGCCACCATGTGGGTGCTGGGACTCGAACACGGGTCCTCTTAAGAGCAGTGCTCTTAACAGCTGAGCCATCTCTCCAGCCCCTAAACTTCTTTTATTAATGGAACTAAGAATTCAAAGTGAAGGCTCATGACTTCCAGTTGCCCTGGCCATTGCATTCGCTTAATGACAGCACAGGAGAAATGGGGAGGATAAAGTAAATGAAATCATTGTAGTGAGACGGGGAGGCGGAGGAAGCAAAGACCCTGCAGCGGTGATGCAGGCATTGAACCTGAAATGAACTGTGGTGCTTCAGAGCACGCAGTTCCCGTGTTCCTAGTTTGGTCAACATACAATCTGCAACTCCAAGAGCTCAGCTCTGTGTTTTATTTTTTTTCCTTGTTGGCATGCATATCTGCAAGGATGATGGCAGAGTCCATCTTCCAGGTGCTCTGTGAGGTGGCCTTAGGGCTGGCGCAAGGAGCTGTTCCTTGCATGGTTCACTCTGCAGTGGTGCTCTTGCTGATAGACAGCAGCATTTGCTGAGGGGAAAGACACACAAACACACACACACACACACACACACACACACACACACACCTCCTTAGAAACATACCTTTGCATTGGGTTACTATTTCTAAAACATTATTAAGAAGAAAATGGCATAAGTTGTATGAACTATGTAACTCTACTTATAAAATGAAAGAATACATTTAAAAATTTTAAATTGATTACCACCAGTAAAGAGAGAAATAGAATAGAAAGACAGTCACAAAGCATTTTTTCCTGAATGTACTTTTTTCTATAAATTTAACTTTGAAAAGGAATATTTTACATACTTAACTTTTATCTTTTCTCATTAAAACAATTTTTTGGTTTTTTTCGGACAGGGTCTCACTATAGCCCCCGCTGGTCTGGAACACACTCTGTAGATCAGGCTGCCCTTGAACTCATAGAGATCTACCTGCTTCTGTCTTTGATGTGCTGAGATTAAAGCTGTGCACCACCATACTTGAAACTACTTGGCGTTTTGGCTAAGATCAAGTGTAGTATCTAGATATGTTGACCAAGCTGGCCTTGAACTCACAGATATCTATCTGCCTCTGCCTCCTGAGTGCTGGGATTAAAGGTGTGCACCACCATGCCTGGCCTAAAACAGCTTCTTTTATTAAATTTTTTAATTGAATTTGTGTGTATTTCATACAGAGCATCTTGACCAGTCCTCATCACCTTTACCCCATCCCCACTGCACCTTCCTAGAGTCCTCATCACCTTTATACCCCCTCCTGACGGCACCTTCCTAGAGTCCTCATCACCTTTACCCCATCCCCACGGCACCTTCCTAGAGTCCTCATCACCTTTACCCCCTCCCCACGGCACCTTCCTAGAGTCCTCATCACCTTTACCCCCTCCCCACGGCACCTTCCTAGAGTCCTCATCACCTTTACCCCCTCCCCACGGCACCTTCCTAGAGTCCTCATCACCTTTACCCCCTCCCCACGGCACCTTCCTAGAGTCCTCATCACCTTTACCCCCTCCCCACGGCACCTTCCTAGAGTCCTCATCACCTTTACCCCCTCCCCACGGCACCTTCCTAGAGTCCTCATCACCTTTACCCCCTCCCCACGGCACCTTCCTAGAGTCCTCATCACCTTTACCCCCTCCCCACGGCACCTTCCTAGAGTCCTCATCACCTTTACCCCCTCCCCACGGCACCTTCCTAGAGTCCTCATCACCTTTACCCCCTCCCCACGGCACCTTCCTAGAGTCCTCATCACCTTTACCCCCTCCCCACGGCACCTTCCTAGAGTCCTCATCACCTTTACCCCCTCCCCACGGCACCTTCCTAGAGTCCTCATCACCTTTACCCCCTCCCCACGGCACCTTCCTAGAGTCCTCATCACCTTTACCCCCTCCCCACGGCACCTTCCTAGAGTCCTCATCACCTTTACCCCCTCCCCACGGCACCTTCCTAGAGTCCTCATCACCTTTACCCCCTCCCCACGGCACCTTCCTAGAGTCCTCATCACCTTTACCCCCTCCCCACGGCACCTTCCTAGAGTCCTCATCACCTTTACCCCCTCCCCACGGCACCTTCCTAGAGTCCTCATCACCTTTACCCCCTCCCCACGGCACCTTCCTAGAGTCCTCATCACCTTTACCCCCTCCCCACGGCACCTTCCTAGAGTCCTCATCACCTTTACCCCCTCCCCACGGCACCTTCCTAGAGTCCTCATCACCTTTACCCCCTCCCCACGGCACCTTCCTAGAGTCCTCATCACCTTTACCCCCTCCCCACGGCACCTTCCTAGAGTCCTCATCACCTTTACCCCCTCCCCACGGCACCTTCCTAGAGTCCTCATCACCTTTACCCCCTCCCCACGGCACCTTCCTAGAGTCCTCATCACCTTTACCCCCTCCCCACGGCACCTTCCTAGAGTCCTCATCACCTTTACCCCCTCCCCACGGCACCTTCCTAGAGTCCTCATCACCTTTACCCCATCCCCACTGCACCTTCCTAGAGTATTCACCACCTTCACCCCATCCCCATGGCACCTTCCTAGAGTATTCATCACCTTTACCCCATCCCCACGGCACCTTCTTAGAGTCCTCATCACCTTTATACCCCATCCCCACGGCACCTTCCTAGAGTCCTCATCACCTTTATACCCCCTCCCCACGGCACCTTCCTAGAGTCCTCATTACCTTTATACCCCATCCCCATGGTACCTACCTAGAGTCCTCATCACCTTTACCCCCTTCCCCACGGCACCTTCCTAGAGTCCTCATCACCTTTATACCCCATCCCCATGGCACCTACCTAGAGTCCTCATCACCTCTACCCCATCCCCACTGGCATCTTCCTACAGTCCCCCACTGGAGTTCATACACTCTGTCATTTGTTAAGGCCTATTGGGTCAAGTTAGTGTCCCCAGATATTCCCCCGTGCAAGTTCATCCACTGAGGTATAGTCACCCTATCCAGAGTCCCTTACTTTAAGAAGATCAGCTCTTCCTCACATAATACTAAGCTGCCAATATTTCTTCAGCTAAGATTGGGTTCTGCTGCCCATTTCCCCAGTTCCATGCTAGGTTTTTGTCTGCTTGAGTTTGCATAGATCTTGTGCGTGCTGACACCATTGCTATAGGTTCATATGAGCTGGCTCCAGAAGCTTGTAGGATGCTATTTCCATATGGTCATGTACCTCCCTGGCTATTACAATCTTTCCGCCCCCCTCTTCCTCACTGGTCCCTGAGCCCTGAGTGAAGGACCCACACTCTGCAGACTCTTCTCCATGCTTTTGGCCATTTGTGACCTTTTATATTCCTGGTCCTCTGTTGCATGAGGGAACTTTATTAATTAATTTATTTATTTATTTATTTATTTATTTATTTATTTATTTATTTTTGAGACAGTGTCTCCCTATAGATTCAGCTGGCCTGGAACTTTGTAGACCAGGCTGGCCTTGAACTCACAGAGATCTGCCTGCCTCTGCCTCCCAAGTGCTAGGATTAAAGGCATGCCTGGCTTAAAGACAGTTCTTAGCCACCATGTGGGTGCTAGGAATCAAACCCAGGTCCTCTGTAAGACCAGTCGGTACTCTTAACCACTGAACCATCTCTCTAGCCCTGAGGGTGTTTTATTAATGAGAGTTGAGAGACTCATTAGTGTCTTCTTTACTCCTTGTTCTATGTTGTATGAGCCTTAGGTGTAGATGTGCTGCTTAGGCTTGGCCAATTCATAGGCAATGTCTGTGTGTGACCAGTTGTGGCACTCTGTAATAGTCTCTGTCTGGTACAAGAGAAGCTTCTTTGATGAGTGGTGACTGGGACAGTTGACTGTAAATATAAGGATACACGTTTTATACTCAGTAAGAAGCTACGTTAGTCTAGGGATGTGATCCAATTGGGGATTTCTCTAAGATCTATGACCTCTCCATGCATATGTATTTGGCTACGTTTACAGTACCACACATGAGTTTCATCCCATTAAGTGGGCTTTAAGTCCAATTAGGTAGTTTTTGATTGCCCCCAAGATAAAAGTGCCACTAAGGCACTAATGTTGTATATTGTAGCGATGATTGATGGGGTTATTTGGTCTTAAAGCTGGTGTTGGCTGATCAATTAATGTTCTTCCTTAGCAGCTCATGTGGTGCTCTCCAAAGCTATGAGAGCTTGCCTTCAGGGGAAGTGGCTTCCAGGTAAGTCCCAGCTCCACTCTACCCAATCCAGTTTCTGAAGTATGTCCTGTCTTCAGCAACAGGGTCTTACTTTCAAACTCTGGGAAGTAAAATAGCTTCTTAAAGCTGTTTTTTTTTAAATTTATTTTTATATGTATGAATGTACTCAGAGGTCATGCAATGCCTCAGAGGTCAGAAGAGGGTGTCAGATTCCCCTGGAACTGGAGTTAAAGACGGTTCTCAGCTGCCATGTGGGTGCTGGGGATCAAACCCAGGCCCACTGCCAGAGCATTCAGGGATCTTAACCACTAGGCCATCTCTCCAGCCCCTCTTAAAGCTGTTTTTCAAAAGTCCTACAAACAAACAAACAAAAGTCCTAGAAACAGGAGTGCACAGAGCTCAGATAGAGGGATTTTGCTGGACCACCTGAAGCACAGAGTACTGGGACTAAGCGAGCCACTCAGTCCCCCTCCCCCAACTGGAATCGTGAAGGGAGTGTCCAAGTGGGACCATAATAGTGATTCCATGGCTCAAGGCAATAAATGAAACAGCAAAACTGGATGGCAGGAAGTAGAGTGAGCACAGTGCTCAGCAGGGTACCAACTGGTTGTTACCTACCCAGATTTTGGAGAACCTTCAGAACAGAAAGGGAAGAGTGAGTTAGCAATATATAACCAAAATTGAAAGCCTGAAACCTAGACAAATCAACAATCCATAAACAAGGAGAAAACAATGAGGGCATCTGAAAGAAGCAAGCAAAGCAAGCCTTTAACACAGCGAAGAAACATTTGAGATTTGCATCAGAACATAAACAAAAACAAACCCACATGCAAAAAAACACAATTCAAGATCAACATGGGAAAAGTGCAGAATAATTCCAGACCAAACTCGACCAACCCTATAGAAGATTCCTACAATGAGATCTCCCTAGAGGGAACCCAGGACACAGATCTTAGAAGAGCAATCATAGACATATTCAAAGAAATCAAAGAATATAAAGAACAAATCAGAGAACTAAGGAGAGAGAATGAAAACTCAAGAAAGACCTAGAGGGAGAGAATGACAAACTTAGGAATGAACTAAAGGGAGAGAATGAGAAACTCCAGAAAGAACTAGAGGGAGAGAATTATAAACTCTGGAAGGAAGTGGGAACACTGAAAAGATCCCATGCTGAAATAAAAAAGGAAACCAACCAGTGAAGCAAGGAGCTACAGAAAGAGATTGAGAAGCTCCAAAGGGAAGTGAAATACTAAAGAAATCACAGGATGAAATGAAAAAGGAAATAGAACACTCACTCAATCAAGAGGAAAAGATGGGAAAAAGCCTCAGAAGCAGAATGGAGCAAAAAAAGGATATCAGACCTGAAAGATAACATAGAACAACTAAAAAGCTCAAGTAAAGATTATGAAAAATGTAAAAAATACACAAAAGTCATCTGAGATCTCCCAAGACCAGCTGAGGCAAGCTCAGGTAGGTAGGCAGCAGCTGGGTGCTTCGGCAAGGCTGATTATTGACTGATTTAACCTAGTTAATCCGTTAATCCAGTTGTCTTTGACTTAATTAGCTTTTGTGGCTGTGGGGGCAGAATTATCCTCCCAGCTGGTATAAAAGGCAGTGTTGTGTGAGTCTTGAGATCTGAGACCTCCTGATACCAGCTGAAGCAAGCTCGGGTGCTGGGGCATGGGCTAAAGAGTCCGCCCACAGCCCCCCCCCTCCCCCCAACTGGGACTATGAAGGCATCTGAAGAAGGCAAGCAAACCCAGCCTTCAACACAGTGAAGAGGCATTTAGGACTTACATTGGAATACAGGCAAAGAGAAGCTCATATGCCAGGAACATGAAGAAGAGACAACACAGGAAAGGGGCAGGGTAATCCCGCATCAAGCTCTACCAACCCTATGGAAGATTCCTACAGTGGGATACCCCTGGGGATGGCTCAGGACACAGATATCAGAAACACAATTGGGAAGATATTTAAAGAAGTACAAGATCATAAAGAGCAAATCAAAGAACTAAGAAAAGAGAATGAAGAACTCAAGAAGGACCTAGAGAGAGAGAATGACAAACTCCGGAAGGAACTGGAAACACTGAAAAGATTCCATGCTGAAAAAGATAAGGAAACCAACCATCGAAGCAAAGAGCTACAGGAAGAGATTGAGAAGCTCTAAAAAGAAGTAGAAATACTAAAGAAATCAGAAGAGGAAATGAAAAAGGAAATCAAACACTCATCCAATCAAGAGGAAAGGAATGGAAAAAGCCTCAGAAGCAGAATGGAGGAAGCAGAACAAAGAATATCAGACCTGGAAGATAACACAGAACAACTAAAAACCTCAAGGAAAGATTATGAAAAATTTAAAAATACANCTTCCTTCCTTCCTTCCTTCCTTCCTTCCTTCCTTCCTTCCTTCCTTCCTTCCTTCCTTCCTTCCTTCCTTCCTTCCTTCCTTCCTACCTTCCCTCTCCTCTTCCCTCCCTCTCTCTTCATCTTTTCCACCCTCCATCCCTTCTACCCTCCCTCTCTCCCTCCCTCCTTTCCTCCCACCCTCCCTCCCACCCTCCCTCCCTTTCTCCCTCCCTTCTTCCCCTCTCCTGCTCCCCAACACTACTTCATATATTTATTCTGAGTTTCTTTTTCTTCTAATTACTGTTATAAGATGAATTTCTCTCTAGTTAAATAAAAATAGACTGACTCTGGTTTTTGAATTCTTGCAACATTTTTTGGATGTACAGTTTAGGTTGTGCCTCAGCTTGTATCATCCTAAGTCATGGTCACAGGAGTATCTTTATACATAAATGTTGATAGAGACTTAGACTTGGGTCTGCTGCATATATTACTAATGTGGGTTATAAATACAGGCCAAAATATGCAAATGTAACATATGTACACTATCTGCTCCAGACAAACCTATTATTAATGATGTGGGTTGCAAGTATCTGTTTAAGATTATTACTGTATGTCTGATATGTTTATGTTTATTCAAGGCAGCCAGCCAGCCATGAGTCTCTTGGCATTTTTAAGCCTGGTGGTTATGAACATTGATTGCCTTTACCCTCCACTCTCTTACAAGGATGTTTGGCAGAGAACAGCAATGGAACAAAGATGTAGTTTATTCTCCCTCTAGAATAAAGGTCAAGTATGCTTATTGTCCATTAAAAACACCCCAGTTCCCTAACTACTTCTGTAAATCCACTGTTTTGGGAAATTTCACATCTGTCTCTAATTCACTGCATAGGAATCAGGGTTCAGTCCTCTGATTATTGATGCATGTAGTAAAGCCCTTCATCTCTTCATCATCTTTGAATTAGAAGCTCTAACTTCTGCAAGTATCTATGAAATTATGGTAAGCTAAATTAATAGCTTTTAAGTAAATAAAATCTCTGATCATTGTAGTTCTAGATAACTACATATTCTTTGATGGACTGATAATGTAACATATATATCTTTAAGTTTTCTGGAGATCATGTCTAAGTTTCTTTGTTATGTATTTATTTAATTATATGTATATGTTTTATATATATATATACATATATGTAATTATGTGACTATTCTGGTAAATTTTCTTCTATTTTATTCTTATGTCTGAGTATTACATATGCGCTACAGGTTTTTTGTTTTGTTTTGTTTTGTTTTTTTTTGTCTTTTCAAGACAGGGTCTCCCTGTAGTCTCAGCTGTCCTGGTACTCACTCTGTAGACCAGGCTGGCCTTGAACTCACAAAGATCCGCCTGCCTCTGCCTCCCAAGTGCTAGGATTAAAGGCATGCGCCACCATGCCCAGCAGGCTACAGTTTTTATACATTAGAAGATAAAGGCCTTGGGTATTCCTCACCAACATAACAGCAATTATCATTAGCAGTGCTGGGATAGAACCCAGGGCCTGTGTTTGCAAGGCAGTGCTGTACCACTAAGCTGCAACACCAGTCCAGGAACAATTGGCTTTATCCATTGAATTAAAAGTGTATTATGGGACTGGAGAGATACCTAGCGGTTAAGAGCACTGACTGCTCTTGCAGAGGACCCGAGTTTGATCCCCAGCACCCACATGGCAGCTGAGAACCGTCTGTAACTCCAATTCCAGGAGAACTCCAGTTCCAGGGGAATCCGAGACCCTCTTCTGACCTCCGCGGCATTGCACAACACGGTTGCACAAATCTACATGCAGACAGTACATTCAAACACATACAAAAATAAATAAATAAATAAATAATTAAAAAAGTTTATTATATGCTAATGTCCCATATGTACTTTCAACAATTTTTAGATGACTGTGGGTAGTTTGCTTATTTAATTCATGTGAAAGCAGACCAGTGTTTTGAGATAGTGACTTTGTACACATTTTAGTTTTTTGTTAAGGCATGATCATCTTATTTTATTCAATTGTTTGGGCTATTCTTGAACATTTACTCTACTTTCTAAATTATTTACAACTATTTTTACATATTCCAAAAGAAATCCATTGAAAGGCTGAGTGTAATTACATTATGTTATGCAATACTTCTGGCAATATTACTATTTTTGTGACAACACAGTTTGTCTAGATGTTTAGTTTTTAATTTGAATCTATTAAGCTCTTAGTATTGCATATTTTGCTTGTATCTTTAGAGGTTTGTTTTTTGTTTGGATCAAGCTAAGTATAAACACACATACGTTTTTTTCACTGTCAAATATTATTTACTGATATGCAAATTATGTCAAAACACTGTTCTGCTTTCACAAGCGTCTAAATGGACTTGTACAACCTAACGTCTTCCAAAATTGGTTCAAAAACAATGTGAGAAGTTACAAAATAAGGAAGAAATTTTAATCCAATGGGTAAAGAATCCTTTAAATTTTGCTAGGTTGTATAAAATCTATAAATTTATATATTTTTATCCAGTCATTTAAAGAATTACCTTATTATTCTTAAGCCTCTTGAGATTATGGTCATAATTATATTATCAGTAAATAATTTTTAATTATTTTCAAATATTTAGACTAATTTTTAAAGGATTTATGAAACATTTTTGCCTAACTGAACTAGAAATTCCCCCAAATACTACTGAATATCAGTGTAAAACAGATATTTTTATATGATTTTATCATTTATTGTTTATTTTTTGAAAACTGTACTGTTTTTCTTTTAAAACATAATAACAGATATTTATATAAATAACATTATTACAACTAAGCTAGCACCTTCTATTATTATTTTGTAAGACTTTATGTGGAATGACTGGTGAGTTTTGTCAGTGTTCAATGGTCATCTTACAATATAATTAAATAATTATAATTTCCACTTCTTTATAAAAATACACCTTGAGGGGCTGGAGAGATGGCCTAGCGGTTAAGAGCACCGACTGCTCTTGCAGAGGACCCAGGTTTGATCCCCAGCACCCACATGGCGGCTGAGAACCCTCTTCTGACCTCCGCGGCATTGCACGACATGGGTACATAAACCTACATGCAGACAGTACGTTCATACACATAAAATAAATAAATAAATAAGTAAGTAAATAAATAAAAATTTAAAANTTCTCAGTTGATGCTGAAAGCTTTTTTTTTGACAACAATCCCACACCCCCCTTCATGCTTAAGTCCTAGAAGAACTGGATTGGAGGGCATCATTCCGTCAAACAGTAATCAAAAGTCATAGATAAATCCACAGTCAATATCATTATCTAAATGGGGAATTACGAAAAATTCCCTTTAATGTAGGATACTGCGTCAATGCCTCGGTGCCCCTGTCACCACTCCTGTTTCAAATTAGTGCTTGAAAACACTTGCTAAGCTTAATCAAAACAAAGAAAAGGAAATTAAAGTGAGTTACTAAATTGGAAAAGAGACGGAAGTCAACTATCCCTAATTTGCTGATTTTTGACTATGCATATTTACATTAAGGGATGCTAAAAAACTCCACCAAAAACTCCCTAGAAATAAAATCACTTGCAATACGCATGCTTAACCCATATCAAAAGATCATCTCATGACAAGTTTAGATTCAACCAGAAATGCAGATGGGTCATATACGAAAATCACTAAATATCATAAACCCATAAATGGACTTAAAGACAAAAAACCACATGGACCATCTCATTGATGAGAGAAATAGCCTTTGACAAAATCTTCTGAAGCATCCCTCATGCAAAAGTCCTAGAGGGAATTGGACTGGATGGATATTCCTCAACATAATCAAAAGCATATACAAAACCATAGCCACTATCATCCTAAATGGAAAAAAAAAAAAATCAGAATTCTTAAAGGTAGGAACTCAGCAATGGGGGGGGCTGCCCACCTAAACACTTGCTAGGCAATAAGGCAAAAAAGTAATTAAAGGCGTAACGAATTGGAAAAAGAGGAAGTTCAAGCTATCCCTTTTTGCAGATGATATGATGTTTACCTAAGCGGATGCTAAAAACTCCCCCAGCCAAACTCCTAGAAATGATTAAGAGTTTCAATAAAGTGGCAGGATACAAAATAAACCTAGAAAAATCAGTGGCCTTAAACATCCAAAAGAAAAGTATAACCAGAAATGATCGGTAAGGCCCGAGAAATTGTATTTCAGTTATAAAACTTGAGATCTTAGTAAAAAAACAAAAAGGGAAAAAAAAAGTCCTAGAAACGGGAGCTAGAAAGATGGCTCAGCAGTTAAGAGTATTGGCTGCTCTTACACAGGACCTGGGTTTGATTCCTAGCACACACATGGTGGCTAACACTTATTTGTGTAACTCCAGTTCCAGGGGATCTGAAGCCCTCTTCCTATCTCTGTGGGCATTGCATGACATGAGTACACTTACACATATGCAAGCAATATACTCATACACATAAAATAAAAATAAATAAAAATTTAAAAGTCCTAAAACAGTATTACGCTTTTCCTTAAGGCCTGTAAATACTATCATTCTACTAAATAGATAAAGTATTAAACTGACTCTTAATGACTTATTGTTATACCCTTAGATTACTGCATTTCTCAGCTCTCAATAGAGAAACTCTTTTGCAGGAAACAATGATGAACACAGAAACCCACAATTAGCCAATGTGTAGAGAATAAGAGTACTCATCTCTGTACTGAGTACATCAAATTCTGCCTTCCAAGACTCAGGATAGTTGAGGAAGAGGGGCCAGGACTGCAAGTGCCAGAGGTGGTGGATGACCACAAGAAAATTTTCCAGACAGCTAGGAAGTCACTCATATGAACTCACAGTAATGGTGACAGCATGCACAAGTCCTGCACAAGCTCAAGCTAGACAAAATCTCAGCATTGACAGGGGGAGGTGGGTAAGAAACCCCAACCCCAACCTTATCTAAGGAACTATTGCAGCCAATGGCTTCTAGGAGGGGAGTCAGTCTCTTTTAGGGGTGAGACTCTTGGGAGGTTAACTAGACCCACACTGAAGGGTATTTGGGGACACAAATTTTGACTCTGTAAGCATATATATAAAACATATATAATGTAAATAATATAGATACAAAATAGGGTACATAAATTGGGCTGGAGTAATAACGAGGTACAAATGGGGAGGGGCTCTAAATATAATCAAAAGTATATTATATAAAAAACAAAAATTCAATAAAAGGGGGAAAATGTCCTAGAAACAATGACTGACACAGTACTGTTGAGTTCCTAAGTACTTAGAATATGACCTCTAAATCCATTTTTTCTATAAAAATCAGCAAATTTCCTTGAAGAAATGCTGGTTCTAGGGGAAAGAGGAGGCTGGAAGACTTTCATGCCTGAAAACAAGGAACCTGTTAAGGATTCCTAGGGCCATGTCCTCAGGACCAAGGAGCTGATGTTCAAAGGCCTCTGCATGCTGTGTGTGAGCAATGCTGTGAGCATCAGTGAATGGCAGTTAGGTAGCACTGGGTTGAAGCAGTTTCAATATGCTTTATGTCCACGAGTTCAAAATGATTTTCAGAAACAGAACAAAAACCTTATTGATTACCTTTGAAGGATGTGAAACTAATTACTTTGGAAAGTTGACAAATAATGGGAAATCAATCATTGATCCTGTGTTTCCAACATGAATTATAACTCAAGGGCATTGGCTATTAAAGAGACAAGGAGTTATTAGAGAGGCCTCTTTCTTTTCCAGCTAACCCATGGAGAAGGGTGAGATGATTAGAATGCCATTATTTTCAAATACTATGAGATTAGAGGATCTAGACAATGATTATTGATGGCTGGATAACATCACAAAAGAGAGGCATTCGAATATCCAAGCACAAGCATCTAGTAATCCTATCTACTTTGCTCTGTGAACTCTCTAAGGAACAGCTCCCACACTCCCACATTGAACTTCTTGGTCATCTTGCTGGGAGGATTCACAGTTCAGTTCTCATGCCCTCATCCATCTTGGGTTTTATTACCACTCCCCAAACTTGGGTGCATTCAAGGGATATATAGTTTTAAAAACCACTAAACCCCAACTTCTTTTTTTTTTTTTTTTTTTTTTTTTTTTTTATTTTTTTTTTTTTTTAAAAGATTCACAATATAAGAGCACAGTTGTTTTCAGATCACATTGATGTTGCTCAGTTTGCCATACAATTAGGTAATTGGAGCTAGCATCCACAGATGAGGGATACCATTTGTCGTTTGTTTTCTGGGACTGTGTTACTTCACTCAGCATGGTATCTTTTAGCTCCAGCCATTTACCTGCAAAGTTCATGATGTCATCTTTCTTTACCACTGCATAGAACTCCATTGTGTAGATGTACTACATTTTCTCTATCCACTCGTCAGTTGGGGGGCACTTGGGTTGGTTCCAGGTCCTTGCTATTGTGAAGAGAGCTGCAATAAATATGACTGTGCATGTATCTCTGTGGTAAGATGAGTCTTGTGGGTACATACACAGGAGTGGTTTGGCTGGGTCAGGTGGCAAGTTCATTCCAAGTCTTCTAAGGGTTCTCCGCACTGCTTTCCATAGTGGCTGTATGAGTTTACATTCCTACCAGCAGTAGATGAGTGCTCCCCTTTCCCCACAACCTCTCCAGCACTTGGTATCATTTGTTTTCTTGATCCTAACCAGTTTTATTGGAGTAAGATGATATTTTAAAGTGGTTTTAATTTGCATTTCCTTAATGATTAGCGATGTTGAACACTTCTTAAGATGTTTCTCAGCCACCTCTAATTCCTCACTTGTGAAGTCTCTGTTCAGCTCTTTGCTCCATCTATTGAGTGGGTCAACTGTTTTCTTTCTCCTTTGTTTTTTGAGAAGTTTATATATTCTGGAAATCAATGCTTTGTCAGATGTATCTGATGGTGAAGGTTTACCTCCCACTCTGTGGGTTTTATCCTTATTTCCTTGATTGTTTCTTTTGATGTACAGAAGCTTTTGAGTTTAATGAGGTCCCATTTGTCAATTGTCGACCTTAATTCTTGTGAAGCTGCTGTCTGATTTAGGAAGTCTTTCCCTACGCCTATGTCTTGTAGTCTGCTGCTAACTTTTTCTTCTATTGCCTCCAGAATTTTGGGTTTCAGTTGAGGCCTTTGATTCATCTGGAATTGACTTTTGTAATTTTGGGCGAGAGGTAGGGGTTTAATTTCATTCTTCTATAAGTAGTGATCCAGTTTTGCCAACACCACTTGCTGAAAATGCTGTCTTTCCTCCATTGTGTCTTCTTGGCCCCCTTGTCAAATATGAGGTGGCTAAAATTGTATGTGCTCAAGTTTGGATCTTCAGTTTTGTTCCATTGGTCAACAGGTCTGTTTTTGTGCCAGTACCAAGCTGTTTTTCTGACTATAGCCCTGTAGCATAGTTTGAAGTCTGGTATAGAGATCCCCCCTGTATTGCTCTTTTCACTCAGGGTTGATAAATTCCAACTTCTAACCTTGAGGCTATGATCTGATATGTATTACATGAAGAATTAATTCTTAGAAAAGTCCAGACCTCTGTGATGCATCACTAGGAATAGGAGCCATGTCTGCTACTGTTGACTTGTCTGTCACTGTCCCCAAAGCCTTAGGAGTGTCCTACATGGAGCAGGCTATAGCCAGGCAAAGCCTTGAGATATGTTGGAGAAATCCATCAAAAGGCTGATATCTTCAATCACTCCTTCACCCGATTGCCGGCACCTTCAATTTCACCATCTGCACTTGAGGAGTTTAGCTTTTTACCGTCAGAATAACTAACTAAAGCAGGAACAGGATATTCACAGCACAGCCGGTGTGAGCCCATCTTCACTCCCACCTCGTTGTCCCACTGCTAATTGATCACCATCTTCGTTCCCACTGAGATCAAATGTGACCTCAGAATCCTTCTCACTCCAGTGCTCTAGGCAGTCATTACCAGTTAATTCTTATTGACACACGAATCAAAGACGGTGTGTCATCCTTGGCTCTGGCACCGCCGTCAACACTTGGAGTAGGCAGAAAAATAGGTATGTTGGCGTCTGCCCCTTAATGTGTGTCAGGGTCTGAGAGCTGGAGATGATGATGAAGTGAGAGAGATTATGAACCCTCCTGTCGCTGAGGCTGATGGTGGAGGTGTTTATTCAAGTATTGCATGAGTGTGTGTGCATGCGCACACATACATGCACATTTATTGTATAGTGCACATGTGTGTGCACGCATATGTGGGTCAGCCTTGGGCATTTTGCTTAGTCATTTTCCCTATTGTTCATTGAGACAGGCTCTCTCACTGAACTTGGAGCTCACCACACAGCTAGACTGGCTAGGCACCGAGCTCTGGGATCCCTTTGTCTCTGTCTCCCTGGCACCATGATTACCAGTTCATACAACCCTGCCCAGCTTTTCCCCATTTTCTGCGGATCAAACTAAGGTCTTCATACTTGTGTGGAAAGCTCTTTCCCCACTAAGCCATCTCTTCAAACCTCCAACAAATAATATTTCTTTCTTTTTTTAAACCCCACATTTATGTTTATTACAAACTGATAATCAAAACCTGTATGAAAATATTCCAAATGCCGTGTATTATTTTGAAATAGTAACCTTGAGAGACATCATCGCCTAGGACCCCGTCTTCCTCTGCCATGGCCACATCCTCTTCCTCTACCTCGGCCTCAACATCTTCCTGCCACAGCTTCCCTTTTCTTACATTTCACTTTAGGTTGGACATGCACAAGTAGCGTATCCAGAGGTAAGCTCTCTGGCAGAATAAAATACCAAACATTATTTCCCAGAATACTTAATGCTTCCAGCTGTACAGGCTCTCTGTTTTTCGGGGTCATTTTCACAGCTTTAAGATGTATATTCATGCTGACATCTACACCTGTGATTGTCCCATGGACTTGTGTTCCATTCTTCAGTTCAATGGTTACGGTTTCATGACTCATTTTCATCAAAAATCAGCAGTCTTTAGTTGGTTTCACTAGTCGACATAGTCACAGAAGGAAGACAAACAGTTATCTGTGCAATTGGGAAAAAAATCAAGTGGTAAGTTCTGCCCTATCCGGGGAAATGTTCATCAATCAAAAGTCAACATTAAAGAATGCAGTTTGGGTAATCAGTCCTAGGTCAAGGAGAATAAAAAATAAACGCCAAAAATCCACAAGTTTGAGAGAAAGGCCTACGGTTTAAAGCATTCTGCAAATCGGTGCATGCTATTTCACAGTTCCGGTCGGTGCCACTGGCCCAACTTGTGACGAGAACTGCATGAGGTGGGCACAAGGTGGGCAGAGGGGCTGGGCCTCCGGGATCTACAGGACCCCTCGGCCTCTGGCCCAGGCCCGAGAGCACTGGGCACAAAGATGGGCACGAGTGGGCAGCAGAGGCCGTTAGTAGGCCTCACACATGGCTTTCCCGCCTCTCTCCAACAAATATTTCTAGAATATGTCATGTTCAGAGGTGCTCAAAAAAAAGAGGTAGTACTGGCCTCAGGGGCTTTTCTATTCTGTGCTCCTTGAAAGGGCTTCTGTGAGAGGGGCATGTACACTTTGGCAGTTTGACAGGATGAAAGGCACAGAAGAGATCACATGCACAACACATATCAAGTCATTGCGATGTCCGTGGGACTCCGTGTCCTTTTCCCTGTGGCCTGTGCTGTGAGGACAGAGCCTGCCCTTTGGCCTCAGTGGTCATTTCAACTAGTGTCATTTCATGACAATAGTTTTTCCCAGCTAATGTAATCTCACATCAATTGTGGATTTCTTCTTTGATGGAGCTTGTTAATTTGCACAATTTGGTTGTTATTCTTGTTTGTTACATCACCAATTTCATTCAGAAAGGATCAATGATTCCAAAATTGTTTACTGAGCTGGGAAATCAGAGATGACAACTTCAGCGTACACACAACAGCTCAGAATAACTGAACGAACCTGAAGCCAGCCCCGGTCAAGTGAATCTGACCATGTGAGGGCGACAAACCAAACCACAAACCTTTCCCCATCTTCTACCAGGTCTCGGGTGTGTACATATTTTTCCAGAAACCACATAAAGTTTTTTACATTCTCATGAAATTTTAAAGAGAAATGCAGTGAGTTAAAGTATTCTATTTTTTGGGCTGGAGAGATGGCCTAGCTCTTGCAGAGGACCCGGGTTCGATCCCCAGCACCCACATGGCGGCTAACAACCATCTGTAACTCCAATTCCAGGAGAACTCCAGTTCCAGGGGAATCCAACACCCTCTTCTGACCTCTGCAGCATTGCACAACACGGGTGCACAGACCTACATGCAGACAGTACATTCATACACATAAATAAATAAATAAAATTTTAAAAAGTATTCTATTTTTCAAACCTTGTATGTGTACACATGCAGGTAGAGGTGCGTGTGGTTGCGTGTGTGTGGGTGCACAAGATGTGAATGTGTACATAGGACACACTCCGGTGTTGTTCCTCAGGAGGTGTCTACCCTATTTTTGTGAGACAAGTTCTTTCACTGGGATGTGGGGCTAACCAATCTGGCTAAGCTGGCTGGTCCTCAGGCTCCTCCTTCAACCACGTCCCCAGTGCCGGGGTCACAAGTGTGCACCACCACACCCAGCTTCGTACATGGGTGCCGGGGTCACAAGTGTGCACCACCACACACAGCTTCGTACGTGGGTGCCGGGGTCACAAGTGTGCACCACCACACACAGCTTCGTACATGGGTGCCGGGGTCACAAGTGTGCACCACCACACCCAGGTTTGTACATGGGTGCTGGGGATCAAAGTTAGCTCTTCATGCTTACAAAAAGCCACATCCCCAGCTCCTTTATGGAATATTTGTTTAAAATATCAAAACTCCTCTTCAGTATGAAGTTGATTGATAAGCGATGACTTCAGGGACTTGGAGGCACTGTGTAGCATTATGTTCCTTGCAGCAAAAACTGGTGCAAGTCACAGTAGCCCAGAGAAGCTTGAAGAGCCCACCACAAAGCCAGGGCTGCTTGCTTTTGAGAAAGCCCAGAATAAGCTGTGGGTTAAGTTGATGAACTTGTTGGACATTGTATGGTATCAGAAACATACTGTGTGGAATTATTTTTGCTATTATTTGTTCACACTAACAAGTCTATAAAGGTGTACAAAGCCATGGCATTAACAATTTATTTATTTTTATTTTATGTGTATGAGTGTATTGCCTGCATGTTTGTAAGTGCACCCATGATGTGGAGTGCCTAAGGAGATCAGAAGAGGGTGTTGGATCCCTTGGAACTGAAGTCACAGACAGTTGTTGGCTGCCATGTAGGTGCTGGGATTCTAACTTTGGTCTTCTGCAAGAACAGCCAGTGCTCTTAACTGCTGAACCATCTCTTCAGCCAGCCATGGGCATTTAAAATGCTTTGAGCTGGAAGTGCCCAAGACTCTGTCCTCTTTAATGCAGTAAATGCCTGCTGCATGAGCAAAGATTTGATAAATGATTGGTGCATGCATTGTTAGATAACTAAGTTGTTTAACAATGGGCGAGGGGGAGGGATGGGTGAGGGAGAGGGATGGGTGAGGGGAAGGGATGGGTGCAGGGGGAAGGGATGGATGCAGGGGAGGGATGGGTGCGGGGAAGGGATGGGTGCGGAGGGGAAGGGATGGGTGCAGAGGAGGGATGGGTGCGGGGGAGGGATGGGTGCCGGGAGGGATGGGTGCAGGCACCTCCAGCTGTGTTTACTGCAAAGGTGCTGGGATGACACAGGGAACAGTGAGGCACCAGAATGAACGCATGACTCGTTTCCTGGAGAACAATTGGTTTACAAAAACGCCTTCCGATCTTGACACAGTGCTCAGAGAAACCGTGACATTCTGTACGTGACAGGATGGTGGCACAATATGTGTCATGCATGCTGAATGAAGAAACTAGCTCTGGTTCTGAGGAAACTGCGTCCTCGGGGAAAGACACGAGTATTTTAATGCTCATTTCCAGTAGCCCAGATGACACTGAATCCATGATTTCAATTGAGGTGCTCCAGAAATATAGTCAGCTTTGGGAATACTGTGAAATTCTTACCTCTTAGGGGAAAATAAATTAGTTTTTAATGTGGATGGTTAAATTGTAGAAATAGAAAGGAGGTGGGTGTGCACCTTGATTGGTAGAGCACTTGTCTGGAACTTCTCCCCGGCACTGTACAAACTGGGCATAATGGTGCATGCCCAGCATTCAGAGGGCAGGAGCAGGAAAACCAGAAGTTGAAGGTCGTCCTCAGCGACAGAGAGGAGCTGAAGGCAGCCTGGGTTCCATGAAACCCTGTCTCAAAAGTGAAGAAAGTAAAAATACAATTCTTTTAAAAAAAGAACCAGGAAAAAAAAAGTATCAGGCCAGTATAACTTAGTCTTTCTGGGTGCTTAATGACCATACTTAATGCCCACACCAGTTTGGCCAAGGGTCTTAAGGGGTAACTTTGTTCCTTGCCCTCAGAGGTGAACTAAGTCTCAGGAGACTATGCAAGGGGGCATCTCTTGAAATGTCCTGCAAATGTGAGTCACCAGTCTTCCTGTGCAGGGAGGTCTTCGAGATCCACTAATGGGACTTCAGCCAGTGTCCAGTCTATAGAGAGGAAAGTCTGTTCATGCTTCAAAAAGGGAAGCCTGGTCTAGCAAAACCTGACTTTGTCCTTGAGTGGATGGAACTGATAAATGAAAAGCCAAAAGGAGCCAGGGGTTCCCTCCCCCCAAAAAACCCAAGGACCAGATCCTCAACTGACCTTGAGAAAACAAAAACCTTCATTAATCTGGGCTAACGGTGTCACGTTAAACATCCAAAAGGAAAGTATAATCAGAAATAAATAATAAATAATCAGTGAGGGCTGAGAAATTGTACTTCAGGTACAAAACTTGAGATCTTAGCAAAAAAGACAAAAATAAAGAAAGAAAAAAAACACTGTTGTTTTGCCTGTCTTCAATTCTTACTGGCAAGTGCAGCTACCCTGTGGCTGCCACTGCTTTTCCCATCTTTCAAAGACACGAGATACAGCTTTTCAACTTTCCAAGAATCCTCCAAACCTTCAGTGCCAGGTGAGGACTTCTGAGACATCCAGTTTGTGGACTGAGCAACTACTGGTGTTTCAGCCTCTTCAGAATATAGACTGCCATTGTTGGACTACCCACACTGTATCATGGAGACCAGTACAGGAAGATCAAGACAGGATGTGGTGCTTACTGGACCTCATTTAGTGTCCATGGGAAGAGAAGACTCCTGTGTGGAGCACAAGGGTAGAACTGATGCTTGTTTGGGCTTGCCAAGGAGGAGCCGTCAAACACCTCCTTAAGGAAAATATGATGTCTTTCAGCCTAATAAAGGAAAAAAAAAAGAAATCATAAGCTGAAGATGCTAAAACTTATGATGTCATAATCTTGATGCATGTGGCATGCATATATTCATATTTGGAGTGATGCAAATTGGAAGGAACAACAACAACAAAGACCGGTTCAAAGAACTGACTGAAATGATGAGCTTCTGCCTGAAACAGTAAACCTCTGCATCGAAAATTTTAAAAGAGACTGAGAAAAAGATGAAAAACATGTTTGGCAGAATGCATGAGCTCTAGTGGGGGGGGCAAAGAAGGGGGCATGGGTCTAGATTTGATTGGGAAATTTTGTATGAAATTCTCAAGGCTTCAATAAAAATTGGCTTTGGGGAAAAAGGAATTCACAAAAAATATTAAAATTAAAATTAAAAGAAAGGAAAGTTATCAGGCTAGAGGGATGGTTCAGTGGTTAAGAGCACCAGCTGCTCTTGCAGAGGACCCAGGTTCAATTCCCAGCACCCCATGGAGACTAACAACTGTCTGTACTCCAATTTCAGGGGATCCAATGTGCTCTCTGACCTCCCTGGTCATTGCAGGGCATGGGTGCACTTACATACATGCAGGCAATACCCTCATACACAAAAATTAAAATAGAAATAAAATATTTTTAAAAGAAAGGCAACTTGCGATAGAGAATGACTTGATACCCCAAATTTTACTCTTTTGTATCATTGGATAATTTTCTCTGCACCCTGCCAACTGCCATCAGAAAAGCACAGAATAAGAAAAAAGAAGAAATCTCCTTAATGTACTCAATTTGGGGGCTTTGAATGACTGGACTTTAACAGCCATTGCTTTGTAAAACACCAGTTGGTGTCCACAAACAATGACTCAGTGTATCCATTTCCCAGACACGTTTAATCAGACATTATACCAGCTGATGATAGGAAGATACACACAGTGATTTCTTAGGCAGCTTTAGGAATGCTGATGTCAGCCACACATGTGGTGCATGCCTTTACTCCCAGTACTCCAGAGGCAGAGGCAGGCGGAAACTGTGAGTTCAAGGCCAGCCTGGTCTGCAGAGCGAGCTCCAGGCCAGCTGGGACTAAAGGGAGACCCTGTCTCAAAAAGACCCCTCCCAAAAATGCTGATGTCAGAGGCTGGAGAGATGGCTCAGGGGTTAAGAACATTGGCTGCTCCTGCAGAGGACCTAGGTTTGATTCCCCCCTAGTGGCTAACAACTGTCCCAGAGGAACAGTTCCAGAGGAATCTAATGCTCTCTTCTGTCTTCTGCAGCCATTGCACAAAAAAATAAAAGAATGCTGATGCCCAGGCCTCTCTCCAGCCCAGCTCTCTCATCTCCCCAGGGGTGAGCCCTGGCATCAGCCTTCTTCAGAAAGCCAAGGCTGAAAAACAGACACCACAGAGCTTTTTTTTTTGGTGTAGAACAAAATAAATACATTTGCACAAATTATTTGCTTTTTGTTTTGAAATCATAACTCCTAGTTATCAAGCTATTTTCATTTATTTTGAGGGATTTTAGTGCTCTCTGGTTTCCTTCTGGCCATTTTACCAAGGACTGACACTAGAGTAGCATTACTATGTTGGGGCTTCAGCACCTTGTCTCTCTCTATAACAATGGTAGCTGATCTTTGTTTTTAGATACTGTGAAAGAAACTCCCTGAGTCAAGCAAGACTCCTCCATCAGAACCAGCTACACCTCACCTGCCTGGAAATACTGTGCAGCAGTGGCAGCCACATGCCTGTATCTCCCAAATCTAATTGGCTCTCTCCTTGGAGGAATAACCCATGGCTGATGTCACAAGCTTACATCCTCTAGTGGTTAGGAGATGTTATAAGCCACAGTAAGACCCTGTCATATTTTACAGAAAAAATGGAATTCATGGATTAACATACCATCCAAACATCTATGTCTATACCAAAGTAACTTACCATAACAATTAGTACTGTTTAAATGCCTATATATCTAATTGTTTGTGCTTCATTAGTAGGATTGAAAGGTTATTCCTGGACAAACTGTCAGCCCATGAAAGGAAACAGCCAGAATTGACCAGAGTCCAAGACAACAGCTCCAGAGAAAGTAGACTGTTTTGCTTCTCATCCACCTGTGCCCCTTTTCTAAGCCTAGGGAACAATCTGCGGAAGAGGGGGCGTGGTAGAATGTAAAGGCTGCGATTGGGGTGAATGGTGAAACTACAGCAATGTAGTCTGGACACTTACTGATTGAACATACAAGCCTCCCAGCTGGATGGTGGGACCCTTGGGCTTTGTGGGTTTGGGCACAACTGCTTGCAAATTGGTTTTACATGAAGGATGCTTGTACTCATAAATTATTACTTATTGTTAAAAATGAAAAAGTAAAGAATAGAAAAACAATACAGTTAAGGATATTGAAGTGGAAAACAAAAAGAAACTCCCTTTGCCCATCTCCCATACCCATGAAGCCCTGAGTGTAGGCATATTTTCATGCCAATGAGGGTCCATCAAGACGGAATCTACTGAAGAGAAGTGGAGGAAGAAAAAAATAAGCACAGGGGAGCAGGACTTGAGAACAACACGGGTCTGTAAACTTAGGACGAAACTACTGGGGATGGGAGGGGGCAGGCAGACGGCAGAGTGCTGATTGTTTTTTAGCAGCGGTAGCAGTTGCTAAAAGAGACAAAAACCTTAACGAACCAAGCAGTGAAACAGAAGGTGCTGCAAAGATGCCCTGGCCGTCAGGAACAGATGCCTGAAGACAGACTCATGCAGATCAGGTTGGGAACTGTTAGCAACTTTAGCAGGGTTCTTCACCAACCCCACCAGGTATGACAGCTTTACCTTGATTGGTCCTAGTTTTCCACCTTATTTGCATACCCACATTCAGCCAATCAGGGCCCAACTGGTACCTCTTAAATTCAGAAGCCCAGGGATACAAAGACAGAATTGCTATAGTAGCCAAAGGAAGAAGAGGAGGAAGGGGGAGGGGGGGAAGGAAAGGAGGAGGAGGAGATGATGATGGAGGAGATGATGATGGAGGAGATAGCGATAAAGACACTCCTGAAGACTTTCAGTAATTTGTTGGCTCCTTTGCCTGATGCTTCCTCCCTGGGCAGGGAGCTCACTCCCACCAAACTCCAGGACTCCACGGCCAGCAGCCACTACAGAGAACTCCTGGTTCAGCCTCCAGGATTGCACTCATCTGGTCTGCAGAAGGGAATTCATTCCCGCAGCTGCTCCCTGCTTCCGACACCTGCTGCTCCAGACACCTGCAGGAGCTGGAACACGTTCTGGAACCTGGCACTTGTCTGAGCTGTACCAGCTCCTGGCTGGCATCCCGCTGGTACCGAGCTTTCAAGCCTGTTTCTTTTGAATCCCGAGTGGCAATCTATTTAATGGCTTATTTTACTTAAGGTAATTAATCTGGAACCAGGCATAAACTACTTCCTCTACATACTCTTCACTGTCTTCCCACTCCATTCTGGAGGAAAGTGGAACAAGAACCAAGTTGGACACAAGAGACAGTCCCCAGAGATTGCTTCAGAATTAGCATGTCACTATACATACCCATTAACTGCTTGAGCAAGAGGGAGCACAGAGAAGAGCACAGGGACCATCCCCAAGGAGGCCCCAGGCCTTCCGGAGCTTCCACTACCTATTGAATGTGGTTCTTACATTCTCACCCCGTGGGACCTCTCTGGTATGGACGAGAAACAGGAACCATCATCTGCTGCTCTGGAGTCCCTTGTTTCTCTGACTTTCACACACATGCTCATTTATTCATTCATTCAGAAAACATTTACCTGAAGTAGGAGGCTGCTGGTTGTGTTTGAAGATTGGCCAGTGTGGCTGGAGCTGGGACACTGTGCAGGAAGTGAGAGGAAACAAAGGTAGGGCAGAGACGGGCCTTGCAGGATGCTGTGGGCACTTGGAAGATGTTTTAAGGAAAGTGAGAAACACCCAGTGATTTTGAGTGTTCCCTATTAGTTATCTTTGAAAGAACAACTTGACTCCTCATTCTTGCAGAGCTCTTGACTAATGATGCACCCCCACTCCTGTGAAGGTGATGATCATCCCAGGCTATGTGGCCTCCATAGTCTGGTGGTTTCCTTGGCGGTATCTGTGGGGTGTTCTATTTAATGAATGAGCTCTTTTGAAGAATGACTTCTTTGCAACTTTGCAATTTCTTGAATGAAATGTCTTTTCTAAATGCCTTAAACAATTTCTTTGCATGTGTGTATGGTGAACATGTTCATATATGTGTGGGAATGTGTGCATGTGCAGGTGTGTATACATGTGTGAGTGCACACATGTGTGGATGGAGATCTGAAGTTGATATCAGACATCTTATGTGAAGGTCTCCCCACTTTATCTCTGAGGCAGGGTCTCTCAACTGAACCCAGAGCTTGTCCATCAGCTAGCTAGCCTTGTCCTAGGGATCCCTGTCTCTGCCTCTCCAGTGCTAGGATTACAGGTGTCTGACAACAAAATCTGGTCGGAATGCTAGTCTGACAAGGGCTTTATCCACTGAGTCACCCACCCAGCCCCTCCTAAATGCTTTTGTTCCTGAGTCATTGCTCTAACCCAGGGCTTGGAGACTCGACAGGAGCTCTGGGCTGAGACCTGCCTTCTCTCCTACTGACATGGCTCACTGGTGGAGCCCTCAGTGGGCCAAGGGTGACAAAGTCAGATTTCCTGAGATCTGATGCACAGTAGAGATTGGTGGGGAACAGGTTTGGGGTTAGGGTGGCAAATACTCGCAGCCCCTGTGGCCTGTGGACATTCTCTGTACAGCCCATGGGTATCCTCACTCTCAGTACAAAGTATCTGGGACCCTGCAGCACTGCATCAGACTACACCATTATGCGGAGTTTTGCTGAATCTTAGGCTACCTGGGAATCATTTCCCATAGATAAGACAAATAATAAAAGGTATATTCAAGCACTCTGCTGAAGCATAGATTTGGGGTAATTTGGGTACAAAATGAAAAGGCACTACTTTTCTTTTCTAATACAGCAAAGTTCCTTTCAGGATGCTAGGATTATGCACAAGAGCTATTTCCTCAGAAATATTCATGAGTACTGCCCAGTCTGCTAAGAGTGTTTGCAGGCCAGTAGGAGGGTTTACATTTATATATATATATATATATATAATTTTTTAATTAATTAATTAATTAATTAATTAAGTCTTTTTGAGACATGGTGTGAGGAACTCTAGGTTCCGAGACCTGGACCACCACTCTGATGTAGGACACGGACAACCAACTCGAAGGAAGGCTGGCAAAGTTTTATTTCTGAATCTTAAGCTTTTATATCTCTCACAGGTTGCAGAGGTTTTTCCAAGGACAATTACAGAAAGCTACACAGTGTATACGTGTGAGATGTGAGGAAGGCTTCAGGAGAGAAACAGAATTCAAGCAGGCCTAGCCATAAAAGTAAACAGGGAACATACTGACATTGGGTTTCAACAATAATATGCCTAACAATTCCTGTGTTTACATTCTAAGTATAAACAATCAAGGGCAGAGTCTTAGCCAAACTCTGCAAGCTTCTACCAAGCACAAGCACTCAAGCACAGTCATACCAAGCTGGCCCTCCGCCAACTCTTCAGGCTTCTTTCAAGCCTTTGGCATTCATCCAGCAAGATAATTCATAACTCCACATAGGGTCTCCCTGTAGCCCCAGCTAGCCTGGAACTCACTCTGTAGACCAGGCTAGCCTTGAACTCACAGAGATCTGCCTGCCTCTGCCTCCCAAGTGCTGGGTTCAAAGGCGTGCACCACCACACCCAGCTTGTTTTTTAATTTTTTAAGCTTGAACTTTTAATGGATTTTAGGGGGAAAAATCAGTGAATATTGAAATACTGAAATACTCTAAACTATTTTTCTACTGAGAAATAAATGACCCTCTAGAGGCCTGAATAAATCATTTTGGCTAATAAAATCTCCTGATATTGAATCTAGTGAATTTGTACTAGGAAGATTGGATTTGTATAGATTTATACAGTCAAACAAGATCAGTTTATAGAAAGGAAAGCTGTTTGGGCCAGCATTGGGGGAACACAAATGTATCCCATTCATTATGGAGCCCACCTGCTGTGCATTCACTTTGCAGCTTTCCTGTGAGATTAGAGAACAGACCTGCCTACGTGGCTAGTAGTATTTATTACTGGTTTGAGACAGCAGCAGGATTCATCCCCAGGCTCCTTGACTTGACAGCCTGTGCTCGATCATTGCAAGCCTTTGGTTTTGTTTCTGATCAAAAGGTAAGAAATTTACCTAATTTTCATTTTTGTTAGATATGGAATTATATTTTATATGTAACATTCATTAATGTTCTATTTTCTTTAATTAATGAAATTTCTATTTCTGTACTTAACCTGTTTTTATCCAGATGGCTTGTCTTTTCCTTATTAAATTAAAAACACTTTGCATATCAAGAACATTATTATTCTCTGATATTGTATATCATAAGCATTTCCCTCAGGGTGCAATGTATATTTTTGTCCTTTTTTAAAATCTTACAGTGGTTTGTCTTAATTTTTATGCATCTGTAGATGTGGGAAATGAAGTTAGGATTAACTTTTCTTTCCTTTTTTAAATAGTCCATCTGAAATCCATAATTGTCCCACAATTAAATGATATCTTTATATTACATTATATTCATGCACATGCTTGGGTCTGATGCTAGGTTCTCTGCTTATTTGTCTATTTAAACAGTTTCTTAACTTTTACACCATTGACATCTGGGGACAAGATAAATTTTTATTGTCAGACTACACATTGGCATACCCTCCTATTAACTATTATTTGCAGCATGCCTGGCCTCTATATGTTACATGAAGGAGCATCCAGTCTCTCTGGTACAACTGTCAAAACTGTCTCTAGGAATTGCCAAATGTGTCTGATGGCCAAACTGTCTCTACTTGAGAACTCTGCCCTATTTCCATTTCAATATGCTATTATTTTAGTGACTGTGGTTTCTAGAACATTTTATCATCAGCTAGGAAATGCCATCATTCTGAATTACCATATTTAGACTTCCAGAATTTGGAATCATTTGATTAAGAAAAATCCTGATCTGAATTATACATCAATAAAGTCATTATATACATAGAAAACTCATGTTTGAACTTTATCCAGTTTGTATCCAATTCAAATGTAATCGGATAAGAACTGGCATCTTTATAATATACAGCCTTGATCTGCCTTAGGACTTGCTCTAAGCTGAGTATTTTCACAATCCTGTTGCAGAGGCTTGTAGTTTTCTTCGTAAAGGTAGAGTGGCACTCTCTAATGATAGAAAAACTCTGGTTCATCCTGACTGCTGTATTCTGTCCATGACTTGGACAATCTGTTGAACAATTCTGAAGCTCAGTTTTGTTATTTACACAATGATTGTAAATAAATAAATAAATAAATAGATATGTGTGTGTGTGTGTGTGTGTGTGTGTGTGTGTTTGAGACAGGGTCTTCCTGTAGCCCCAGCTGTCCTGGAACTCACTATGTAGACCAGGCTAGCCTTGAACTCAGAGATCTGCCTGCCTCTGCTTCCCAAGTGCTGGGATTACAGGTATGCACCGCCATGCCTGGCTGTAAAAATAATTGATCTGACTCTAAAGTGCCCTCCACAGGCTCACTATTTGAGAGCTTGCTCTTCAGCTAGTGGGAAGCTGTGGTAGGAACCTTTAGGTCCGGCCCAGGTGATGGAGGTAAGTCACTGGGGACAGATCTTTGGGTGGTCCTGTTGTCCTTGTCCACTTCTGGTCTCGCTTGCTGCTTCCTGACTCACCATAATGTGAATAGCTTCTGCCATAGGCTCCTGCCACAGGCTCCTGCCACAGGCTCCTGCCACCATGCTCTGCAGTAACTTCTCTGTCATGATGATGCCAAAAACCATGAGCCAAAAAACTCCCTTCTCTTAAGTTGTTCTGCCAGGTGCTATGGTCACAGCAATACACACATAAAACAGATGGGCAGGGAGATCCTCCAGTCCTAGCACGTGAATGACATTAGCTGCTATTTCAGTTCCTACATGGTTTATGTCTTATTGGCTTCATGAGTGGGTCTCTTCTTTCATGATACAGAGTATTTCTGTGGAATGAAATCTGTTCATTTTCACATATAAATTCAACAAATAGCCTCCTTACAGAATTCTCACATTATTTTCCATGTTTTATTTTAATGTGGTTACAGAACACGAAGAAATAAGAAATACTGTTTTCTTCCCAGATGCCATACTACTTGCTATTACCAAAAATATTTTATTTTTAATTTTTTATTTATTATTTTTTATGTGTACGAGTGTACTGTCTGCATGTAGGTAGGTGCACCCATGTTATACAATGCCATGGAGGTCAGAAGAGGGTGTTGGATTCCCCTGGAACTGGAGCTAAAGACGGTTCTTAGCCATGCTGGGAATCGAACCCAGGTCCTCTGCAAGAGCAGCTAGTGCTCTTAACCACTGAGCCATCTCTCCAGCCCCCCCCTCCAATATTTTAAAAAGAGATACCATAGGGCTCAGAGAACTGATTCAGCAGTTAGGAGCACTTTTCCCAGAGGACCTGGGTTTAGTTCCCAGCACCCATATGGCAGTTAGCAACAGTCCTTAACTCCAGCTTCAGGGTATCCAGTACCCCTTTCTGCCCTCTGTAGGCATCAGGTATGCATACAGTGTATTTTCATACATGTAGGTGAAACACTCATATCATATACATAAAAAATTTTAAAATACTATAAAGGAAAAACAATATGTTCAAGAACTCCTTTTCTAAAATAGAAAACACATGAGTAAAAATTCAGTCTGTAACTGGGAGGATATATTGCAATACATAACTTTAAAGAATTTAAGAGATGTTTACATACAAAAACCAAAATGGTCAAAGCGATTTACAGAAAAAGAAATCCAAATAGCCAAAGCAAAGAAACTAAGTATCATTGGCAATCATGGAACTAGGAATTGAAACCACTGGGCACTTCCACTACCAAAACATTGTCAATTAAAACAAATTCTGATAACATTAAGTTACTATGAAGATGCAGACTAATCAAAGAACTCTTGCAGTGCTGACACAAATGGCACCTGGAAACATCTTGGGAAATAAGTTGATGCTAACTAGTAAACACTAAGGTCAACCTGTCAGGATCCTTCAGTTAATGAAGTGTACACCTAGATATGCAAACTGAAAAAATTACACAATTGTACAGTGTCATGAATGTTCAGAGCAACAACTTTTGTAATACTAAACATTAGAAATAATGGAAATGTCCATGTAAACACAGCAAAAAGAATAGATTTTTAGTGGTGTTATTATGTGATAGACTGTCATATTGTAGCAAGCTACATATAAAATAGATGAATTTCAGCAATATAATATTGAGAGAAAATGCCAAATCACACAAAAATTATAGTATGACTCCACCTACACTCAAAAACATGCAAAGCTAGGGGCTAGCAACGTGGCTCAGTTGGTAAAGTGCTTGCTGTGCAAGTATGATAGCCCAAGTTTGATCCCCCAAATCCATGGAAAGCCAAGTGCAATGGTGAGCACCACAGCCCTAGTGCTGGGGAGGCAGAGGCAGACCAGAGGATCTCAGGGCTCACTGGCCAGCCAGTCTAGTTAAGTTGAAGAGCTCCTGGCTCAGTGAGAGAGCCTATCAAAACCCAAGGTGGATGAAGGCTAGAGAAGTGGCTCAAGGTGTAGTGTTTGATGTGCAAGTACAAGGTCCTGAGTTCAAATCCCCATAAACCACACACAAAAAAATCTGGATGTGATCACACACATACACACACACACACACACACACACACACACACCTATAGCCCAAACACTATGGTGGGGGGGGTGAAGACAGGTGGATCAGTGGGGCTTGCTGGCTGCCAGGCTAGCTCTGGGTTCAGTGAGAAACCCTGTTCCAAAGGAGTAAGGTAGAGAGTGATGGAAAAGGAAATGTATTGTCTTTCTCTGGCCTCTGCATGCATGCACACTGGTATATGTATCCATTTACCTGCATACAGATAACACACACACACACATACACACACTCATGTGAGGTGGTGCTGGATTAAAGAAAAACTTAACAATCTAAGCCATTTAAACCAAGAGTGAATCTGACCTGTTCTGAGATATTTTATTTATCAGAACTGTGTCTATTTTATTCTGTTTAACATTATTCTCTGTGTTTATTGCAAGGATAGTATGAGAAATCTTTGATAAGAGTTTTTAGAAAGGAAGAAATGTTTTTTCTGGTCCTATTGACTCAGAACAGCATATAGAACCACCAGCAGGTGTTACCACCCCATCCCCACAGCTTGATTTCAGCAATTGTGGGAAACACATCATTGTTTTCAATGTTGTCACTGCTTTCAAGGGTGATCTTAGGTCTTATCACCACATCTCACACATACATATGTTGTTCTGAGTCGGGAGGTCAGAAAACCCACTTCAGGGGCATAACTGAGTCATGAAGGAGAAATGGTTAAAACTGTGTTTACTTAGCTTGACAGAGTTAATTCCATCAAGCTTACAAAGCATTGTAGGACTGATTTATTTTCTTAGATGTGAGTTAATTTTGAACAAGTTGAGTACACAGTATGTAAATGGAAGGGGTACATAGTTCTAAACATTTCTCAGAATATATGGTTAACCTGGTTTATAAGGTTATGTAAAAATTCCAGTCTATAAAGGTTTGTTACTGGAATCATTTCCAGAAAAATATGAAAAACTGTTTTTAGGAATACAAATACATATTGTGCATCAAGGGATAAAGAAAATAGGGGAGGGAAGTTATTTTGAGTTTTGTGGCCACCTCCAATTGGGGGAGAAGAGGTTGGAAAAGAAAAAGTTCACCCAGGAGCTCTGCCCTATCCTTTACCTGGGTGGGGATCTATAAATGCTTGTCTATCTATGCATGCATTCGATGAGTGTTTTCAGAGCTTCCTGTCTATCTGGAGAAATGCAGACCTGTGCCCACTGGAGCTAAAGGTCAATGAGAAAAGCGACTAATTAACAACACAGGGTCTAGTGTTAAGAGCTAAGGTCTTTTTCTTTAAAGAAACACAGAAGGATGAGAGGAAGTATAGGCAGAGTAGGTACTGAAATTTTGTATAGACTAGCTAAGGAAGGGCTCACTGTGCAGGTGGCATTTGGAAGAAGTCCTAGAGGAAGTGGGGTTCACTCAAGCCCATGTGTGTAAGACAGCAGCAGGCAGAGGAAAGTCAAGGGCAAAGGCGGAAAACAGGAGCTGCCCTGGGGCTCCTCTAGTGAGGAAGCCAAGCCTGAGGAGGGAGGGCAAGAGTCCAGGTCAAGGTTGCAGAGTGAGAGGAGGTCACTGCCATGGCCAAACGAACTCTGTTTTGTTCTAGCTGACCTTTCTGTACTCTGTGCTTTTGCCCAGCCATCCCCACTGCAGCCAGCAGGCAGAACGACTCGTGCAGACAGCTTCAGGGAGTACATTGTTTCTCCAATACTGGGAAACTTACAAGTAGCCAGGTAGCAGGTCCTCTCAGCCAGCTTAACCAAAACTTTTTGTTAACTGGAAACCTCTTTGTTAACTGACCTGCCCTGGTCTGGAGTAACTGTGGCCATCTGATGTAACTATGGTTCTTGGCTTTGCCTCCGGAATGAAGTTATTGTATTTTTAAATTTTACAGACTCTGCCCTGCTTCTCCTTGGGTCATTAGCCCCCTCTCTGACCACCAGCTATTAATAAAGGACTCCTAATTCGACCATCACTATGTGGCGTTCCTCTGTGCATCTCACGTGGTATTACAGTCACAGTGAAGACTATGCTTTCACTGAAAACGTGACACCTGGGAGGTTTTGTGCAAAAGAGTTATAGTCACTGAATATGAATCTGTACCATACACCAATATATGGATTATTCTACCAAGGAGATGTTGGCCAGGGGATCCAAGCCCCTACAAAAGGTAAAGGCTCCTTGCCTCTAAACTGGGATACCTGCAAGAAGAGAGGCGATAAGGCCCTGCTGTTGAAGACCTGACATTAACATGGGAAAGACGTACTGAGACCACATGTGCAAGTGTACAGATGGTCTCTGGAATACCAGAGAGTGTGACCAAAGGCCACTATACCAATAAAGCAAATATGGGTCTCCTTGAGTCAAGCAAGACTCCTCCATCAGCACCAGCTACACCTCACCTGCCTGGAAATACTGTGCAGCAGAGGCAGCCATATGCCTGTATATCCCAAATCTAATTGGCTATTGGCTTTCTCCTTGGAGGAATAACCCACGGCTGATGCCACAAGTTTGCACCCTCTATTGGTCAGGAGATGTTATAAGCCACAGTAAGACCCTGTCATATTCAACAGAAAAAAATGTAATTCATGGATTAACATACCATCCAAACATCTGTGTC
The DNA here is from genome assembly GCA_009823505.1 of Rhizomys pruinosus. Lineage (NCBI taxonomy): Eukaryota > Metazoa > Chordata > Mammalia > Rodentia > Spalacidae > Rhizomys > Rhizomys pruinosus. Next base: position 5,176,515 of record VZQC01000410.1, read on the forward strand.
TATACCAAAGTAACCTATGATAACAATTAATACTGTTTAAATACCTATATATCTAATTGCTTGTGCTTCATTAGTAGGAGCGAAAGATTATTCCTGGACAAAATGTCATCCATGAAAGAACGCCAGGAAGTGACCAGAGTCCAAGACAACGCTCCAGAGAAAGTAGAGCTATTTGCTTCTCATAAACCTTGTGCGCCTTGGTCTAAGCCTAGGGAAAAATCAGCGAAGAGGAGGGCTGGTAGAATGTAGGCTGTGATTGGGGGTGAATGGTGAACCTACAGCCAATACAGCCAATGGACACTCAATTTGATCAACTTGATTGAACATACAAGCCCCCCCACTACTCGGATGGCGGGGACCAAGAGGACCTGGTGTGGTTTCTGGGCACAATGCTGCAAATTGGTTTTACATGAAGGATGCTTGGTACTCATAAATTATCACCTACTGCTAAAAAATGGGAGAAAAAAACTGAGAGAAAGATGCAGACATTTATGGAGAATGCATGATCTGGGAGGGGTGGGTGGGGTGGGTTGGGGGGAGGGAAAGGGAAATATGCCTGAATTGAATTGGAAAATGATGTATGAAATACACAAAGCATCAATAAAAAAAAAGTTAAAAAAAATTTGCTCGGTTTGAATGTTTTTGTGTTCCCCAAATTCTAAGGTAAAATTCGAACCTTTTAGACAATGCTTGGGGGCAGAGCCATCGTGAATAAAATCAGTGGTGTTATAAAAGAGGTCCCAGAAAGACCTCTTCTCCTTTCTACCATGTGAGGGCACAGTGAGAAAACATCATGTTTAGAACCTGTTGGTTCTTTCCAGCTTCCAGAACTGTGAATAATAAATTAATTTCTATTGTTTATAACCCACCTGGTTAATGATACTTTATACCAGCCCAAGTGGACTCAGACAAATATTCTTTTCCTACAATTTAATAGAAATTAAACAATTTAAAGACCGAAATGGGTTTTTCCCTTACTTTGTCCTTTCTTTTTTATTCCTGTGAGGTTATAGGAGAGGAAGTGAGTGGACATACTATTGAATGTTGTGACTAGTAAATAAGTTTGGAGTGAAACTATAAATAGCAAAAGCTGCAGTAATTAGGGCTTAGAATTTTCACTGCCAAACAGTTTCTGGAAGCCACTCTATAGATTTGGTCTCTTTTTGTGACCCAAGGTTTGACTTGTTGACACTTACAGAACCAAAGGTCTTGAAAAATGACTCTGGCTCTTTGATGATCCTCTTCTCCAATATTTTCCCTAGTTCTGAGCTAATGAGAGCTCATTAAAATCCCAATGTAAGATTTTTTTTAGAGGCAGCTGATGATATGGTCAAGGCCCATTGGACAATATAATTTACTCTTCTTTCTATACCATAGTTTGTCATATTTCATGTCAGCAGCAGCTCTTTTCTCCATGCTGTGTCCTTACAAGACATATCACTCAGCTGGCCTCATGAGCTGTCAGAATACATCGACTTCTGCCATTCCTCTGTTCTGCTTCCTGTTTCCTGCACCTGTTATGGGGGAATGAATACCTACCTACCTGCTCTGCTCTAGAGACTCACGGGAAGGTTTTAATGGCATAGACCTTTTCCTTTTATTTTTTTTTAACGTCCTGGCTAGCCTAGAACTCATTATGTACACCAAGCTGGTCTTGAACTCACAAAGATTACACCAGGCTGGTCTTGAACTCACAGAGATGCACTTTCCCCTCCTGGGATTAAGGAAGTGAGCTACCGCACAGGGTCTTTCCTTCATACTGTAACCTGACACCCTGCCCCTGTCAGCTCCAGTAGTACTGACTACCTGATGGACCAGCCAGGCAGGCTCCAGTTCTATCAAAGAAGAAATTTCCTAGTTGGAATTGTCCAAGTTTAATTCCAGTTTCCTCTCTTCCTCATTGTTCATCTGGTGGTCTATAACTAGCTCTTCTGTTACCCCACTTTTTTTTTCTATGTTACTACTAACAGGTAAGTGGACCAGTTAGATTTTACTAAAATCACAGCCATATTTTGAACTGATCTTGTTGGATTAACAGTAAAGAATTATTAATTTTCTATTTTTTATTTTTCTGTGGGTTAGAAAACTGTATATAGAAGTGCGTTGAGATAACAGAGATAATAGTTTTAATATATTTCTTTGCCAAACTCCCTTAATAATCTCTGTAGTAACAAAGCCCTTTGAACCATAAGCACATATACACTCAGAACTGTGGGATAAAAAAGAATTACAATGGAAGAATAACTCATGGAAGCATTAATTACCTAAATTCAAAATAAACTTTATATGTATATTTAGGAATTTCTCTCAATTGTTAGATTATAAGCCTTTCAGTAGTTATAATTGGAAACATATTTTTGGATCTGTCTTTTTTTTCTTGACCCTTTTCTATGGAATTATAGTGAAATGGAAATATTTACCTATAAAATGTATTTATATTCTGGCATGATATATGGAACCTTCTGTAAATGCCTCAGACTCAGGTAAGAAATAGAAAAGTTCAGACATGCATGGAAAGGGCAAAAAAAAAAATCTGGTCATGACTGGGACTTAAGAGTCCAGTATAAAAATAAGTTAAATGAATAAATGTCTGTGGGTCCCTGCCTTTAGTGGAAAATAAGTTTTACAATGACTGACCTGAGAAAAGGCAGGAAAGACATCCTTCTAAAAAAAATATTTTTTATTTCTATTTTATGTGTATATGTGTTTTATTGCCTGCCTCTGTGTAAGTGCATCTGTGTTATGCAGTGCCCACATTGGATCCCCTGGAACTGGAGTTATGGACAGTTGTTAGCTTCCATGTGGGTGCTGGGAATTGAACCCAGGTCCTCTGGAGGAGCAGCCAGTGTTCTTAACCACTGAGCCATCTCTCCAGTCCAGGAAAGACATCTTGCTTCCTTAGGAAAAATGTTCATTCCCACTTGGGGCAGCTCAATGCTAAAATGTTTATTTGGAGGTTTGGATGGGAGTTTTGGGGAGAGAAATCAGGAAGAAGAAATACCTGTCATGAACTCCATTTTAGCTTATCATTTGATCATTTGGCAAAGGAAGATTCTGAGTTCATATTTTGGATAAGCTTTTACCCATGAATTTTGGAAGGCTTCCCAAACATTTTCCATAGACGGCAATTCTCCTTTGGGAAAGATGCTAAGATTGCTTGTATAATGACAACAAAGGCAGCTTTCAAATAAGACTGTTTATGATAGACATATGTACTTTCTCCGTATGATATGTGTGTGTGTGTGTGTGTGTGTGTGTGTGTGAAATCTATGGCCCCACAATTCTATACTTGATATATGCCCCACCAGAGATCATGATTTGTTCTCATTAAAATATGTCTCAAACATGTTCATAGGGGTGGGGAGGTGGCAAAGCACTTTAAGCACTTGGTGTGTTAGTGTGAGGATTTGAGGTTAGATTCCTGGAACCCATATACATGCCAGGTGGGAGTGGTGGCCCACCTGTAAGTCTAGTCTTGGGAGGTGGCGACAGGAGGTTTCCACAGCAAGGTGGCTAGCAAAACTAACCAAATTTCTGATTTCTGGGTTGGATTGAGAGACCCTACTTCACTGAATAATGTGGAAGATTGATCACGGATGATTCCTGATATCTAACCCTGAGCCTCCACATGCATGTGCACACACAGGAACACACACACAAAAGTAGAAAAAGAACAAACGTGTTCATACTAGTTTTTCCCATAGTAGCCAAAGTCTGTCAGCAATTGGATAGCTAATGAGTTTGTTGGATCCACACAATGAAATTCTGGAGAACCTGAGAGGGAAGCCCCTATCGAAGCACAAGATACCATGATTCTCACACACAGCAATGAATTTGGTGAAAGTGCTAAGGCATTAAAGAGCATACCATATGATTCATACATGTAGCTCAGAAACATGTATAAGTCATGAGCAAAGACAGTGCAGATCAGCAGATCACAAGAGGGAGTTCTGGGAATACTTATTGGTTGGCAGGTTTAGTCACCGGGTGGAGCTCCCATCACAGCTGAGCTGTGATTGATTGTGGCCCAGCGCTCTCATGCCCCATGCCAAGATTCTTGGTAATTGCCCCAGGCACTGCTAATCCTTGGAGTCAGACATCCTTCCGAATTTACAGCAGCTGCCATTTGCTGGATGCTTACTGTGTCCCTTGAAGTGATCCTAAGGAAGTCTGACCACTGGAATATCCCCCCCCTTTTTTTGGTATTTTCGAGGGAGGGTCTCCCTTTTAGTACCAGCTGTCCTGGAGCTCGCTCTGTAGACCAGGCTGGCCTTGAACTCACAGAGATCCACCCACCTCTACCTCCTGAGTGCTGGGATTAAAGGTGTGCGCCACCATGCCCGGCTTGGAATATTCTTTTTTAAAAACTATTTGCCCGTTCAGAGGCAGAGGCAGGAGGATCTCTGAGTTCAAGGCCAGCCTGGTCTACATAGTGAGTTCCAGGACAGCTGGGGCTACAGAGACCTTATCTCAAAAAGACCAAAACTTTTTTGTTTATTATTTTTTTCATAATTTAAATTTTTATTGCAATACCACAAACAGAATCTTCCTATGGGCCAACTAATATTTGAGTAAGAAACCAGTACAAAAGTTAAAAGGCAATTTTGCAGCATTGTCTAAAATTAGTGTAATTTGATTTGTTGTCTTTGATTTAGCAGATTTTCTTTCATTTTTTATCTATTTTATTGAATTTTTATGTGTTTCATACATAATTTTTCAATCAATCTTAATCACCTTCTTCTTTAGCACCCTCCCTCAGGGCTCCCTCCTCCTCCTGAATTTGCACACATTCTGGCATTTGTACTAGGGTCCATTGTGCCAAACTACTCTCTCTGCCCACTCCTCAGTGCCAGGTCATCCCATGAGTTCTAGTCAGCCTGTTCGGAGTCCCTTTCCTAAAGAAGGTCAGGACTTCCTCATCCAACCACTATTAGCTGCCAATATTTCCTCAGCTGAGGTTGGGCTCTGCTACCCATTTCTGCAGTTCTGTGCTGGGTTTTTGTCCAGGTGAGCTTGCATGGGTCTTGTGCATGCTGATACCAATGCTGTAGGTTGATATGAGCCAGGTTCCAGGAGCTCGCAGTATTCATTTCCATTTGGTCTTGCATCACCTCCCTGGCTCTTACAATCTTTCTGCCCCCTCTTCCGCAATGTTCCCTGAGCCCTGAGTGGGTGAAGCTGAATGTAGACAGCCTTTACATGGAACCACAATCTGTAGACTCCTAATCTTCATGGGTTGGCCATTCATGCCCTTTTGAGTTCCTGGTCTCCTGTTGCATGGAGGAGCTTCCTCCTTGACGAGAGTTAAGAGATAGTTAATGCCGGGCTGGAGAGATGGCCTAGCGGTTAAGAGCGCCGACCGCTCTTACAGAGGACCCGGGTTCGATCCCCAGCACCCACATGTTGGCTAAGAACCGTCTGAAACTCCAGTTCCAGGAGAGCTCCAGTTCCAGGGGAATCCGACACCCTCTTCTGACCTCCGCGGCATTGCACGACACGGGTGCACAAACTCGCATGCAGACAGTACATTCATACACATACAGAAATAAATAAAATTAATAAAAAAAATTAAAAAAAAATCTTTAAAAAAAATCTTAAAAAAAAAAAAGAGTTAATGCCTTCTTGAGTCCTTGTTCTATGCTGCTTGGGGCTTAGGTGTAGAGGGTGCATTGCAGATATGTCACGTAGGCTTGAGCAGTTCACAGACCAGTCCAGTTGTAGGAATCTGTACTATTCTTCATCCAGTGCAAATGAAGCTTCTTTAAGGAGTGGTGTTTGGGATATTTGTCTGTATATATAAGGACACCTCTTTGGTAGTTAGTAAGATGTTACCTTAGCCTAGAGCTGTGTCAACCTTGGGGATTTCTCTAAGATCTATCACCTCTCCAGATGTGTGCATCTGGCTATCTAAATTTTACTTTGAGTGATGACTACATAAGTGTATATATGTAGGAAAATTAATCAAATGATGATTTAATATTTGTATCCTTTACTGAACTTAAGCCCTTAACTTTACAATATGTTTTCTAAACATATTTTTATTGATTCTTTGAGAGTTTCATGCAATGTATTTTTTTAATTTTTTATTTATTTATTTTTTATTTTATTTTATTTATTTCTTATTTATGTGTATGAATGTACTGTCTGCATGTAGGCCTGTGCACCTGTGTCGTGCAATGCCACAGAGGTCAGAAGAGGGCTCGGATTCCCCTGGAACTGGAGTTCTCCTGGAATTGGAGTTATAGACGGTTCTCAGCCGCCATGTGGGTGCTGGGGATCAAACCCAGGTCCTCTGCAAGAGCAGTTGGCACTCTCAACCGCTAGGTCATCTCTCCAGCCCCTACAATATGTTTTTAAAAACGTCTAAATCTGGGGTCTAGGGAGATGGCTCAGTGGGTACAGTTCTTGCTGGACAAACAAGAAGACCCGTGGTTGATCCTCAGCACCCATACAGAAAGTCAGGTGCAGTGGCGCAGCCCCATAATCCTAGTGGTGGGGAGGTGGAGGCAGGAGAGTGCATGGGGCTCACTGGTAGCCAGAGCAGCTGAACTTATTAACTCCTGGTTCACTGAGAGGTCCTGACTCAAAACTAAAGTGGAGAGCAGTTGGAGAGAGAGAGAGAGAGAGAGAGAGAGAGAGAGAGAGAGAGAGAGAGAGAGATTACTGGTTAGCCTCGGTGACATTTATATCTTCAGATCTCTAAAATCTATAAGCTTAAGCATCAATATATAATTTAATTTTAATTTTTATATATTGACATAATTCCTGTTCTCCCATTTAATAACCATGATAAATTCTATCTTCTATGGAATGGGGCTTTTAACAGCATCTGTCTCATTGGGTTATTTTTTATATTAACTTTGTTCTAAACTGTATTATTTAAAGTAAGCTGCATTCATGGAAACTGTACAATCCTATGAGTTCTGACAGATATATGAGCCTATGAAACCACTGCCATTATCAAGGAAGATCACCTCCCCCAGAACTTTCCCCTCATTTCTGTCCCTTTCTCCTCTGTGAACCTCTTTGCAGGTATAAATCTATCTGTTTTGCCCTAATACAAGCAACTACTATTTTCTTTTGGGGCAAAAATGTATGTTTATATTTCCTAGAATTTTAGGTAAATTGAGTCAGAAAATATTCATGTGTATCTGGCTTCTTTGATTTAGAAAGATAACTTTGAGATTTCTCCATATTATTGCATTTATCAGCAGTTCACTCTTCAGGATCAGTGAGCTTTGCTCTATTGTTTAGCTGTGCCACAGTTTGTTAACCCTGTCACCTGCTGAAGGACATACAAAGAAACCTGGGACATCATTTGAGCCCAGAGGTGTGTGGTAGCAGAAATGTGATTCTACCTAGTAAAGAAAACAAAAGTAAAAACCAAACCAACCCAGAAAAACTTGATACTTAGCTCAAATTCCAGGTGGTTTAGGGACATTTCCAGGGATTTCAGAATTAGAGGTTTAAGTATCCATGTGAATAAAAGAGAAGAACAGAACAGAATAGAATAAGTTAGAGGATAGATGATAGATAGATGATAAATAGATACTTAATAATTGATAATATGGATGATAGATGATACATAGCTAGATGGTAGGTGACAGAGAGTAGTAGAGAATAGTGACTAAGGCATGGGACTAGAGTTGGGAATCGGAGTGTAGTAACTGGTGTTCTTGACCTGGAAAATTACTTTTCCTTCTTAAACATCAGTTTCTGCATTTATGAGATGAAGAATGCTTAAGATTATATCTAAAATTACTCTCTTTAAAAAGGAATATTGTCTGTAAAATGAGGATATTTCTAATTTGTTTTCAAAATTTCTGGGTCTGGAGAGTTGGCTCGGTGGCTAAGAGCACTAGCTGACTTTTGCAGAGGACTGGGGTTTGATTTTCAGCACCAACAAGGCTAACAACCATCCATAACTCTAGTTCCAGGGGAATCCAATGCCCTCTTCTGACCTCCATGGACACTGCATGACATGGGCGCACTTACATAGATGCAGGCAATACACTCATACGTAGAAAATAAAAATAATAATTTTTTAATTCTACCCTCTCCAACACCAACAATTCTATTTTCGTATTTCTCCTGGCCTTTCCTCTGATCACAGTAATGAGCCTTCTAAAGCTCCAGTCGAAGATCTGCACACTTTCATGTGAAATGACTTCTTACTGATATCCAAAAATGGTAAAGATTCAAAGTCTTTTGATGGAAAAAAAAATATATCGATTCCTTGTAGAAAGATCTTTTTCACGTCCCTTTAATATGTTTAGTTGAGGAGCCCTCTAGTGGAAAGATCTGCACATAGCACAACCTCTACTAGATTTAATAATCTTTGAACCTACATTTTGTACATTAGACAATAAAATATCTATTTTCGCATTACTGTAAATTCCCCAATATTCAAGTTCTCACTCTGGTTAAACTTCTAATTTGTATTTGGTACTAAAAATGTATGAGAGACAACATATATAGAATTATAACATTTAAATTTCTTTCTGTAGGCTATCAACAGCTACCTGTTACCTGCTACCTACTTTGGGTAAATGCCAACTTTTTAGGTTGCAATCATACGATGGCCTTTTCATAATCCCCAGAAGATGGGGGTCATTTCCGGAAGCAGCAACCTTATCTCCCTGCTATATCTTCCCTGTGGTGTTCTCTCTCTCTCTCTCTCTCTCTCTCTCTCTCTCTCTCTCTCTCTCTCTCTCTCTCTCTCTCTCTCTCTCTCTCTCTTTCTTTTCAAAAATTTTCTCATCCTTCAGGAAATTTGACCATCTTCCGTTGTCCTAGGAGAAATGCTTAGCATTTGAAATTCCCATGTTTACCCACCAGAAGCAGCTCCCTATCACAGCTGAGCTGCATTCATGGACCAGCGTCTCTCATCCCTGCTGGGATCTTGGTAATTCCCCGGGCAGCTGATAATCCAGAATCAGACATCCTTTCATATTTGCAGTGGCTGGTGCCATTTGCTGTGTGCTTACTGTGTGCTGGGGCTGTGCTAAGCCTCTGTGTGCTTTAGTTTCCCCCAATAAACCTGCAAGGCAGCTACCACGATTGTTCCCATTCTTCAAAGACAGTGGTAGAGCGCTAGTTTCTATGGAGTTCTTCAGTAACACAAATGACAATCTTGAAGATTTTTACCTCAGAAAATTGGAGGTGAGTCTGATCTTGCATACAGACTCATTTTACAGCTGGTTTCTCTGTGGGCACATTTCCTCTGTAAAGGCCACATACCTATATATTTGCAATTATTCTGTTAACATGAAATGGGAGGATCCAACAGCCAATCCAAGTAAAGACAGCAAAGAAACAGTAGCTCATGGAATCAAGTACGTCCTCCTTTATGGGTTTGGAGACACCTTGGCAGAGCCAACAGAAAACACTGGCTGAAGCAACACTAGGCCTACAGGAAGGAGATCAACGTCACCACAGCCTTGCAGGGTGTGCTAAACCTCCATGGCTGGAAAGTCCATTGTAGTAGCTTGCATGGCACTGTGTATTGCACGTACACCTCCTGTATTGCAGGGGAAGACTCCCATTTCCTTGGAAGGGTGGGGGATGCAAAAATATGCTGGCAGAGTGAGCCCAGTGCCATTTGTCACATACACTTAAGCAATTCAAGGAAGTTCACTGTACACCAGCAATGGGGGTCTGAATTCCAGAGTTCATATGTGGCAAGTGCTTTATTCTCTGAGCCATCTCTCCAGCCCTTGAACAGGATTCTAACTAGAAAAGAATGACAGTAACTAATGTGTTATCAAGTCTGATTTCATCAGAGATTGTATGATGTGTCAACCCTAAAGACGTGGCTTTTCCAGTGGTATTCTAACTCTAGTAGCTCTGCAGGATGTGCTTGCTCTTCCTGAAATGTTCAACGGGTTGAAATATTTACCATGTCATTCCCAGCAGTGGCCGTGAAATCATATCACCCATAAAGAAATAGAAAGAAATAAAAGGAAATAAAATGTTATTTCCAGTAATTTTATGACTCATACAATTTTCTGCACATTATATATTTAAGAAATACTTTAATCACTTATCCAAGACAGGATATTTTAGAGGAAATTAAATTGAACTTTAAACTAAATTTAATTTAGCCCAGATCGTCTAAATGAGTGCTTCATCTGAAATATTTACTTCCATCTACATGTTTGATATCCTCTCGACAAAGCTATGTTCACTATATTAAGGAAAAATGTAATTGGTTTCATTGTTTTGTGTTAATTGTGATTTTCATTGCATAATTATAATGTCAGTTATTTCTTAGTATTCAAGATTTTAAAACATAGTTATTTAACCCAGACTTGGTTATGTGCATTATTTCACAATTAAAATATCACAGAGGCTGGAGAGATGCCTCAGAGCTTAACGCTTGCTGCTCTTCTAGAAGACTCAAGTTCGGTTCCCAGCACCCACTCCAGGAAACTCACAACCACCTGAAACTCCAGCACTAGGGGATCTAAGGCCATCTTCTGGCTCTGTGGAAATGTCCTACACACACACACACACACACACACACACACACACACATACACACACACATAAAAATAAATTGACTGAGGGCTGGAGAGATGGCTCTGCAGTTGAGAGTGCTGACTGCTCTTGTGGAAGACCTGGGTTCGATTCCCAGAACCCACATGGCAGCTAAGAACCATCTTTAAGCCAGGTGTGGTGGCACCTAGTACTCTGGAGGCAGAAGCAGGTGGATCTCTGTGATTCAAGGCCAGCCTGGTCTACAGAGTGAGTTCNTATATATATTGACTAATCAGGGGCAATATCCATTAGCTTGGGTAAGGGGAAGCTATAGCTTAACCAAAGGAAATAAATCAAGTTAAATTAGTAAACTGTGGCAAGGCTTTCTAGGAACAGAAATATAACAGAAGACGTTAGTCTGCATAATAACAATATTTACGAAGTTTCTACTAAGAGCCAGGCCTTATTTCTGCACTTTCTGGGTCACATTTGTTTCTGACAGGAGCCCCATTTGGTAGGTTCTCTAACATTCCCATTTTCTGTGAGGGGAATGAGTGGGGAAACTGAGGCACAAAGAGTGTGAACATCATATAAGATCAAGGAGCACATGGTGGAGCTGGGAGTCAGACCCAGGAAATGTGGTTTCTGAGTCCAACTATCTTGATCCAGAATTGGAGAAGGTTTTGTTTTCTTTGGATCAGGGATCTGTAAATAATCCCCCTTCACCCATGTTGCCTACAGTGCGTAAGCTAAGAATGCTTTTTACATTTTCTTATAATTGAAAGAGGAATAATATTTTTGTGAGTGATGAAAATTGCCTGAAATTAAATTTTCAGTGCCTATAAATCAAGTTTTATGGACACACAGACACATTTGCTTGTTTATTGTTCTGGCTGGTTTCTTGTTATAACAAGTCCCATGATACCATTACAGACCATATGGCTCAGAAAGCCCAAGAGAGTTACTCTCTGTGTCACCATAGGAACGGCTTGCTAGCCCCTAAAGTGGACCGCCGGAGTGAAGGGAACAATGGACGGAGGGTCTGAGCAAAGACAACAGAGGGTCCATCCAGAATAGCCTCGGTGGGAGACCTGAGAGGGCACCTTGATGTTGCCTTGCCTCGCCACAGAAAGGCAATTAGTAAACACCAGTCAGAGAAATGGGTGCATAGCCTGCTTTTCCTGAGTAGAAGGCAGGAGAGGGAGGCTGAGAGGGGTGTGAACAACAGGAAAGAAGAAGGCAAGGGCAGAACTGGGCCCCACGTTTCTGGATGATGATACTTCTGCCCACTGACTGCGCAAAATTCAGAGCAGGAAATCAAGGAAGGACCAAGTCTTACCTCATCTATTTGTCATTGCTGCTGGTAAGAGGTTAGGGACTGGAAGTGGGCAGAGATCTTCAGAGTCTGGCAAGAGGAGGGCTGAGTGGGATGCACACTGGAGTGGGTAGAGTGGGATTACAGGGCTAGACACTGTGGGAGAAAAGCTCCTGTGTGTTTTGGATGAAGCCCCAACCCCCGTGCCCTGGCTTCACAGAAGCAGCGTTTATTGACAGCCTTTCATTCTCTGAGTTTCTTCTGGGAAATGATCTTTCGAATAATTATGATTTTTAGCTGTCATGAAGTTGCTTTTTAGAGATTACTGGAGATTATTCTGGCGCCGTCAAGGGTGAGAGCCCAAGGTCTTCCTCATTTTCATTAAAACTGGAGCTTCCCACAATGGCGTGTCTATCCAAAGGATGGTTGTGAAGCCTGTCAGACTAGTAACAAAGTACAGAAGATTTTGTTCACAGGTTCCTGTGTACTGTCACAAAAGACTAGATTCTGTAGAATGATGAAAGAGATCACCTATGGTACCATTTTTATGCATAAAGACGTGTCCTTCAAAGTGGGTGTCCTGCAGCTGTGTTTCGAGCTTACACTACTAGATCACACAAAAGCAGACATCACTGCATTAGCAGTCATGTTGGTGAGGCTTTATGCTTTTCCTTTCAAAACAATTTTTTAACTACCTGAGGACATTCAGGTGTCTGCACAGGAAGGGCCAGTGTTCCACTGTAGCTCAGCATTCCTTTGTGGTACCCAAGATTAGCTCTATGGATTCCTGGAGAGGAATCTGGAGAGATTGAGATTTCAGTCAACTTCCCAGCCCAGCGATTTACATCGATGATTCCCCAACGTGTGGGTACATCAAAATCTCCAGGAGAGGTTCCTGAAACTAGAGCTCCTTTAGGGTGTGTCCTGGGAATCTAAACTTTACTAAAGTTCCCAGGATTACAAGTGACTGATTCATGGTCTATTCTACTGGGCTCCACCTTGATACTTTATATAAAACTCTCTTATCTCTTATCTGTGGCTAAGATAAAGTAAATTTTCAGAGGAATTGTCAGAATGAATCCATAAAGCACAAGGGCTAATACAATCTTAGCCCCAACTCCACAACACCTAGTCAGAGAGATCTGAGATTCCACTGTGAGTGCTTGAAGCCAAGGGTGGGTAGGATAATGTGTCCTCCAAAGACGTCCTTCCCTAATTCCCAGAATCTGTGAGTATGTTATGCTAGATAGCAAAGGGAATCCAAGTCGCTACTAGACTGACAGGTGGACCTATATTGTAAGTTGAGGAGGAACTCTGCCTTGTGAGCTGAGGATGACATTAATGAAGCTGCAGATATTACACCGAGAGGCCTACTAGAGTAAGGATTTATCATACTAATCCTAGGGAGGGAAAGGAAGCATGCCCATAGGGTCACACAGAGTCACCCAAAGTCTGAAGCTCGCTTATGGCAAGCTGGGAGAGAGCTGAGCAAAGGCTATTGGGTAAGCACCTTTATGGAGGGTCATGGGCTGGAAAATTTGAATGTAATTGGTCAGCAGGGAATGGTAGGAACTGGTCAGATGTTAAAGCTGTCATGAGGCTCATCTGTTGAATGTGCATATTAAAGATGGACACCCAGAAAAGGTCAGTGAGCAGAGAAAAGTTAACAAGAAACAGAAGAGGTGCTACCATTTGTAGTCGTAGAACAAAGGGTGGCCTTACAGATGGGCCCAGTCACCTCACAGAGGCCTGTGAAATGGAAAAGGAAGTCAGAGAAGAGGAAGAACAGGCAAGATGGCCGCACAAGGATTTAGCCAACATGGCTGACTTTGAAAATGGAAGAAAGCCACCTATCAAACCACACGGCTGGAAGCATGCTCTTCCCTGGAACTTCCAGAAGGAATATAGGCTGCTGACACCTTGGGTTTAGGGTGGAGAACTTTAAATTGTCAGAACTATAAAAATAAGAAATTTGTGCAGTGTTAAATGACTAACGTTATAGTGCTTCATCACAATGGTGACAGTAAGCTAACCACTCCTGTAGTTTTTGTGTTCTTTAGGTTTTTTATTGCCAAAATCAGCTTAAGGAGGAAATAACAAGCACAAAGCAGACTGCTGCTGTCCGTCGTCCTCACCCACAGCCCACAGATCTCATTTATCTTAGTTCGCTTCCCTGTGACCAAAGAGGTGACTCTAGAATCTTCCTCACCCAGGTCTACAAAAAAACCTGTTTGCTGTCTTTGACTTTAAAATTTGCTATTACTGGGGCTGGATGAGATTGTTCAGTGGTGAGAACCCTTGTTCTGTAAGCATAAGGGCCTGAATTCAAACCCCAGTCACTCAGGTAAAAAGCTAGGTATGGTAGAATGTGCCTGTATGCCCAGAATTGGAGTGTGGAAGACAGGCAGATCCAGAGAACTCACTGGCCAGCCAGACTTGTTGAAATGGTGAGCATCAGGTTTAGTGAGAACCCCTGTCTCAAGGTATTAAGATGGAGACTGATAGAGGAAGACACCTGATGTCTTGCTGTGTAGCCTCTCCATGTGTGGGCATGGACGCATGGACACAAATACACACACATGCACAGCACATGCACATAAAGCCTGCTGCTACTATCATGGCTAATGTAGCTTATGTTCATGGAGTAACAATGTGTTTTATTGTTATATATATTATTTCAATCTACACAGAAGTCTCATAGTAGATGTTCATCATGTTTAAGAATACATGCATGTAAATGTTCTTAGAGATAATGGCAGGGAATTGATATATTTTTTATTATTTGTTTATTTTTAAGGGATTCTACAATATAATAACACAATTGTTTGCAGATAACATTGATGTTGCTCAGTTTGCCATACAATTAGGTAATTGGTGCATTTTGCAAGTATCTATGTCCAAATTTTGAACAACCCAAGGTTCCCATAGTCCAGTTGGAGAAGCTTGTATTCACAGGCATGTTGATCAATTAGGAGTCCAGACTATATTGCTGTAGTCTCATGATTCACCCCTATCTCTCCGCAGCCCTTACATTCTACCACACCTTCTCTTCTGCAATTTGTTCCCTGGGCTTTGGGTAAGGGGCACAAGTGGGTGAGAAGAAAACAGTCTACTTGCTTTGGAGTTGTCATTTTGGATTCTAGTCTGTTCAGGTTGTTTCCCTTCATGGATTGACAACTTTTCCAGTGATACCTTTTTAGTCATACTAACAAAGCACAAACAATTGGATGTACAGGCATTTAAGCAGTACTAATTATTATGGTAATCTAAGCTGTGAGCATAGACACAGATGCTTGGATGGTATGCTAATCCACAAACTGTGGTTTCTCTATAAAGGGTGACAAGTTCTTATTGTGGCTTATAACATCTCCTAACCACTAGAGGACATAAGCTTGTGGCATCCACTGTGAGTTATTTCTCCAAGGAGAGAGCTAATAGCCAATTAGATTTGGGATCTATATAGAACATTGGCTGCCACTGTATGCACAGTATCTCCAGCCATTGTGAGGTGTAGCTGATCACTGTGGAGGACTGCTGTCCTCAGGAGACCAATATTTGCTCTTATATGCCTTTAGTGGCCTTGGTAATGCTCTCTGGCATTTCAGAGGCATGTTATGCTAGCAAGTGACATCTCATAACATTTTCTTCATGCTCAACAAGGTCTTCAACAAACAGGGACTTACTAGCACCTTTCTCCTTGCATATATACCACTGTGCATGAGACCTATGAATGGTAAAGTTCATTAGGAATCTCCTGTACACAGATGTAACCTATGGTCCTCAGAGATGTTTGATGCCTGTAGAGTTGTAGGCTTTTCTTCCTTTATAGTGTGAAGATGGGTCAACTTCTCTGTGGTATTCTTGGTACAACTACACGATGGAGGCTGTACCTTTCTTTTCTCGCCTTTGAGTTGGTTGCGTTTTGACCTGTGAACATAGCAACATCTTTCCCAATGTTAGTCTTAAGATGTAACCATTGGAAAATGTGGACAAAAGTTTAATATGACACTGTATGCCCCCCTTAGTTATGTTAGTTTATTTGTTTTTTTTGAACCCATGAGTCGCAAAAGGCTTTAGGGTCTAACCTATAGGCAGGGATCAGGGGTTTAAATTTCATCAATTTGTCATCTTTTTTGGGTGACTGTTATGTGTTAATTTAGGAAGCAAACTTAATTCCTATTAAATTCCTCAGGTAAAAAAGAATGTTACAAGATGATACTGCATAACACAAAAATTATAGAGAACATTTGTATTATGTTAATCCCAAAGTATTGTATATATCAAATTTAAGAAATACCATGTAATTTTAAATTGAAAATACATTAATAAATTAAACCTCGCTGTCCCTATCCACCCCTCCACCCCCTCCCGGTTCACGTACTTCATTCAGTTTTCTGACTGCAGTCGTTTCTGTTGTTGTTCT
Organism: Rhizomys pruinosus; assembly: GCA_009823505.1. NCBI lineage: Eukaryota > Metazoa > Chordata > Mammalia > Rodentia > Spalacidae > Rhizomys > Rhizomys pruinosus. The sequence continues at coordinate 5,192,732 of VZQC01000410.1, forward strand.
TTTAATATGCATCCCTCTCCACAAGCAAATATTAACAACATGGGTTATTGATGCTGCATCACAGATGAGGGATTACCATTCATCGTTGTTTTTCTGTGATTGTGTTACTTCACTTAATATAATATCTCTCAGCTCCATCCATTTTCCTGAGGTTTGATTCTTTTTTTTTTTTTTTTTATTGCTTCATAGAACTCTTGTTGTACAATTGATACCCACATTTTTTCTATCATCGCAGTTGAGGGTCATTTGGCTGGTTCAGCTACTTTTTGTATTGTGAACAGAGCTGCAATAAATATAGTGTGCATGTATTTCTGTCAAGTAAATGGTCTTGTGGGCATATATTCCAGGAGTGGTATGACTGGGTCACATGGCAAGCTCATTTTGAGTCCAAGGATTCCCACACTGATTTCATAGTGGCGTTAACAAGTTTACATTCCTGCCAGCAATGGGAGAATGTCCCCTTTTCCCCACAACCTCTCCAGCACTGTGTATCATCTTGTTTCTGGATCCTGGCCACAGTCTTATCGGAGTTGAACGATATCTAGAGTGGTCTTAATTGCATTTCCCTAATTATTATGGAACGTTGACAGGTTAAGATGTTCTCAGCCATCTCTATCCGCCTCTGTGAATTCCTATTCAGCTCTTTGCTCCATCTTTTGAGTGATTTTCATTGTTTTTCTTTGTTTTTTGAGTAGTTTGTATACTCTGGAAATTAATTTTTGTCGGACTTGTATCTGCAGTAAAGGTTTACCTCCCACTCTGTGGGTTTTCTCTTTACTTTACCTTTATGTCTTATTTTGATGTACAGAAGCTTTTGAAGTTTAATGAGGCCCATTTGTCAATTGTCGATCTTTATTCTTATCTTGCAGCTGCTGCCTGATTTAGGAAAAGCTTTTCCTACGCTATGATTTGTAAGTTGCTGCCAGTTTTCTATCTCTACACCTCCAGAGTTTGGAGGGTTTCATGTTGAGGTTCTTTATCCACTTGGAATTGACTTTTGTCGGTGAGAGTAAGGTGTTTAATTCACTTCTTCTACAAGTGGTGATCCAGTTTTCCAACACCCACTTGTTGAAGATGCTTGTCTTTCCTCCATGTGCTTCTTGGCCCCTTTATCAAATATGAGGTGCGATGAAGTCTATGTGCTCAGGTGGATCTTGCAGTTTTATTCCATTGGTGAACTGTCTGTTTTGGCCAGATACTAAGCTGTTTTTATGACACCTATAGCTCCTGTAGTGTAGTTTATGTCTGTATAACCGATCTCTCCCGTGTATGTCTTTTTGCTCAGGGTTGCTTTGGCTATTCAGGGTCTTTTTTTTCATGATGGATTTTTTTTTTTTTTTTTTCCAAACCTGTGAAGAAGCTCTTGGGGATTTTTGATTGGATTTGCATTGAAATCTGTACTACGAGTTTATGGTGAATGGACTCTGTTTACTGTATTTATTTTCCCAAATCCATGAGCTAGGAGTAGGTGTCCATCTCTATGATGTCTTCTTCAAGGTCCTTCGCCAGAGGTTGAAAAATCTATGTTTGTGTAGAGACCTTGGGTGTCTTCTGGTGTAGGTGGTTATAGGTATTTTATTGTTTTGGCCTATTGAGTGGAGGTCGCCTTGTAGTCCTTCTCAGTTTGCTTGTTGTTGGTGTAGAAAGGCTACTGATTTCGGATTATTTGGTGTATTGCCGCCACTTTACTGAACTCTTAATCATTTTCTAGGAGCTTTCTGGTGGAGTTCTAGCAATCCTTAAGTAGACAATATATCATTCAGCAAAAAAGGGATAGTTGATCTTCCTCTTTTCCAATAGACTCCTTTAATTTCTCCTTTCTTCCTTATTGCCCTTGAAGAGAGTGGGTGTGACCAGGGCAGCCTTGCGAGTTCCACCTCTAAGGGGAATGCTGCGGTTGTTTCCCCATTTATGATGATGTTGTTCTGTGGGTTGTCTGTATATGGTGTTGATTACATTAAGGAAGATCTCCTACCATCCAATTCCACATCTAGGACTTTAAACATTGAAGGAGGTGTTGAATTTTGTCAAAGGCTTTCTCCACATCAATGAGATGATGGTGTTTTTTTTTTCGTTTTTATTTGTTTTTTTTTTTTTTTTTTTTTTGATATTTATTGATTTTCGTCTATGTTGAACCATCCCGCTCTTCTGGTATGAATCCAATTGGTCATGACGGTTGATTCTTTTGATGTGGGTCTGTCGATTGCCAGTATACCTGTTTAGATTTTGGCATCTGTGTTCATATAGGGATGATGGTTATAGTTTTCTCCTTTTTGTGGTTCGTAATAGTGTGTTGCAGTACTGGGTTCTGCGCGGGCACGTGGGCACGGTCCGCCCGACAATAGATACGTCACAGATCTCGGCTTCATAGAAAGGAATCTGGGAGACTCCCTCTGTTTGTATCCTTCTAAAACAACCCTTGAGTAGTATGGTGTAAGTCCTTTTGAACCAATGTTTTCAGAATTCTTGCTGTGAAACACATCTGGCCTGGGCATTTTTTGGTTGGGAGGGCTCGTTATTACATCTTCAATTTTCTTCATATATTATTGGATATTTAAGCTGTGATCCTTCTTGGTTGAACTTTGGTGATTCCCAGGATTTCAGATATTATCCATTTCTTTAAGGTTTTCAAACTTAGGTAGTATAGGTTTTTGAATAGTAATTCTTATGGTTGTTGGATCTTTTCATGTTGTTGATGATATTTCCCCTTTCCTACAGATTCTATTGATTTGGAGATTGTTCCTTTTTTTTTTCTTTTACGTTAACTGGGCTAGAGGTCTGTCCTGTCTATTTATTCTTTCAAAGAAAACACTTTTGTGATTTCCATTGATTTTTGCTATCGGGGTTTTCTTTGTTTCTATTTCATTGATCTCTGCTCTGATTTTTGTTATTTCTCTTGTCTGCTGCATTTAGGGTTCATTTGTTGTTGCTCTCAAGGTTACTTTAAGCTGCCGTCGTTAGTCATTCACTTGTGTTCTTTCTTGTTTTTTTAATGTGGCACTTAAGCTATAAAACTTCCCTCTTTAGGAACTGCCTTTAAAAGTTGTACCATGGTTTTGCTGTGTTGTATATCTCATTGTCAATTTAGTTCCAGGAATGTTTTATTTCTTTATTTTCTTCCTTGACCCATCATATTCAGGAGAGTGTTGTTTAGTCTTCCAATGTGTTCTCGTAGGTTTGTAAGGATCATCCTGGTGTTGATATTGCAGTTTTATTGCACTGTGGGTCTGATAGAGAATGGCATGAGCTCCCCCCCATATTTCAACTCTTTTTTGTATTTGGTTGACTTACCCTGTGTCCCAGTATAGTGCGTTCTATTTTGGAGAAATGTTCCGTAGCGGTGCTGAGTCATAGAAAGTGTATTCTCTTGGTTGTTGTGAATGAAATATTCGACTAGATGTCTGTGAGTCCATTTGGTGTATTGTATCATTCAGTTAGATGTCTCTTCTGTTTATTCTTTGACCTATTGATGCTGTCTAAAGGACTTAGTGGGGTTTGAAGTCCCCTTACTATTAGTGTGCTGGGGTTAATTGAGCCTTGACATCCTGAGAGAATGTCTTTACAAAGTTTTGGTTGCACCGCCAGCGTTTCACTGCGTCTTATATATTCATGATGTGAGTATTCATCAGAATTTTCCCTTTGATAAGATGTAGTGGCCCTCTTTTGTCTCTTTTGATTTCTTTTCCTTGGAAGTCTATTTTTCTGATTTAAATAGCAAACACCGTGTTTTTCTTTAGTACCATTTGCTTGAGTATTTTCCTCCTCCCTTATCCCTTAAGTTGGTGTCTGTCCTTGAAACGACGATTGGGTTTCTTGTTAGACAGCCTATATATGGATTGTGTTTCTAATCCATTCTCCCAGGTATGTCTTTTGATCGGAGAGTTCAGCTATTAATATTTAAGGTTTATAATTGAAAGATGGATGTTGCTTCCTTTCACCTTATTATCCATTTGGACTTTTAGTCTCTGATTCTACTCCTATGATTATGTTTTTATTAGTTTCTTTTCCTAGGTGCTTGAGGATAGTTGCTCTTCTCTTCAGCCCTTTGAATTGCTTCAAGTATTTTTGGAGAGTTGTTTTCTGGACATGTATTTCTATCATCTTGTTTATGTCATGGAAGATTTTTCTCTCCCTTCAACTGTAATTGACATTTTGCCGGGTAAAGTATTCTGGGTTTGGCATCCATAGTTCCTTTACCACTGGGAATGCTTTGCTCCTGTTCTTCTTGCTTTCATGATTTGTCGAGAAGTCGAGAAGTCAGTTGTAATTCTGATGGGTTTCCCTTTGTATGTGACTTGTTTTTCTTATGGGCCTTCAGAATTTTATCTTTGTTTTGGGCATCTAGCACTTTGCTATGATATGGCATGGGGAGTTTCTTTTTCTGATCTTGTCTATTTGGAGTCCTATGTGCTTCTTGTATTTGAATGGATTTGTCTATTTTTAGTTTGGGAAGTTTTCATCTATTATTGTGTTGAGATATTGCTCAATACTATTCTCTTGAGATTCTTCTCCTTCCTCTATTCCTAAGATGTGGAGGTTTGATCTTTTCATAGTGTCCCATATTTCCTGGTTGTTCCACTTTTGTGTATTTTTAAATTTTCATAATCTTTATTTGAGTTTTTTAGTTGCTCTGTGTTATCTTCCAGATCTGATATTCTTTGCTCAGCTTCCTCCATTCTATTTCTGAGGCTTTTTCTTTTCCTTTCTTCTTGATTGGATGAGTGTTCTATTTCATTTTTCATTTCATCCTGTGATTTCTTTAATATATCCATTTCCTTTTTTAGTTTCTGAGTCTCTTCTTGGTGCTCCTTATTTCGTTGGTTGGCTTCCTTTTTCAGTTTCTACTTCCTTAAGGTGTTTGTTTTTTTCTCTCTCTAGTTCTTTCTGGGGTTTGTCAATCCCTTCCTTAGGTTCTCTGAATTCTTCTTTATGTTCTTTAATTTCTCTGCATAGGTCTGCAATTATTCCTCTAAGGTCTGTTTCTGGGGTCACCTCCAGAGGGATCCCATTGTACCTATCTCCTACAGGGTTGGTAGAGCTTGGTGTGGAATTATCCTTTCCCATGTTGTCCCTTCGTAGTGTCCCTGGCATGTGGGTTTCCGTTTTGTGATTCAAATCACAAACGCCTTTTCAGTGTGTTGAAGGCTGAAAGCTTGTTTTGTTTTGCTTGCCTCCTTCCAATGCTCCCCCCACCCTCCTTGTTTATGGAGTGTTGACTTGTCTAAGTTTTCAGGCTTTCACTTTTGTTTATAGATTGGATATTGGAAATCTAAGTCACTCTTCCTTTCCTGTTCTGATAGTTCTCCTAATCCACTGGATACTCTCTCTTCCTCAATTCCAGTTGTTGTTGGGGGGGAATGCCTGGCTTAGCCTGCACCCCGGTACTCTAGTCAGGCACCAGAGTCAGACCCAAACTCAGGTCCGCTTCTGGCTGCGAGGGGAGAAGGGCGACCCGCCGGGCTTAGCGCTATGATCTAGCCTCCGCCAGCCACCAGTCCCTCTGCCACAGACCAGAAAATCAATTGTCCAGCACCACAAAAGTCAATCTGTCCTAAGCTTTTACCTGCCTGGAGCAGTGTCGGGCTGCTCCAGGTGATCCTAGCAGGTCCGGAACCTGAGCCTGAACACACAACCCCACTCCAGCACCCGAGTTGGAATTGATATATTTTTTTAATTCAGTAAATATTTAGAGAGGGTTCGCAATGGGCCAGGTCCCATAGGGTATTAGAGAGCTAAGGTTTGAAAACGAACCTTCCTAAGTTTTCTCTCTGATGTTTCATAAACTGGAGTCCACCAGAGAGAGCACACGTGATGAATTAGAGCTGTGTAACAAGTCTCCCCAAAAATACAGTGACTTACTACTGCTGTCTGGTCGGGCTGTCTGCTGATCTGGGCCAAGTGGCTCATCTTTCTTGCTTGCTCACATCCATGTGTCTGTGGTGAGCTGGTAGGTTAGTAGACAACTGCCTCTTTTACTATGGGCTTGCCTGGACTGTTTGGCTTATACATGAACTTTCAATGGGCTAATGTGAGCTATCCATCTAGTGCCCCCCCCAGGCCCAAATACATCAATGTAACCCAGAAAGACCAACTGAGGCCCAGGCTCAGAACTGGCAAAGCTGTTTTGACCACATTCTATTAGACAAAGCAAATCACAGGGCAAGACCAGTTCAAGAGAGACTATGGCTCTTGATGGAAGGAAGTGAAAAGTCACATCACAAACGGCATGGATAGAGAAACAGGTGGAGAATTAGAACCATTTCTGCTATTACTCTAAGTGGTTTTGTCAGCTTTAGTAGAGAACTGAAGAAACCTCCATCTCACACATGGTCTACAGAAATCCCTTGTCTGTCTTAATACTGGTGGCTATTCATGATGTGAGCAGCTCCTCCAGGTTTTCCTCAGTACCATTTCCCTATCAGAGAACAGGTGTTATGAGCTAAAATCTTGTCACAACATTTGTACATAGTTCTTAACTCATACATATTAGGTTTTCATATTGTATTATTTCTGGTTATAGTCTCATTGGAGGTAAAAACATGAAGGGATCAAAAGCTTAATATGATTTATTGAGGTGAAAAAGTAAGCATTAAAATATAAACACAAATCTGTTATTTCAGACTATGGTCATGAACCTAAATAATAGGACCCCAGGGAGAACTCTGTCTATGAATCATCATATATGGAAACAAGTGAAAAGACGATGCTCAGGTAAACTCAGACCACACTCTATTCACATTCATCTGCCCTGTGTGTGTCCTATATGACCCTGTGTCGGCAGCTGTTCATGAATATTTTTCCAACATAGATAGTTAATGAGGTTGCTATTTTTTTTTTTTTTATTTTAAAAAACTTTTTAAAGTCTGTTATTTTATTCTTTAAACATTTTATTTATTTATTTATTTATTTATTTATTTATTTATTGTTGTTTGTTGTTGTTGAGACGGGCTCTCCTTATAACCCCAGCTGGCCTGGAACTCACTCTGTAGACCAAGCTGGCCTTGAACTCACAGAGATCCACCTGCCTCTGCCTCTGCCTCCAGAATGCTGAGGGCTAGGATTAAAGGCATGAGCCACTACTCCTGGCTTAAATGTGTTTCGTAGCCACCATGTGGGTGCTGAGAATTGAACCTGGATCCTCTGCAAGAGCAGTTGGTGCTCCCAACCACTGAGCCATCTCTCCAGCCCCACGAGATTGGTATTTTCATCATTGCATCCAGGAATATTTTAGTCTGCTCAGGAATGTGCCCCACACAATGCTTTCTGAGACGAAATCCACTAATTCTGTGATTAAAGGTAGAAATCAACCCAAATACCACAAAAGCATTATTCAAAATTACATTGGTTAAAGGGAAGAGTACTGTAAATCATGCTTTTCACAGAGCTTGCCAACTTAGGCAAGCCCACAATGATAATGATATATATCACATTTGGAGAAAAAACACAGAATGAACGAGCAGACCAGTTTCCTTATCAGATGGCATTGCTGGATGTTACAGGTATCATTGGCATTAAATTATCATCTGGAGTATGCCAGAGAGACGTCTGACATTTCGGATAGATGATCCCACTAATGTGCACAGGGGGAAGTGCTTTCTAGCACATCTGACACAAGGCAGAGTGCTCTGCACATTTTTTTTTTTGCCAGTATTTTTTTTTGGTAGCTGAATTTCCACTGTGAATGACTGTTCAATGAGATAAAATACAGTGTGGCTGCACATGGAATAAAATGTGCTGGGATCATTAAGGCTAGAGAGCCAATTGTGTTTGCACATGGAAGGGTATGTTTATCATGGTACAAAAAGTGGCAAAGAATTTGAATTCTCTGAGAAGAGCTGCTAGTTAGCAAAATGCCATGTGCCTTAATGGAGTCTTGAGGGGAAATTGTGACTACAGTTGAAATCTTCCATAATTTGTCCCTCCCTAGGCAAAACTTTGTTTTCACTCTGTTCCCCATCTTTATACTCAGTTCTCTTGCTTTATTTTTAATATCTTTTATTATTTTTTATTTATGAGTATATTGCCTGCATGTGTATATGTGCACCTGTGTTGTGCAATGCCCATGGAGGTCAGAAGAGGGCGTAAAAACTCCTGGAACTAGAGTTGTGGATGGTTGTTAGCCACCATGTGGGTGCTGGGAATCAAACCCTGTCCTCTGCAAGAGCAACCAGTGTTCTTAACCTCTGGGCTACCTCTCCTGTCTTTAGTTCTCATTCTTGATGAAGAGGCACTTATTGATCAGGTCATATCCTTGTAGTATTTAGGTCTCTACAACATCACTTTTTCTTGATTCTCCTCTAGGTTCCTTGGGTTCTCCTCAAGGTCTTCCTAATTTCCCTGAGCTTTTATCAGTGTAATGTCTCAGGGCTTGTGCTGAATGTCTAAGTGACCTCATCTAGACTAACGGTTCTCTATAAGAATGATGAACACTTAATTTATGTTTCCAACCACTGTTCAGACTCTGCACGTCACATCATGACTGGTTCTTTGTCCCCAAGGCTGCTCCAGGCACATGGAGACTTCCCCATCCGAGCCACATTTTTAGAGTCATTCCGAAAGGAATCATTTTCATTCTCTATATTCCCATCCAAATCCTATCAGTCTTATCTTTAAAATGTATCTAAAATCTGGACAGTTCTCACCATGACTGTTAACATAAGAAGGTTCTGGCTCTAAGTTATTCAAAGGATGAATGGCCTTCCGGATATGAAGATTTAGGGGACATGCAGAAAAATTGCCACCTAACTGGAAGACTGCATGAGTGAAGAGTGAATTACTAGGCCATGATATTGCGAGTGGGACGATTTCCAAGATCCACTTGACAGGACCCCATAAATCCCCTTTACCAATTTTCTAGACATCTCTTAGTCCTGTCAAGATGACAACCAAAATTACTCATCTCAAAGAAACAAAAAGTGATTTAGAAATAATTTATTGGTTAAGATATTTTGTTTCTTTTTTCTCTTACAGCTCTTTTTATTCTACTTTTATATCACATCTCTCATTATCCATGCCTGGATCTCTGGCTATGCTGAATTCAGCATCTCCATCTATTTCTCTCTTCATCAGTTTCACCTAGGAGTTTCTGCTGGTCCACTGATTAAGTACCCTACAGTTGGCTCCTATTCAACCCTCCCTCCCAAGATTTCATATTTTGAAAGAAGTTCAGAATAGCTAGAAGATGGGACAGGTGGGTATTCAAGTATGTGATCAGGCTGTAACCCTAACAGAAGACTACACAACCCTATTTATGATGCTAATCATGTTTTTAAAAATATTTTATTTTGCCAGGCATGGTGGCACATGCCTATAATCTCAACACTCAGGAGGTAGAGGCAGGCAGATCTCTGTGAGTTCAAGGCCAGCCTGGTCTACATAGTGAGTTCCAGGACAGCTGGGGAAAACCTTTAGGGAGACCCTGTCTCGAAACATTAAAAAATAATAAATTTCTTGTTTTATGTATATGAGTGTATTACCTGAATGTATGTAAGTGTGCCCATGTCACTCAATGCCCATGGAGGTCAGAAAAGAAAGCTGAATCCCCCGGAACTGGAGTTACAGATGATTGTTAGCTGCCATGTGGGTGCTGAGAATCGAACCCAGATCCTCTGCAAGAACAGTCAGTGCTATTAACTGCTGAGACATCTCTCTAGCCCCCATCAGTTGTGTTTTTCAACATAGGAGTCATACGCCACAGGTGACAGCTGGCCATTTAAAATGTTGCTGGTGCCGCATGTGAAAAGGGTAATATTTTAGGCATATTGAATTATATAAATTATAAAAATTAACCTCACTCTTTTGTAGTAAATGTTTTTAATATGGATTGCATTATGCTTCCATTGGGCAATGCTTTCTTGTACAGGCAGTGAAGGAGTACTAAGGTTTTAGGAAAAACACTAACATATCCAGTCTGCTTTTAAGAACTGAGGGCTGGCAGTGGATAGAAGACAGACACAGTGGGGGTGGGGTGGGTCTGTAGACAAGAAAGGCAATTAGAAAACTACAGTGATAACTCAGGAAATAGATGATTACCATATTCAATAACACAGGGGATATATTTCTATCTCATAAAATTGCTATTTGCAGCATTAATGCAAAGAAAGAAAATACAACTAAAACAAAAACAGCTATGTTATCAAAAATATGTGTGGATTTGTTTTAGAAAGCACACACTCAGTCTTAAACAGCTGTGTGTATTTGCATAGTCACACTACCTCTGTACTCATTCTTGCACTTTTCTGACCAGTTCTAAATAAGCACGGCCCAGGAACTCAGGACCTTCTGTGTGTCCACATGAGTAAGTCATGCATAACGGCGGAGTCCTGACAATAGTTTCACTCCCTGGTTCTGGAACCCTCAGGTTTGGCAGGAGGAGTGTTTGGCTGTTACAAAGAGCGAATAACTCTTTGTAGTCACAGTATTTTTCTCTTGGGAAACCTTGGGATGCCAGGCAAACATGGCTTCCTTCCCACGGACAGCCTTGGCTGAGGCTGAGCTAGATAAGGGGAACCCAGGCCAGGCTCTCTGAAGGCTGAGTAAACAAGACACAGCTTGGCTCATGTGCTGGTTATCTGGCCACACAGGTGTTTTGAGGATTTTTCTTTCCCTTACCTGGAGTTTGGCATCACGAGTTTGCCAGAATCAAAACAGTGTATAAGGGAGATTGATCTACTCTATAGCCATTTGACTAGAAACTTCAGGTCTCGTGTTTTTATTTTAAAATATCCAAGATTTCTCGGTCAAAACTGAGGCTATGTTAATTAATGCCCTGTCAGGTGCAGGAGACATGGAATTGTTTTTCAGTGGGAGCCACAGCAGCTTTCAATGTCTGCCATGGCTCTATATTACCCAAGGCTGAACTCTGAGCCTGAGATCCTGAGATGTGAGGAGAAAATACCACAGCATCCTACAAAGCAAGCTTTTGATGGTATTTAGGCTCATACTGGTATTCAAAAGTGCCCTGTATACACAGAGTGCCCAGAGAATACAAGTACTGAGCTCTTTCAACTTCACATTAATTACAAGGGTACTCCAGATTGCCTGCAAAACAATGGTCCCCATAGGGGATTGATGTTTAAAAAAAATCATTAAATTGGGCTGGCGTAGTAATACATACCTTTAATTCCAGCAGTTGGGAATCAGAAGAAGGCAAAACTCTGTGATGTGATGGTCTACATAATGAGTTCCAGGGCTGCCAGTGGTACGTAGTGAAACCCTGTCTCAAAAAATAATTCATTAAATTCTACAATAGAGGGAAAAGAACTGAACAAATGTATTTTTGTAATTTGGGAGGTTGTAGAAAAGGGAACTTATAAATCAAGTGTTGGGGTGGGGTGGCCAAAATATGGCCATTCAAATCCTGTGGTGAAATGTTCAGTCCAGAATCAGATGTTTGCTACCCGAACAGTTCAAAGAAAATATATGCAATAAAGACATTTTGGCAGCTAAAGAGAGAGCTTAGTCCATAGAGTGCTCGCCTGGGATGCATGAAGCCTTGGGTCTGATCTCCAGCAAAGTGTAAGCTACATGTTATTTTACATGCCTATAATCCCAGAATTCATGAGGTAGACAGAAGGATCAAAAGTTTAAGGTTATTCTTGGCTACATAGCCCGAGCTTCACAAGACCCTGTTTCAAAAAACAAACTAAAAAGAAACCTCTATGTATTAAGGGAATAACAGTTAGAAATGTTATACCCTTAAAATCTCAGTGGCTCATATAATAAGTTGATTTCTTTCTCCTATAAACTTCGAAATGTGTATTTGTGACTCTGAATGGCTTTCCTTCTAGCCAGGAACCTAGCTAGGTTCCTTTCCTCTTGTGGTTCTGCCAGCTTCAGTGCAGTGTTCCAGTGAGTGTGCTTGTCTGCATCAAGATGCAGAAGCATGGGCCAGTGGAGGACCATGTGGAGGATTGTGGATATAAGATTGGAGCTGGAGCACATCCATGTGCATGCATGCATAGCTTGTGGGCCTGGGGCCTATAAGGGACGATGGGGAAGGGAGTCTGGTTGTGGTTTGCATAGGAAGATGTCAGTGATCTCTGCCACATACTACAGAAACAGAAACCCAGGAAGCACATGTATGGTTTAAATCAAACTATAGAGTTGATCAAGTGCTGCCACTTAGCTGAAGAGTTCTTTCAGCTGGTTTGGAATTTCGGAAATTCACTTGGCACTGACATGATAGATGTCATGTTGGGTCCCATTGCTACCCTTTCTAGATTTGGGAAATGGAAGATTTCTGAAACATTCTAAAATTCTGAATCTATTTCATTTCACAAAATAATTCATGATGGACTTTTTTTTACTTTAAAACATGGTAATTTTTTAATCATAATTTTGTGGATTGAACAAAATAAGGGTCCCCTGAATATGGGATACATTTTGGACTAATTTGAATGTCAACCTAGAAATGTGTGAATTACTTGGTGAGTTATACAAACAGAAATTATTTGATGATAATCAAGAATGAATGTTGGCTCATGTGATGTGTAACTGTAGAATAGGGTTATTAAGAGTAAGTAATACAGAGACACAAAGCTTCAGGTCTCTCTGTCTCTGTGTCTCTGTCTCTGTCTCTTTCTCCTAGTACTGTAGACTGAATGCAGGCAGGGCCTCTTGTATGCTCTGCAAGCACTCTACACTTAGGTACATCCCTAGCCCAAGGCTACAATTCCCATTGTCTCTTGGAAGGTTTCCTTGGTTCTAGTCTATTTGCTTGTTGGGCTTTTGCTTAATCAAGTAAAAATGTCTTTATCATGAGATCACATTGGCAGCAAGTATGCAAAACACAGAGCTACACAGGATCCTTCTCTTCCTGTTTGCTCATGTGTTCAGCACGGCCTGCCACGCACCAAGCACTAGGCTAGATGACAAAAGGACTAGAGAATTCCAGCCCATGCTGGTATGACTCGGAACTGAGTATGATGGGTTCCATGAGGGAAGGGTTTGAGGCCTGCTAGAAGATCTGGAGGCAGCCAGGCATGGTGGCACACACCTTTAATCCTAGCACTTGGGAGGCAGAGGCAGGCAGATCCTTAAGAGTTCAAGGCCGGCCTGGTCTACAGAGCGAGTTCTAGGACAGCCTGGTGCTACAGGGAGACCCTGTGTTGAAAAGACCAGTACTCTTTCCTCTGGAGCCAGAGCTCTGGGATTTCAGGTCTGAGCCATCTCACCCAGTTTTTGTGTTTTCCTTTAGCTATTTTTTTCAGGGTGTTGAATTGCTATATGACTCTTTTTGACCTACAAAAGTATCAGTTTTGTATCATTTGATCTAAGTCAGTGATGAACCACCTCCTGTTCAGGTTACATGATCCAGAGCCTTGCCTTACAATTATGGTTTTCCACTGTGCCTTTTTTTTTTTTTTTTTTAGTTTTCACCGTAACCATGTTTCAGTTATTTCCTACTCAGCACTGATCTCTCAGAACAATTTTCTTTTCTTTTCCTTTTTTTTTTTATTTGGTCTTTATGAGACAGGGCCTCCCTGAAGCCCCATCTGGCCTGGAACTCAGAGAGATCTGAGTGCCTCTGCCTCCGAAGTGCTGGGATTAAAGGCGTGTGCCACCATGCCTGGCTGGAACAATTTTCATAGACCATATTTACCTGTTGAATTTATTTTTCTCTTTTTTGAAGCTTTTAAAAGTATTTTTACTTTACATGTATGCATAATTATTCATAATTTCATTTGATGGTGGGGGTTGCTGATGCATTTTCTATGCTCCAAATACTACTCCTTCCATTCCTCCTCCTCCTCCTCCTCCTCCTCCTTTTCTGTCCCCTTTTTCTTCTTTTTTGTCTTTTTTTTATTTCAGCTAGACCTGAGTTCTCTTCATTCTTTCAAATTTTATTCTTTTTATTTTTTTCAAAGCCAGTTTTTATTGAAGTTTTGTGCATTTCATACAACATTTCTTAATCAAATCTAGACCCAGTCCCCCTTCCTTGCCCCCCACACACCAGAGCTCATGCATTCTGCCATACATGTCTTTCATCTTTTTCTCAGTCTTTTTTAAAATTTTTGATGCAGAAGTTTATTGTTTCCATCACTCCTTTGACCCAGTCTTTTGTTGTTGTTCCTTCCAATTTTTATCACTCCAAAATATGCATATATTCATGGCACACATATATCAAGATTATAACATCATAGGTTTTAGCATCTTCAGCTTATGATTTCTTTTTTTTTTTTCTTTATTAGGCTGAAAGATGTCATGTTTCCTTAAGGAAGTGTTTGAAGGCTCCTCCTTGGCAAGCCCAAACAATCATCAATCCTGCCCCCATGCTCCACACTGGGGTCTTCCCTTCCCATGGTCACCAAATAAGGTTCAGTAAGCACCTTGACTGTCTTGATCTTCCAGTACTGGCCTCTATGATACAGCCTGGGTAGTCCAACAATGGCAGTCTATACTCTAAAGAGGCTGAAACCCCAGTAACTGTTCAGTCCACAAGCTGGATGTCTCAGCAGTCCCCATCTGGCACTGAAGCCTTCTTTTTTGTCTTGACAGGGTCTCACTATATAGCCCAGGCTAGCCTCTAACTCACTCTCTTCCTGAATTAGTACTTCTTGTGCTGGGGTCACATATGTATGCCGCCATGTTTGTTTATTCTTCTTACTCATTCCTCAGTGCTATTCCTGATAGTTAAGTCAGTATGTGGGCATAAAAGATCACCTTCTTTTGTTCCACTTACACATTCTTGAAGTATTGCTACCCTCTCACCGTGTGCAGGGTGAGGTTAGGGCATTGAAGAGCTGCATGAGCAGCGAAGCCCACAGTGCTGGTTTTCAGGACAGCCGTTGTCAAGTATGTGAAATGGTTTGGCTATGCACATGGCCACAGACCTGTACAGAGATTGGTTATCTAAGATGGGAGGAGATGAGAACAGGGAATTGTCCATAAGAAGATGAAAGGATGGTTGTTTAATAAGCCGACTGGAAGAGAACCTCACAGCTACCATTTCTCACCTTCCCATGAACACGCAGAAGCACTTGACCTACTTTATCAATCTGGCCTTAGAAGTGGAAGTATGTCAGCAACCACACCTAACTCTAAATCTTCTCCTTTTACTTGTCAATTTTCCATGGAACTATTCAAAGACATAAGACTCTCTTACAACACACCTCCTAATGTCAGCCTGTTCTCTGTGGAATTTGATGGATAGCCCATGGTGAGTCAGGAACATGATTTCTGGACAACTTTATAGAATACACCCACGTATTCCCCATCTGGAAGGACATGATCATGATAATCTTCTGATACCTTAATTCATGAGACTCAGCTGTGTTCTTACCGTTATGCAGATACTGCTGCTGTGGACCCTTACAGCACTGCTGGAAGCAGTGGCTGGTAAGAAAAATGTTTATGTAGACATGGGGTGGGGGCACTGTGCCATCCTTCCTAGAAGGCTGTGACAGCCAGACTCTGAACTTAGCACTTCTAGCTTAGGTCAGAGGAGGTGTTTGAACCTTACACTCATCCCCTACAACTCTATGATACTGAGCAAAATCTTTAAGCCTTCTGAGATCCAGGATCCTTGTGTATGACATGGATGTGTATGTCATCCTTCTCATGCGGTGACTGTGAGGCTCAAAAGTCAGAGAAGTAAATCGTCGTGTCCAGCATTAGACACACAGGAAGATGCAGAGAAATGCAGCCCACCACAGCCACTGCTACTGCCCTCCCTTAACCCTCCTTTGAGTTGTTCCTTCATGTAACTGCATGCCAGACCACAGCTGTGCTTGATTATTTGTGGTACTTTGTTTGGTTGCTTGAGAGTATCTTCCTCATCAGGAGAATCCAGGATGGGCCCAAAACACAGGTCAGAAGATACAAAGCTTGGTGGAGATACAAAGCTTGTCCCTTTCATGGGATGTCACATCTCCACCAGTTCAAAGCCAGATGCTGGCTTCTTGTAGTTGACAGCCCTCAAGACTCCCCTATCACCACTGCCTGCAGGGAAGCACCATGAGGTGGCACCAACAGACCTGAGGGAGTGACAGGGTGCCCTGAGGCAGAAGTGGGGGACAGCATCCTGTCTGTGGCAGAACATTGTCCTCTGAGGCTGCTTGTGAGTGGGCGGGAGGGTGTTTGGAAAAGCAGAGGAAGAGCATCTTCTACAACATGTGATGGAACCTGTTTTCCTTGAGAGACCATTTAAAGGACCATGCGGGTTAAACCAGCATCCTTGAAATGTTTGTGGGTGATTTCAGGAAGAGAAGTCTGTTATGACAGAGTTGGCTGCTTCAGTGACGATGCGCCATGGTCAGGAACTCTGCAGAGACCTTTGAAAGCACTGCCCTGGAGCCCGTCGAAGATCAACACCCACTTCCTCCTGTACACCAATGAGAGCCCAAGCGACTACCAGGTAGGAGAATTCATGGTCTCCAGGACTTAGTTCCACCTGCTTTATGACATTAGTAGGAATATCTAATATTCCAAGGAGAGCAAAGGAAAATTGGGAATTTGTTATTTTATAAACTTTTTTTGTTTTGATGCTTTGTGTATTTCATACTCATTTTCCAATTCACTTCAGGCACATATCCCATTTCCCCGTCCCTTCCCCCCCACCCCACCCATACCCATCCCAGATCAGGCAATTCCTTGCCATAATTTTCTGCATCTTTCTCTGCTTTTTGTTTTGTTTTTGTTTTCATTTTTTAGCATATAAGTGATATTAGTCCGGAGTACAAAGCATCCTTCATGAAAAACCATATTGCAAGGCTGTTGTGCCCAAACCACCAGTCAGCCACCATCCAGTGGGGGGGGAGCGGTTGTTGTTAAATAAAGTTTGATCAAATGAGTGTCCAGACTCATAGTTGGCTGTAGTTTCACCATTACGCCCAGCATCGCTAGCCCGTACATTCTAACCACGCCCCGCCTTTCGCAGATTGTTCACTGAGGCTTAGAAAAGGGCACAGGTGGATGAGAGCAAACCTCTCACGTCTCTCTGGGAGCTGTTCGACTTGGACTCTGGTCAATTCTGGTGTTTTCCTTCATGGGCTGCACAGTTTTTTTTCCAGGCCAAACCTTTCGATCCTACTAATGAAGCAAAGGCCAGTTAGATATATAGGTATTTAAACAGATAATATATGGGAGCTTTTCTCTACTAATGCATAGACACATGCAATGTTGATGATAGTTTAAACCAATGTTTCTTTACTTATGACAATTTGAGATGTTTAACTGAATTATTTCTCCCGTAAATATGCACAGGGTCTTACTGTGGTTATAACATCTCCTAACCATTAGAGGATGTAAGCTTGTGGCATCAGCCATGGGTTATTCCTTCCAAGGAGAGGCTAATAGCCAATTAGATTTGGGATATACAGACATATGGCTGCCACTGCTGCACAGTATTTCCAGGCAGTGAGGGTAGCTGGTGCTGACGGAGTAGTACTTTGCTGACTCAGGAGACATATAATTTGTGGAGAGGGATGCATAGTTAAAAAACAACAACAGGAGGATTGCATCAGAAGGCTGACTGAAATGGTGACTCGGGAGGGGGGGAGGGGGAGGGAGAGGGACACCGGTGTATATTCGATTTGTGCATTTTAATTGACTTGAGTTCAAACAAGTAGCCAGTTTTCCAGACTCTGTCTACAGGTTATACATGGGTTTTAGGACTTAGGATAAAATATAAAATGTGCATATTTGGACAAATTGGTTTGAAGGCTGATAAAAAACAGTAATGCATCTGAGGTTTAATTGGTGATATAAATTGCTGTTGTCCACATTAGCTCTTAACTAAAATCTGATATAACAAATTACGTTGGGATTGGTATAAACAAATGGTTCTCTATAATTTTGCTGTCATATAGTATCACCTGGAGCAATCTCTTTCACCTATAGGATGATTTAACTCAAAAATAAACTTTGTTTCCAAGTAAATCACAACAGTAACCAAAACAGGGGGGCATGGGTGAACTTGATGAAATTCTGTGCCTTGATTTCCACCCTATAGTATGTAGAATAAACAACGCTTTTTTGAGACTCATAGGGTCAAAAATAAAAACCTAAAATAAAAAAGGGGATATCAGATAGATAGAAACTTTTTTCAAAAAACCTTGCAACCCAATCTAAAACTAACTAAGGAAAGGATTTTATATGTTTCAACAGGCCAGAGTATCACCACTTAATGCGAGAAAGAAAATGCAGCTTGCAGTGATAGGATGTACCAGAAAGTGCCAGCAGGAAGGTTTGACTCCTCTGGGCATTGAAGGGAAGAAATCCACAGATTGCTGCAGACATCAGGCCCCTCTCGTGGATCCTACTAGTAACAAACCTAGTTTTTATGATGATTCATAACGAAGCTTAACTTCTAGGTGCCACCAAGTTTGAATACAAAGAGACTTTCTTAAACTCCTCCCGCCATAGAAATAAGGAGAAATTGGATTGATGATGAGGTCTTGTTCCAGCTGTAATTTGGCCAGCTGTTATAAGAGGTATTCTCTTGTAAATCAGTAAAACTGCCTTCTTTAATTGACTAATGCCATAGAAACTCTAAAGGAATTATTCTCTATTCAGAACACCAAATATATGCTAAAGTCTCCTTAAGTCTAATGCACTTAAGACAAAATATATTAATACAGGAGCTCTGACATCACAAATGGATTATCTTACCAAGGAGATGGTGGCCGGGGGCCCAAGCCCCCACAAAAGGTAAAGGCTCCTTGCCTCCAAACTGGGATATCTGCAGGAAGAGAGGTGATAAGGCCCTGCTGTTGAAGACCTGATATAAACATGGGAAAGATGTATGGAGACCGCACTTGCAAGTATACAGATGGTCTCTGGAATGCCAGAGAGCATTACCAAAGACCACTAAACCAATAAAGTATTTTATAAACTTTTAAGGCAGTAAAGTTAAGTATTCTTTTAAAAATCTTAGTTATAAATGACTGCATCACTTCATATTATTTGGTCTATTTTTCAAATACTATTTTTAAATATATATACATTGGACTATAATAAATGTACATATTTATGATATACATGCATACATTGTAATAAACAATGTTTACTTATATTTGTGTATTATATATAAACTTTCCCAAGATTGTGTGTGTATATGTGTGTGTGTGTGTGTGTGTGTGTGTGTGTTCTCAAGTTAGGATGGTTTGACTTAATATTTGGTTGGAAAGTGATATGCATTCTGTAGAAACTATTCTTGAAATTTTGAATACTGATTTTCCTTGGAATAGCAATATGTTGAACTGTAACCTCATAGACAATAATAGTGAATCACAACTCTCAATTACCCACCAATCATGAATGTGAACTGACAACTGTATGGGTATTTAATGGCTAAGCTATGACAGAAGATAGTCTAGGTGTTTACAATGTATTTTCAACTCATAATACCTTAGCCAGGAGTGGTAGCAAAAACCCATCACCATAATCCCATCAGTCTAGAGGTGGAGAGTGGAGATCAAGGTCAAGGTGAGGTTGCCCAGATCTTCCAAAAACAAAACAAAGACAAAAAATAACAACAATAAAATCACTTATAATATTTTAAATGTGCAGTGACTGGGAAATGACTCCACCATTCCTGGAGGAACATTTGTACATGCACATCTCACAATGTTGCATAGGTAGATTGTGTGTGTGTGTGTGTGTGTGCGTGTGCGTGTGTGTGTGTGTGTGTGTGTGTGTACAAAGGCCTCCATTGAAGGAGACTATGTCTTAATGATAAACACTATAGGAGACATTATGTGAGTTGAACAACTGCAATTGGACAGTGGCAACCTGGGGATGATTGTGCCTAGCTTGCCTATATACGCACCTATAAATAGTTCTAGAGTTAATACGAGAACTTGACCTGAAGCTCTTTTCTCCCCCAAATGGCAAATTACTGCAGATACATCAAGTATCAAGAGCTCCAATTTCAAAACAAATAGAAAAACCTGCTTTATTATCCATGGATTCATTGACAAGGGAGAAGGAAGCTGGCTGTCTGATATGTGCAGGGTGAGACCTTGCGCTGTCCTAAGGGAAGGTAGTCTCCAGAGTTGGCCACCGGCAGGGTAGTGGTCCCAGAAAAGGAGGACAAGTGCTGGTCACCAGCACAGTGGGGTCTGAGGATTCCTGAGCCTGGAGCTTCTAGGGGAGATGGAGGAGGTGGTGGTGGGTGCAGGAGCCTGGGAGAGTCAGGACAGGGAGGTGGGAGGCACTTGTGACTGTAGGAAGCGGTTACTTCATAACCACTAGAGTGACATTTCCAACTTTAAGAACAGAAGCTGCCATGCAAGTTCATCCACTTGATCAGGGACCCTCTGTTCTTTGGTCTTTAATTTCCATGTCAAGATCTAAGAGATTGCACTTGCCAACTAACTTTCACTGGGCGCTCCCTTCTCCTCCAGTACTGAGGGTAGAAGTACCTGAGTGCTCTCATTTCTGGCTCCTGTTGGTTCTCCAGAAGGGATCCTGTTTTCTTTAATTTGCCTTTGACTCTGTTTTTGTTGTTAATAATGATTTAAGGAACCGAAAATCAAATAGGATAAGTTTTCCTAATATCTGTTCGTGCTTAAAGAACATTATTATCAATTCATTTAGTCATGCATGTTTGGGTGTTTTCCTTCAATTTCTGTGGCTGCTGTTGAGCAAATGACCCCAAGTGTCCTCTAAACCATTGGTGTCTGATTCGTTCATTTTTTATTCCGGTCAAAGGTGGAACTGAGCCAATTCCAGAGCGTGTGGGCTGATCCTGAGGGCAGACGAGCAGTGCAGAGTCCCTTCACTGTACAAGTACAGAGAGATGAGTGCAGCACAGACTTCCTTCCAGACATATTTGACAAATAAAATAGGTGGAGAGGGTAATAAGAGGTTTTGCTACAGCAGTTATAAAAACAGTGCTTCTTAACTCAAATGGAATATAGGCTTTTTAGGTACAGGTACAGAGTTTATTTCTTAGATTCTGAAGCATACATGTCCTGCCCCCATTTCATCAGGTTTGGAAATAGCACTGTGATGCAATAGGGAACTAAACAGATTAAATTCAATGAAGGTCCTGGATCCCAGGCCTGACTCTGACCTCAGCTAGCCATGTCTTTGGAAAAGTCTAACTCTAAGTGAAGGATATTAGAAGTGCTGTGTCCCAGGGACAATTTTAAGATGTCATTTGACAGGAACTTAACTTAGTTTTGTATAGGACAATCGGTCTCATTCTTGTAAGAGGAGAGCAGTGGACATGAATTCTAAAATTACTTCATTATTATCAACTTTGCCTGGGGGAAATATGGGAATATGTATAGCTCATCTTTAAACAAATAATTCCTGTCACAACCATTTTTTGTCAACCCTCAACTGAACCCTGTCAAACCAAGTTTCTAACAGATATCTAGTAGAGTATAATTTTATGTGAAATAACTTCAGTGTTATCCCCCCTAAAAGAGCTTGCCCCAAAACTTTAGTGGAACTCCCTTGGGTCCTAACATAGTCATTCGTTCATTTGGGCCAATTTTATTGAGCATTGACTGTGTAACAGGGAGTACGGTAGACCCCGAAGTTACAGCCCTGAGAGACATGCAGTGTCCTCAAGTGCATTTCTAGTCGGGGACAGTGTCGCCCGTGGCAGGGAGAATGCCTACTGAAATCTGTTTCCTACATTTTTCTCTGAATCAAATGTCTATGCATTTGTTCCATTAGAAGTCCCGAGAATCCATTTCCCATGGTGGCCATGGCAGGGTCAGGAGGAGCCAATGTCCAACTTGAGGAGGGATTCCTTACCCATTAGAGACTAAGGATTCTGATCCTAGTGGTGATATTAGAAGTGGCATGATATTGTGCACATTAAGGAGAGAAGTTACCCAATCCTTGAATTTGCTAATTAGCAATTGACAAAGATCCTAGATTATTCACATACTTACTGTGCGTCCTCCATCAGAAAATGTTCCAGGTGGAGCATGTGAACTGCATCTGTGTGGACTGGAAAGGCGGCTCTCAGGCTACATACACCCATGCCACCCAGAAAGTTCGTGTTGTGGGGGCAGAAGTGGCCCATTTGGTTAATGTCCTTCAGGTAACTAATTCTGTGACATGTGAAAGACTTTAGGCATTGCTTTCCTGATTGTCCTTCCACAACAAAAATTGTAGACATGATAATCGAAAAAGACATTTTAATGAGATATGATTTCCCAGTTGGTTAAAAGCATGTTCCCCCTCAAAAAAAAATTTAGGGCTCATTACCTATTTAATTCAGTAAAATGGTTCTAAAATCTTTTAATTGAACAAACTTAAGAAACTAGATAGAAGGTATCCTCAGAATTCTGCCATGTTTATTTTAGTTCTGGGGATGGATCCAGGACACGGCTCATATTAGGCAAGCACTCTACCACAGAGTTAGAGCACTAGCCTGTCAGAAATTCTTTTAATTTGGGTAGTCATTGTCAATTTGACAAGAAAGCTGTCCTTTCATGCCTGAACATTAATATAATCCAGAAATGTATTTATAATTTTTTTCTGTGGTATTTTCTGAGGAAACCATTAATGTTTACTCCATTTTCTGGCATCTGGTTTAATGAATAAATAAGAATTTTCCATAAAACATGAAAGGTTTTATAATAATTCTATCATTTATTTAACCATAGGGATAACTGTAGCTGAAATACATTCAAGTCTATGTAAAAGAAGATGACTAAAATAAATATAAATTATCAATAGCAAAACTGGGTTCAGATACATGTGTGTATTTACTTTGGATGTAAGAATGAGATTGTTCTATCCATCGGCTTAGCTGCAGATGGACTGTGAGATGGATAGATGTGTATATAATTATAAAAAGCATATATATACTTTTGCGCGCATGTTGACTTCTTAACTTCCCAGGGGTTTTCTGCAACCTGGCAACACTCATGTCAATGAGATTGATTCTGACATAGAACCATGTGATCAACCTAACTGTACCCAGAGTGGGGGCATCAAGGATCACAGTGGAAAGAAATGATGGGAGAGTGTAAGTACAAAAAACCAGAGGAGAAGAAGAGGTAAAGAGTGATTATCTTCTATTCCCACTGAAGGTCTTTGGGCCACACTGCCTGCTGTGGTTTACACCTGGTCCAGCCACATCTGCTATGACCTTGTGTATCTTTAAGAGAAAGTGTGGAATGTGAAGACTGCTGCTTCCATAGATTTATAGATATGTAAAAACATGTTTCCTTTGGCTGTAAGCTTTAACTATGTGTGAGACTATGTGTGCATCATCCCCAAACTTCATGGATCACCAAATTGCTACTTGGGTTTTCAGAAACTTATTTAATTTATGAAGGCACAGGAATAGTCTATTCTCTGTCATGGGCCTTCTTAGAGAAGACAAAGGTCTAGGGGATAAGTCCTCTATTTTAATCAAGACTGGAGCATTGTGAGCTAAGACTGGTCACCAAGTGAGCTACCAGGAGAGAAGACCAGAAATAGTTATGACACCAACATCAGCTGCAGAGTTTCTGGGTGATAAGCCAAATTCTGGTGCAGAGAGTGCTGCTTCTCCTGGCATCAAATGTAGTGTCATCCTCCTAAAACCCAGTGAGACTCAGGATTCTGGCAAAGATGGAGCCAAAGCCCCACAGCTCTCAATGGAAGTGGCCCAAAATTCAGACAAAATTCATAAAACAATTTTCAAGACACTGAGCTTTAAGCAAACGTGGATAGTGATGCCTAACAGACAAAACCCAGATAAGGAGGAGCCTAAAATTGTCCCAAATGACAGTTTTGAGAAAGGTTCCAGGATGTGGATCAGCAGAGATGAGTGGACTCTCAAGGTTTACTGGACAGAGCTAAGAACTGGGGTCTCAGGCAGCTAGCTTCCATAGCAGAGCCAACCAGAGAGAAGAGAACTACAGAGAAACACGGTGGAGTTCAGGAAAGCCCCTAAGTACTCAGTACAGTCCTAATGAGCACACATATGTGATCAAACCATCCATGGCCAGGGAACTAGGCACTTGAAGGACTGGAGGTAGCAGTGCCTAGCACTCTCCAGGGATGGAATAGAGCTGTTGCTACCAGACACTGTGCAAAAGCTGGGGTTCACACTGGGGAGAGTACTTAGGAGGGTCATGTTTCATGCTGTGAAATGAATCACTTGGTTTAGCAACACTTGAAATGACTAAACTGATTCCAAGTGATCTAACTATACCCCATGAAAATATTAAATAAGATTTCTAGATATATAAAATATACAGCAGTTAACAAGATAAAATCCACACTACCTGGCATCAACTCAAAGATTCCTAGATACATAAAAAGCAGGACAATACTCCCTATTATGAGGAAAATAATCAATGGCATAACATACAATCCGTACTGGCACATATACTAAAATAGCAGATAAAAATATTAAAGTAATTATTAAACATCTATTCCATTTATTAAAAAAAGTCATGAGAGGAATGTCACATACCAATGATAGTGTTGGAGGAAGAGAGGTAGGTATATTATGTACAAGGAAAGCATGTGATAGTGGAGGGAGAGGATGGTACATTATGTATGTATATGTATGTATATACATACACATATATGAAAGGATTATAGCAGTGTCATAAATGGTAGGAGAGGAAATATGCAAATACAGTATTGGAAAGTCCCTGAGCCTTTTGTGAACTCATATGCTATCATTTGCAGGTTTAATGTAATAAGATATTGTGTTGCCAAGTGGTTTTTTTGTTTGTTTTGTTTTGTTTTTGTCTTTTTGAGACAGGGTCTCCTTGCAACCCCAGCTGGCCTGGTGTAAACCAGAGTGGCCTCAGTCTCACAGAGATCCTCCTGCCTATGCCTCCAGGGTGCTGGGATTAAAGGTGTGCACTACCACACCCTGCCCTGTGTGGCTGATTTTTTTTTTTTTTTCCAAATAAGAGTTTATTCGCTTATGGCTCCAGCCTCAACTGCAGCTCAGTGAACAGGAATTGAATACATTCAGTGTGGACATGACAAGTTCTATAAACCACAGAGTTTGGTTTAAAAGACCAGGGTACAGTTGAATAGTGGAGCACTGACTCCATCCACGAACTATGACTATCAGTGTCCATAACCCATTGAAGAGTGATGCTCTGGAGTGTGGAGTTCTTTTTACTCTTCCATTACTATTAAAGTGGAAAAGGTCATTGATATGATTTGGATGTCAATGCCGATAAAGAATCAATCACGTGTTTGAACATGGGTCCCCAGCAAGGAGCACAGTTTTGGGATTCTTAAGTAACCACTATAACAATAAACAACTAGAGCAAACCAGTTCACAAAGGAGATAAAATGAAATATAAAACAATCCAAAAGATGGCATAAAGATGTGAAGAGAACAAAAAGCAAAGAAAACAAGTAGAAAGATGACAGACTTATACTCAACTACATCAGTAATTATATTAAATGAAAGTGGTCTAAACACCAAGGTTGGAAGGCAGGGATCATTATATTGGATCATCAATATCCAACTGTATTATGCCTACTTTAGTACATTTTAAAATACAAAAGCACAAATAGAAAATTTTGTGCTGGTACTGTTGAGTTTGAAATGCCACTCTACCAAAGAATCTCTTGAGAGGCCAAAAACCGTGGAGGAAAGGCTTTAATAAAAGAACATTACATCAAGGAAAAAGTACAGAACACAACACAGAGACAGTGAGAGAGACAGATCTATGGATTGGGCCGAGCACACTTGGCCTGGAGGGCAGCGGCTCCGAGGACCAATCCTCTCCCACTTTTATTCCCAGTTAGGGGATTTCCACTGCGGTTACGGTGACCCTTTCTCTGATTGGTGGAGTCTTGGTGGTTGCAGAACAGGCAGTCTTTCA
Source organism: Rhizomys pruinosus (assembly GCA_009823505.1). Lineage (NCBI taxonomy): Eukaryota > Metazoa > Chordata > Mammalia > Rodentia > Spalacidae > Rhizomys > Rhizomys pruinosus. The sequence goes on from VZQC01000410.1 coordinate 5,218,495, forward strand.
TTGGATCAGTCCACCTGTTCTGGACTCTCTCTGTTCTTATCTATAGAGCGTTTAACCACAAGAGGGGAGCTGGCTTGAGCCATCTTCTGTTTAGCAGAAACAACGGTTGTGTTTAGCAGCATGAAGCCCCTTGGAGAGTAAGGGGCTCCTTAAGGGGTGAGACGCACTCCTACCGGGCAGGCAAAGTTCATCCTGACCTCAGGTACCTCTGGAAAACAGACCTGCTTCAACTAGAGTGTTGCTTAACTCTTTCTGACCTAGTCCTAACAGTACTCATTAGAAAAGTTCAAATTGCAACTTCAGTGAATGCCACCATAATTGTATTTCAACATCTAAATACAAAAATATTATCAATATCAAGGATGGTTGCAGTTGATAGGGAAATAGTTTCATGACAATTTGTAAAAAGCCCAACACACCAACCTTGGCACACTCAGAGTCCCTCATTATGCATGGCTTTGCCTTCCAGAATTTCAGTTACACTTGGACAACCATGCTCTCAAAACAATGAGTGGCCCTTCCTGTTCTTTGGGAAGTGATTGACAGCTCTTCCCTAGGCTATTTCCACAGCCATGTTAGAGTTTGGGAGGGTGATTCAGTTTTTCAAGTAGAGGTCTCATTCAGAGTCCTCAGTGTCTGGCGTGTGGCCTGTCAGAGTGCTGCAGCAGGGCTGTGGATGTGTGAGGGGACCCGCATGGCTGCCTTCATGCCCAACTCTCCACTGTGCAGGAAGAGGTGACCTCTCGTGTTTTCTCTCCTCAGGTTCAACTTCTGCAGTCAAGAAACTGTGAGGGAGGAAGTTCTGCTCACCCTGTCTGCATGTTAGGAGGCTCCTGACATGTGACCACTGAGTCTAATTGTAATAAAATCTAGTAGTGAAGCAATATGGTTTAAATTTTTTAATATTTTATTTATTATTATTTTGTTAATATGTATGAATATGTTGTCTGCATGTATGTAAGTGTACCCAGTTCATGTAATGCCCACAGAGCTCAAAAGAGAGTGTAGGATTCTCCTGAAACGAGAGTTATGGACTGTTGTTAGCCACCATGTGGCTCCTGGGAATCAAATCTGTTAGAGCAGTCAGTGCTCTTAACTGCTGAGGCATCTCTCTACCCCCAAAGCAATACATTCTGTCTTCTGTCATCAGTCTGATTATTGCCAGTGAAACTTCTGGATGAGATGACAAACCTCAAATTCCAGTTGTTGTCAAGAGACAACAACAGATGATTGGCTGCTCCTTTTTGCTGTGACATTTGTGTTCGGGAATGTGGCATGCCTGATGGTGCCATTGTGTCCAGTCTTAATATTATTGATGCTGCTCTGACCACTTCCGGCAGAGTCCCAGGCCCAAAGCCCCTCTTTCCTGGTGAGCCTATGAGTGAAGTCTGACATTATCCACTTTTCCCATCACTTTCTGCTCAGACATCTCAGGTGATGGCACAGTAGGAGGTAATCTGTGACGCTGAGGCAGGTCTGATCATTCCTTTGGTTGTCCTTCCTCCAGTGGAGCTCTCCCAGACACCCTGGCACTTCATAGTCTGCCAACCCTCCTGCTGCATTCAGTCTCAGGGAAGAACTCATATTTCACTGTGTCGTCAGGTCTTCTTACTCCGGCGTTCGCCCAGGACTCCAGCCTCACCTCTGCACATCCCTCTGGAGTTATCCCTCTGGACTACTACTCTGGACTTTTTCATCCCCCCAACTTTTTGTCTTTTTAGAAGGCTCCCCTCCCCTCTCATACCTGATTTCAGTTTATGGTACAAAGACTGCATCATACTGGCACAGAGGCCGACAGACCAACAGACTGCTATAGCCACCTAATATTTGGCAAAGGGATAAAAAATATGTTAGAGGAAATAGAGCCTCTTCCACAAATGTTTGGAAAGCTGGGTAGCAACATGTAGAAGAATGGAACTATATCTTTATCTCTCATCCTGCACAAAAGTCAATTTAAAAATGTCAGAGACCTTAACGTAAGATGTGAAACTCAAAAATGGCTCTGTGAAAACCCTTCAAATATATAAGCCCCTTCTTCCTCTAGCCAGGCTAGCCTCTACCTTAATGATGTATGGATATAAAATATATATGAATAAATGCTTTTACATATCTATATAAACTCTAGGATCCAAAATGTGGAAAAGATGTGGTATTTGTCTTTCCTAGTTTGATTTATTTCACTTAATATGACAATCTCCTGCTGCATCCTTTCTCCTACAGCTATCATTTCTTTCTGATCAGTTCATAGTTAGTTATAATCAGATATTAGAAACTAGACTAATTCAAGTTCCAGCACAGTCTATAAGTACAATAAAAATTTAAACAACAAGCAAAATTAGTGTTGAAACACAGGTATAAGTAGTCTCCCCCCCTTTTTTCCTTTTTGGTCCTTTTTTATTCATTTAGTGATTTTTGGGGGGAGGCTTTTTGAGACAGGGTCTCCCTTTAGTCCCAGCTGACCTGGAACTCACTATGTAGATCAGGCTGGCTTTCAACTCACAGAGATCCACCTGTCTCTGCCTCCTGAGTGCTGGCATTAAAGGCATGCATCACCAGGCCTGGCTTAAAGACAGTTTTTAGCCGTGGGTGCTGGGAATCAAACCCGGGTCCTCTGCAAGAGCAGTTGGTGCTCTTAACCACTGAGCCATCTCTCCAGCCCCAGTGATTTTTTTTTCACCAGGCTAAACAAGCACAAAACATTCCTTGTACATATCTGTGCACATTGGTGTCAGAGATAAAAATCACAAAGCCTACAGAAAAAAAGCAAGTGCATACATCATGTGACACATTAGCATAATGCACATTTTGTTTGAGAAACTTTGTAGTGTAGATATGGGGCTGGAGGGGGAACAATTGTTACATTTCTGAGTGCTAGAAACACAAAGAAATAAAATAAAACAAAACAATGGTAACTGAATCCCAATCTTTGCCCTCATGATGCTTTCTGTCTTGTGGTGGAAACAGAATTAGACAAGCAATTATACAAATAATAATTACCCTATAGACTGCCATTGCTGGACTACCCAGGCTGTATCACGGAGACCAGTACAGGAAGATCAAGACAGGACGCAGTGCTTACGGGACCTCATTTGGTGACCATGGGAAGGGAAACCCCAGTGTGGAGCACAAGGACAGAACTGATGGTGGTTTAGGCTTGCCAAGGAGGAGCCTTCAAACATGACATCTTTCAGCCTAATAAAGAAAAAAAATCACAAGCTGGAGGTGCTAAAACCTATGATATATGTGGCATGCATATGTGCATATTTTAAAGTGATAGAAATTGGAAGGAACAACAATAACAACAACAACAACAACAACAACAAGACTGGGTCAAAGAACTGACTGAAATGGTGAACTTCTGCTCAAAACAGTAAACTTCTGCATTGAAAATTTTCAAAGAGACTGAAAAAAAGATGAAAAACATGTTTCGCAGAATTGCATGCGCTCTGGTGGGGGGCAAGGAAGGGGGCATGGGTCTAGATTTGATTTGAAATTTTGTATAAAATGTACAAAGCATCAATAAAAATTGCCTTTGGAAAAAAAATAGTAATTACCCACCAATGCTATGAACAGTACAGAGGAGAAAGATGGGTTCCAGAAGAGTATGAAACAGAGAGCTTTGCTGTTCTGGACTTTCTCTTTTTTTTTTCTTTCTTTGTTAATTTTTTATTTGACCTTACAATCTGACTTGCCAACCATTTCCGTGAGAGTCCCTGGTCTTTGGAAGCAGGAAGATAGAGAGTGAGAGATAAAAGATATGCTTTTTCTCTGAGGTGACACATCAAACTCTTGGGTCTTTCCAAGTTCTGTTTGCTGGCTTACTTATAACGAGTTATGCTGTGGGCACAAACACATATGCTTGGATCGTATCTTGGTCTGGCCATTATAGCTCTTTGACAAAGCTATGCCAATAGCTTTCTAATGTGGCCTATAAAGTCTCCTAACACTAGGGACACCAAGGCTGCAGTATCAGCTGTGTGCCTACCCCCAACCAGGGAGCCAGCCATAAATCGAATTGGGATTTTTTTTTTCTGGGTGTACATGTATCAATACTGCCACTATTGTGCTACATTTTTAAAAAACCATTTCTATTGAAGTTTTGTGCATTTCATACATCATTTCTCAGTCAAATTTAGACTCATTTCCCCTTCTATCCCCCCACCCCACCTGAGTTCATGCATTCTGCCATAACTGCCTTGTATCTTTTTCTGAGTCTTTTTAGAGTTTTTCAAAGCAGAGAATTATTGTTTTGGGGAGAACTTTATTCTTTCAGTCAGCTCTGTGTCCCAGTTCTTTTGTTGTTGTTGTTCCCTCCAATTTGTATTGTTCCATCATATATATATATATATATATATATATATATATCCTATACTAAAATTATGTCTTCTGAAAATAATCTGTATATTATTTGCAAATCATATTTCAGGATTCACATTTTTCCCTTTAAAATTTATATTACTCTAAAATGTATCTACATACCCTCCACCCATATACCAAAATTACAAAGTATGAAAATAAAGAAAATAAATAAAGACGATATCATGAACTTTGCAGGTAAATGGATGGAGCTGGAGGATATTATATTAAGTGAAGTAACACAATCACAGAAAAACAAATGACGAATGGTATCCCTCATCTGTGGATGCTAGCATCAATAACCCAGCTGTTAATATTTCTTGTGGAGAGGGATGCATATTAAAAGAACAACAACAGAAAGACTGCATCAGAAAACTGACTGAAATGGTGAACCGGGAGGGGTGGGAGGGGCGGGAGAGGGACACAGGTCTATATTCTATTAATGTATATTTAATTTAAAATTACATGGTATTTTACTTAAAATTTATATAACAATAACTTTGGGATTAACATATANGGCATTTCAGACGCCGTTGTTACGCTCCGACCAGTGCCCGTCTCATAAATTTTTAATGCTTCATCCCCAGGTCTTGCGACACACAGGGGACTTACTGCCTTTCTTCCTTGCATATATCCCATTTATAGGCAACAGGCCTTTATAATTGGGGCCCCGGGGCGGTTTGCGTGGTCTTGATTATCCCCTAGCCACCACTCTCTTAGGCAGAAACATTCATTGCTGATGTCGAGCTTCCTTGTCCCCCTAGTAAGATTTTGCTTAATTTAATACCAAGCTCTAAATACACTTTTATTATTTGAATTTTCTACTTAGATTAGAGATTATCCTTTTCACAGTTACCTTCTGCCTCTCAGGCAATTAAAATACCAGGATGCTAGTTTATTACCTGTTTTATAGGAAAATTACCAACTATAGCATATGTTTGTCCTATCCTATTGACAGTTTAGTTGGCAACCCTGATTTTTATTTAACATACTTGTTTTTTGCTTTTTCCTATAAAGGGGAGAGTAGGAAGGTGATAAGTATTCTCTGGATACTCTGGCGAAAAACTTTCTTTTCCTGAGGATCCCATTTATAAAACCAGTTACACCCAATAGTATTCAGAGCATGATGATACGGTCTGTGAGTTTAAGGCAGTATGAGCCTGACCCTTCTTTCTTTTCATGTGAACATATCGGCGCTCCACAGGCCTTCTCCACCTGGCATTTCTCCCAGGCCATCCTGCTCAGCAGAGAGCGTTACCAAAGGCCACTAAAGCAATACAGCAAAATATTGGTCTCCCTGAGACAAGCAAGACTCCTCTGTCAATATCAGCTACACCTCAACAGCCTGGAGATACTGTGCAACAGTGGCAGCCATGTGTCTATATATATCCCAAATCTAATTGGCTATTAGCTCTCTCCTTGGAGGAATAACTCACAGTGGATGCCACAAGCTTATGTCCTCTAGTGGTTAGGAGATGTTATAAGCCACAATAAAAACTTGTCACCTTTTATAGAGAAACCACAGTTTGCGGATTAGCATACCATCCAAGCATCTGTGTCTATGCTCACAGCTTAGCTTGCCATAATAATTAGTACTGCTTAAATGCCTGTACATCCAATTGCTTGTGTTTTGTTAGTATGCTTAAAAAGGTATCACTGGAAAAGCTGTCAACCCATGAAGGGAAACAACCTGAACAGACTAGAGTCCAAAATGACAACTCCAAAGAAAGCAGACTGTTTTCTTCTCACCCACTTGTGACCCTTTTCCAAAGCCCAGGGAACAAATGGCAGAAGAGGAGGCATGGTAGAATGTAAGGGCTGAAGAGAGATAGGGGTGAATCATGAGACTACAGCAATATAGTCTGGACCCTAATTGATCAACATGCCTGTGCATACAAGCTTCTCCAACTGGACTATGGGAACCTTGGGTTGTTCAAAATTTGGACATAGATACTTGCAAAATGCACCAATTACCTAATTGTAAGGCAAACTGAGCAACATCAATGTTATCTGAAAACAACTGTGTTATTATATTTTAGAATCCCTTAAAAATAAACCAATTTTAAAAAGTAGAATAAAAGACAAATAAAATAGCAAGTGGGGTGAACTTTGGGTGGCAGGGTTTCCCCCTCCTCCACCAAGTTGGACAGATCTTCCCTGGTTGGTCTTATTTTCACACCCACATTTAGCCAAATAGTGCCTACACTGTAAATTCAGACTTCAGAAGGCAGTGGAACTGCTGTGGGAGCCAATGAGGTGGAGAAGGAAACCTCAGGGCTCTGGCTGGGAGACTGGCCCCAGACACTACTCCTGTCCTTGGGGAAGAAGCCTGAAGACTTCAGGGTCTGGCTCCCAGCTGACATGCTCATAAAAGAAGGACCAGACAGGGATGAGCTCCCAGGAGGCTTCCCATGACCTGAAACTGCAGGCAGAGGGGGCTGATTCATGCCTCAGCCTCCAGCACTCTGGGCTTCTGCTGCAGACAGCGATCCATTCTTACAAGTTTCCCCTCTCCAGGTATCAATACCACTGTTGCTCTGGAAACCTGCAAGAGACATAGCTCTTCCCAGATCTGCAGACTTGGTCTGTGAGGGACTGCACTTTTGTGACACCTGGAAGCCCTGTGGGAGCTTTTGAGATATTACACTTTCTGGAGCTCTACACTACCACAGTCTTGAAATGGTTCTCAGCAAACATCCTGCTGCTACTGAGAGTTCAAACCCATTTCATTTAAATTCCACATGGCAAACTGACTTATGTGGTTTTATCCCTTTTTAAGGTTTTTGATCCTGTTAGTGATATAGAACCTCTCATTTATACTTTTCCCTTTCTGCCCACTCCATACTTGGAAGGAGGGTGGAACAAGAATGTGGTTGGAGTTCTGAGAGACTCCCTGCTGACTGATCCACTATTTATTGGAGGCTATGTATACACACGGCCTCTGAAGTGTGTGTCTGTCCCCCCTTGTTGTTTTTTACATTTTAAATGTGTCTTGTGTTAATTATATTCCTACTTAGAAGTGCTCACTTAGAGAACACAGACCAGAGAAAGGGGAACTTGGATTTTAAGGATATTGAAATGTCAGGTTACATTTCATACCCAGTTAGATGACAGAAAAGGAGAGCAGTTAGAAAACTCCCGTGATGGTCTAGGAAAGAAAACAATGCCACAGTCAATATAACAGAGGTTTGTTTCTCCAGTTGCTTGTTTTTGGTGTAAAGAAAGGCCATTGATTTTTTTAAGGTTAATTTTGTATCCTGCCACTTTGCTGAAGCTGTTAATCCTTTCTAGGAGTTTTCTGGTGGAGTTTTTAGCATCCCTTAAGTAAACAATCATATCATCAGCAAATAGGGATAATTTGACTTCCTCTTTTCCAATTAGTACTCCTTTCAAAGAGACCTTCCCACTTACAATAGCCTCAAAAACAATAAGATACCTAGGAAAAAACCTAACCAAAGACACCAAAGACCTCTACAACAAAAATTTTAAACCCTTAAAGAAAGAAATTGAAGAAGACCTCAGAAGATGGAAAAACCTCCCATGCTCATGGACTGGGAAAATTAACATTGTAAAAATGTCCATTTTACCAAAACTCTTGTATAGATTTAATGCAATCCCAATCAAAATCCCCAAGAGTTTCTTCACAGGCTTGGAAACAAAAGTTCTTAAATTCATTTGGAAAAACAAAAGACCCCGAATAGCCAAATCAACCCTGAGTGAAAAGAGCTACACAGGAGGGATCTCTATACCAGATTTCAAACTAAGCTACAGGGCTATAGTCATAAAAAAAGCTTCGTACTGGCACAAAAAACAGACCTGTGGGAGAGAGTGGTGAGAGAGAGAGAGAGCAGAGAGAGCAATACAATTTCTATCTCAGATCTTCAATAGTTTGAACGAAGGGGGGCCAAGAGACCGCGAATGAGAGAAGACAGGGCGACTTCTTCAGCAAGTGGGTGTTGGCAAAACTGATCAACCAGTGAATTTTTTTTCTGTGAAATGAAATTAAAGCCCTACACTCGTCGCCCTGTACAAAAGTCATCTCTCTAGATGGATTAAAGAGCTCACGTGATTATTATCTCTCATATATTCTGTAGTGTATATTGAAGGAAAAGTTGGTCAGCAGACTACAAGAACAATAGGCGTAAGAAAAGAACATTCCCCAAATCAGACGAGGCGAGCTATATGTATAAAGAGGGAGATAAGTAATTGACATGAAGCAAGTCGGGACCCGTAGGTGCTCATATAAAAAAGCTACAAAGCTTCTGTAACATCAAAAGAAATCTATTATCTTAAGAAAGTGGGGAAAGGAGAAACCCACAGAGCTGGGAGGAAAACCGTTCACTGCAGATAACTCTGACAAGCCATGTGATTTCCAGAAATATATAAACTACTCAAAAAACAAAGGAAAAAAGAAAACCAGAATGAAGCCACCATAGGAGTGGGAGCAAAGAGAAGCTGGAGAGGAGCGAGAGATTTCACAGTGAGGGAATTGAGAGATGTCTGAGAAAACACCTCAAGAACTGTTCAAAATCACTAATCATGTAAGGAAATGCAGATTGAAACTACTTTGAGATATCACTTTACTCCAGTAAGACTGGCTAGGAAAAAAACAGCATGATACCAAGTGTGGAGAGGTTGTGGGAAAGGGGAACACTCATGACAACGCGGAGAGTGAGAAGTGTGCGAGCACTATGGAAAGCAGTGTGGAGAACCCTTGGAAGACTTGAAATGAAACTTGCCACCCAACCAGCCATACCACTCCCTGGGCAATGTACCCTCAAGACTACGCCACCACAGAGATACATGCACTGCAATGATTATTGCAGCTCTCTTAACAAATGCAAGGACTGGAATCCAACCTAAATGCCCGCTAACTGACGAGTGGATAGAGAAAATGTGGTATCACACAATGGAGTTCTATGCAGCAGTAAAAGAAAGATGACATCATGAGTTTTTCAAGGAAAATGGCTGGAGCTAAGAGGGAACATCATGCTAGCTGAAGTAACACAGTCCCAGAAAAACAAATCTATATATATGGATGCTAGTGCAAATTACCTAGTTGTAAGTATTTCTTGTGTAGGCCCCCTGAGCTTTGAGTAACAAAGCAGTTGGGCGTAATGCAATTTTGGAAACAACACAACAACAACAAGAAACAGATTGCATCAAAGAACTGACTGAAACAGTGAACTTCTGCTCAAAACAGTCAACTTCCCCATGGAAAATATTGAGAAAGACTAAGAGATGAAAAGCATGTTTGGCAGAATGCATGAGCTCTGGTGGGGTGGGGGAATGGGCGGGAACACGGGTCTAGATTTGTTAAAAATAAATAAATAAATAAATTTATGTGAAAAAAAAAACAGAGGTTTGTTTTCTTTCTATTGTGAAAAAAATAGACATTTGAGCAGGAGAAAAGCAAGTTCAATAAAACTAAATAAAGCAACAAAACTAGATTACCATAAAAAACATGCACATATATCCACTCTCTAAAACTTCTAACCCTTCACCACTTGACATATCAATTCTAGACTAACACATCCAGGAGAACATGACCTTCTATGTGTCAACACAAACAGGTCAGCAGAGGTTACTGGGAAGAATTTGTAACTCTAGACTGAGCTCTGCAATGGACTAACTGTATGCACTGAGAAAGGTGGAGTGAACTCTTTGAGCTTCACAATCTTCATAAGAAAAATACCCAGTCCTCCCACAGAGTTGGAGTAGATGCAAAATGCCTACTTATAAGATACTTCAACTATTAATACTATAAAACTGAGGCATGCTTATTTTTCTTCCCTACAGATTAGATAATGAACAACAGACAGCTGACTATAATTTTACTCCCTGGGTCTGGACTGCTCACATTTGGCAAGTTATGAATCACGAACAACCTTTTGTAGTCACAGTATTTTTCTCTTGGGAAACTTTGGGATGCCAGGCAAACATGGCTTCCTTCCCAGGGACAGCCTTGGCTGAGGCTGAGCTAGATAAGGGGAGCCCAGGCCAGGCTCTCTGAAGGCTGAGTAAACGAGATCCAGCTTGGCTCATGTGCTGGCTATCTGGCCACACAGGTGTTTCGGGCCCTTTTTTCCCCTGACCTGGTTACCAGAGTCAGAGTGCTGCCTAGGGAAGATGGAGCTCTGAAAACAGCTATTCGGTTAGAAACCTCAAGTCTGGATTTTGTGTTCTAAAATGTGCAAAGTATGGATTGGGGGGAGGGGTGGCTCAGTTGGCGAATGCTTGCTGTGCAGGCGTGACCACCTGACTTTGGATCCTCACCACCCACATAAAGGCCAGGCCCAGCAGAACATGACTCTTACCCTAGAGCTATGAGGACACAGACAGGAGGATCCCTGGAGCTCACTGGCCAGACAGCCTGGCAGCACTGGTGTGCTCCAGGTCAGTGAGAGAACTCATTTCAGAAAAGAAGCTGAAAAGTCAATGAGTAAAACCTTATGTCAGCCTCTAGTCTCCATACGTGTGTGTGTGTGTGTGTTTGTGTGTGTGTGTATGAATGAACACATAAACACACACATGTAGGACATGCATACATACAAGAATGCAGATGTCCAAAGTTTCTGGGTCAAAGTCTCTGTTAGGCAAAGCTATCTATCTATCTATCTATCTATCTATCTATCTATCTAATTTACTTGTTATTTATTTATTTATTTATTTATTTATTTATTTATTTATTTTGAGGCTACAACCCTGGGAGCCACAGCAGCTTTCAATGTCTGCCATGGCTCTGCTGCCCAAGGCTGAACTCTGAGCCAGGGATCCCGAGCTGTGAGGGAGAAATGCCACAGGCTCTTGTAAAGTGGGGCTTTTATGGTGGCTCCAGTCTCTGCTGGTATTTAAAAGTGTCTCACATGTGCAGAACACTCAAACATCTCTCAATTTCACATTAATTGCAGATCAAGGACAGGCCTCATAGGGGTAAATTTTCACTAGGCCTCACGCTATAGATAGCCCCAGATTTCCTATGAAACAATAGTCCCATCAGAGGTTGAAGTAAGAAAAGTTTCTATTAAATTAAAATTCTACCATACTGGGGTAAAGAACTGAAATATATGTATACATTTATGGAAGGTGTCAGGAAAGGGATTCAAAAGACAGTATTTTACTCTTCAGCATAAGGGCCATCCAAACCTCATGAGGCAACGTACAGCCCAGGACCTGATGTTTGGTAACTGAATAGTTCCTGGAAGCTAGAGAAAGAGTACACAGTAAGGAAATATCTACCTGCTCAGCCCTTAAATCTCAATGGCCCCAAACAACAGCAATTTATTTCTTCCTCCTGAAATATGCAAATGGAGTGTCTGTGACTGTAAGTGATTTCTCCTTTCCAGGAACCAAGTTTCCTTTCCTTTTGGGGTCCTGCTAGATTCAGTAGATAGTCTCCAGGTCATGGTTGGCTACTTCAAGACATGTAGGCAAAGGAGATGCAGTAGATAGTCTCCAGGTCATGGTTGGCTACTTCAAGACATGTAGGCAAAGGTACATGGAGGACCAGGTACAGGTGTTTAGGACTAGGTTGGAAGTGGTCCACGTCCATTTGTGCATACACACCATGGCCGGAAGTGGACATGGGGCACCTTCTCCTGCAGAGGAAGATGGGGAACAGTTTAGATCTGGTTCCTGCAGGAGGGGATCAATAATCTCTGCCCCATACATAGCACAGAAACAGAAACCCCAAATAATCAATTCTTGACCTTTTTCCAAGATCAAGTAAAGAAAGCCTCAACAGCATGTGTGTGGGCTGAATCAAACATGAAAACTTTTTACCACACAGCTGAAGAGTTCAGCAGGATTGGATTTGGAAAAGCCACTAATGTATCACTGACATGATAGACATCAGATTGTGTTCTGCCCAACTGCTAATCTTTCTGCTTTTGGAAATTTGAATGTTGCTGAAACATTTTAAATATTTTCTAACTTACAACAATTCCCTTTGAACTCTTGCCTCTGTTTCTGAATGTGGCAAGTTTGATTGTAATCCTATAGCCTACATATAGAGAGACCACACACAAACACACACACACACACACACACACATACATACATACATATGGATTCAATTGTGGGCCACCTAAAATGCCAGTTGATAAATATTGTAAGATAGTATTTCCCCCAAATGTAAACTGTTTCATGACATACAGAAAGAACGCCAACTCCTATAGGGTATGTCTGTTCAATGGACACAGCATTGTCATGAGAAAGTGCCGCAAAGACACAAGGCTTGGGTCCTTAGCTGCTTTGTGGGAGGTTTTGTTTCAGCTTTTCTGATTTTGCTTAATTGAGCAAAAGACTTTTGAAAAACCATTCAGAGTTCTTTACTGTGGGATTGTGTAGGGAGTTGTTACTTAGCAATTATGCAAAACACATTGCTTTTCATGTTCATTCTCTGCTCATTTATTCAACAGGGACCTTTGCAGCTTGCATGCAGCAAGCTCAGAGCTGTATGATCATCTGTGTCAAGACGTCCTGGATAATTCCAGCCCTTTCTCTTTGTGAACCATAACCATGTGGGGTGGGTAGCAAGTGAAGGGAGTATTAAAAGGGGGTGTCTTTGAAAACCTGGGAATGTATCTCTCTCTCTCTCTCTCTCCCCCCCCCTCCCCCCCCCCCGTGCCATGTATGTACAGGTCCCTGCAGAGGCCATAAGAGAGTATCAGACCTCTGCAGCTGGGATTGCAGTGGTGAACTGCCTACCATGGTGCTAGGCACTGGAATCTCTGGAGGAAGCTTAGCACTCCTTAACCGAGAGCCTTATTCTCTGGCCCCTGATAATTTCTTCTTGAGCTTTTTAGTTCATACTCCTACAAAAATGTTGCTCCTTTTCCCTCTATCTGTAGAATTTTGTCAGGGTGCTGAATTATCACTTAGCCAGATTGACCTACAAACCTAGCAAATTTTGGTACAATTTGATCTAACTCTGTGATACAGTCAGGCTAAAGGATGATGGTTCTTTAAAATTCTGGCATTCTACTACATTTTTCAAAACTTTGTTTTATTAATCTACTACAAACTGAAAACATCCTGAGTGTTTTCTATCAAATTACATTTTTAGCACATTTTCTGAGACCACTTTTTACAAAGCATTATTTCTTTTCTTATTTGTTATTTTCTCCAAGGATGGGCTCACTGATCACACCCTATGCTTTCAGAGATCTTCCAATTCCTCTGTCTCCACTCGTTCTTCCTCCATGTTATCCTTGAGAAGCGGCATCAGAAGCCATGACTTGCTTTCCTAGAAGGAATGCGTCCTCTCCTGCAATGGCTTCTGTTTCTGTGTTTGAGGGGATGAAATGTAACAGAAACCCACAGGTGCTGGTATATAACAGTATTGACTTTGGAGTTGGCAAGCATCACACATGCACGCACACACATGCACGTACATGCACACATGCACACACACACATGCACGTACATGCACACACGCGCACACACACATGCACTCATGTGTGCTGAACTGTAAAGTAAAGATGGTGAAGAGAGCCTTCCTACAGCAAAAAGACAAATACCATATGTTCTCTCTTATATGTGGAAACCAGATCCTATGGGTAGACCCGGGAACCCAGGGGAGCGTAATGGGAGTAGTGACAAACAAACTACAAAGGGGCCCTGAGAGAACAAAAAGATGCTTTAAGGATGAGGGGCGGAGGAGGAGGCAGAAACCATGAAATGCCATGTAGAAGTAAGAAACTGCAGGTGGCCGGGCAAGGTGGCGAATGCCTTTAATCCCAGCACTCAGGAGGGAGAGGCAGGTGGATCTCTATGTGTTCAAGGGCAGCCTGGTCTACATAGCGAGTTCCAGGCCAGCTGGGACTAAAGGGAGACCCTGTCTCAAAAAAGACCAAAGAAAAAAAAAAAGAAACTACAGGTGAAAGGGCAAATTCGGTGGAGAAAAAAATTAATTATCTTTTCAACAGTTGGTGGTTCTGAGCCTTACATAAACACACCAAGGAGAACCTTCCCTATCTACCACTTTCTCGTCTTCCCACGAACACCTTGGAACACTCGACCTACTCTAAGAGCCTGGGCTTATCTGTGATTAAAATTAGAAGTATGTCCTTGGAACCTCCCCTCTTTTCTTGCCACTTTTCCATGGCTCTGTTCGAGAAGATAAGACTCTCCTATAAAATACCTTAGTGTCACCCCGTTCTCTGTGGAGCTTGACAGATCCGCCACGGTGAGTCAGGAACACGATTTCTGGACTACTTTATAGAATACAGCCACGTATTCCCCAGTGGTCTGGGAGGACATGATCATGACAGTTTTCTGATACCTTAGTTCATGAGACTCAGCTGTGTTCTTACCGTTATGCAGATGCTGCTGCTGTGGACCCTTACAGCGCTGCTGGGAGCAGTGGCCGGTAAGAAAGATGTTTATGCAGGCATGGGGTAGGGGGAGCACTTTGCCATCCTTCCTAGAAGGCTGTGACAGCCAGACTCTGAACTTAGCACTTCTAGCTTAGGTCAGAGGAGGTGTTTGAACCTTACACTCATCCCCTACAACTCTATGACACTGAGCAAAATCCTTAAGCCTTCTGAGCTCCAGGATCCTTGTGTATGACATGGATGTGAATGTCATCCTTCTCATGCGGTGACTGTGAGGCTCAAAAGTCAGAGAAGTAAATCGTCGTGTCCAGCATCAGGCACACAGGAAGATGCAGAGAAATGCAGCCCACCACAGCCACTGCTACTGACCTCCCTTAATCCAGGCTTCATGCTTCTCCAAACCCTCCTTTGAGTTGTTCCTTCATGAAACCGAATGCCAGACCACAGCTGTGCTTGATTATTTGCGGTACTTTGTTTGGTTGCTTGAAAGTATCTTCCTCATCAGGAGAATCCAGGATGGGCCCAAAACACAGGTCAGAAGATACAAAGCTTGGTGGAGATACAAAGCTTGTCCCTTTCATGGGATGTCACATCTCCACCAGTTCAAAGCCAGATGCTGGCTTCTTGTAGTTGACAGCCCTCAAGACTCCCCTATCACCACTGCCTGCAGGGAAGCACCATGAGGTGGCACCAACAGACCTGAGGGAGTGACAGGGTGCCCTGAGGCAGAACTGGGGGACAGCATCCTGTCTGTGGCAGGACATTGTCCTCTGAGGCTGCTTGTGAGTGGGCGGGAGGGTGTTTGGAAAAGCAGAGGAAGAGCATCTTCTACAACATGTGATGGAACCTGTTTTCCTTGAGAGACCATTTAAAGGACCATGCTGGTTAAACTAGCATCCTTGAAATGTTTGTGGGTGATTTCAGGAAAAGAAGTCTGTTATGACAGAGTTGGCTGCTTCAGTGACGATGCGCCATGGTCAGGAACTCTGCAGAGACCTTTGAAAGCACTGCCCTGGAGCCCGTCGAAGATCAACACCCGCTTCCTCCTGTACACCAATGAGAACCCAAGCGACTACCAGGTAGGAGAATTCATGGTCTCCAGGACTTGGTTCCACCTGCTTTATGACATCAGTAGGAATATCCAATATTCCAAGGAGAGCAAAGGAGAGTGGGGTTTGTGTTTTGTGGACATTTAGGGCCATCAGGTTCACTATTCTTTTTTAAAAACTTACTTAAAAAAAATACCATTCACGCCAGGCATGGTGGCACGCAACTTTGATCTCAGCATCTGGGAGGTAGAGGCAGGCAGATCTCTGTGAGGTCAAGGCCAGTCTGGTCTACATAGTGAGTTCCTGGACAGGGAGACCCTATCTCAAAAGGAACCCCCAAAATGCTATTCATTCTTATTGTCCTTGTCCTATACCCACTGTACCATTAAAAATATTATAGAGAGATATACTAAATATACATATTCATATAATATGCACACATATAAGTATAATAAATAATATGTCATATTTGTACATTCCATATACACTTTCCCAAAATATTAATATGTATTGTATATTAAAATATATACATACGAGAGGCATCCATTGAAGATGGCTCAACTTAAAAATATTTGGTTGGAAATTGATATGTATACTATAGAGAACATTCTTTTGGGGGGGTTCTTTTTGACACAGGGTCTCCCTGTAGACCCAGCTGTCCTGGAATTCACTCCATAGATGACGCTGGCCTTGAACTCACAGAAATCCACCTGCCTCTGTCTCCCAAGTGCTGGGATTAAAGGTGTGTGCCACCACACTGGGCTAGAAAACATTCTTAAATTTTGACTGTTGATGCCTTTTGAATGAGAAATATGGTGATCTATAACTTCAGCAGACGATAATAATGAGCCAGAACTCCCACTTAATCTGCCAATTACGAAGATGAGTAACTGCCAAATACATAGTGTGCCTGTATGACTAAGCTATGATAGAAGATGGTTTAAGTGTTTACAATGCATTTTGAACTTAAAATACTTTCATGCCAAGTGTTTCAACACATACCTATAATAATGAACTTGAGAGGTGGATGCTGGGAGGATCAGGAGTTCTAGGCTATCCTTGGCTACATATCAAGATAAGGCTACCTGGACTACACAAGACCCTGGCAACAAACACAGTCCAAAACAGAAATCTGACCACTTATATTTTCAGTTTACACTAGATTTATTGGGAAATTATACCAGCATACCTGAAGAAACATTTTTTGTGTGTGTGGAGAAACATTTGTACACATATTTTCTCACAATGTTGGACAGGCAGATTATAGATACATGGATACAAAGACTTCTATTGAAGAAGACAAGGTCTTGATGACAATCATTATAGAAGACATTATCTGAGTTGAACAACTGCAATTGGACAGTGGCAACCTGGGGATGATTATGCCTAGCTTGCCTATATACGCACCTATAAATAGTTCTAGAGTTAATACAAGAACTTGACCTGAAGCTCTTTTCTCCCCCAAACAGGAAATTACTGCAAATGCATCAAGTATCAAGAGCTCCAATTTCAAAACAAATAGAAAAACCCGCTTTATTATCCATGGATTCAATAGCAAGGCAGAAGGAAGCTGGCTGCCTGATATGTGCATGGTGAGACCTCATGCTGTCCTAAGGGAAGGTAGTCTCCAGAGTTGGCCACCGGCAGGGTAGTGGTCCCAGAAAAGGAGGACAAGTGCTGGTCACCAGCACAGTGGGGTCTGAGGATTCCTGACCCTGGAGTGTCTATGGGAGATGGAGGAGGTGGTGGTGGGTGCAGGAGCCTGGGAGAGCGAGGTGGGAGGCACTTGTGACTGTAGGAAGTGGTTACTTCATAACCACTGGAGTGACATTTCCAACTTCAAGAACAGAAGCTGTACTGCAGGTGCATCCCAGCAACCTCTTCTCTAGCCTTTAATCTCCATGTCATGATATACTGCCTCTAACATTTTTCTATGAATCAAATGTATCTGTTGTAATAGAAGTCCCCAAGATTCAGTTCCCATAATGTCCATGCTTCTGGTTGGAAGCCAATGTTTATCTTGAAGAGGGATTCTTTATCCATTATAAACTAAGTGATCTGATCATGGCTTTGATGTTAAATGTGGTATTATATTGTTTGAGTCAAGGGCAGATTTTACCAAATCTTCAAATGTGCTAATTAATAATGAATAAAGATCCTGGATTATTTACCTTCTTACTATGCCTCCTCCATCAGAAAATGTTCCAGGTGGAGAGTGTGAACTGCATCTGTGTGGACTGGCAAGGCGGCTCTCGAGCTACATACACCCAGGCCACCCAGAATGTCCGGGTTGTGGGGGCAGAAGTGGCCTACTTGGCTAATGCCCTTCAGGTAACTAATTGTAGGTTATGTAAAATCCCTTAGGCATTGCTTTCTGAATTGTCTTTCCACAACAAAAGAGGTAGGTGTAATCTAGATTTAGGCTTCATTAACAATCAATTTAATTCAATAAAATAGTTCTTATTTTCAGTTGAGCACACTCCAACAACTAGATAGAAGTTATCTCCTGAGTTCTGCCCAGTGTTTTTGTTTCTTTAGTTTCCTTCTAGAGATGGACCTCGGGGCGTGGCTCATATTAGGCAAACAGTCTATCAGGAAGCTGAAGTACCAGTCTGTGTTAATTTTGTCAGTCATTACCCAATTTGACATGGCAATATCAGCCATAAATCTGTAGATATTTTTTGTTTTTAAAATTTTATTTATATTTGTGTTTGTGTGTAACATGTTCATGTGGAGATGCATGCTCGTGTGTGTGTGTGTGTGTGTGTGTGTGTGTGTGTGTGTGTGTGTGTCAGAGGTCATCAATGAACATCTTCCTCTATCTTATTTTTTTTTGAGACAGAGTCTCTCCCTGAACCTGGGGCTGACTGATTCTGTTAGACTGGCAGGCTAATGAGCTCTAAGGATCAGCCTGTCTCTGCCTCCCCAGGGCTGGGATTGTAGCCCTCTGCTACCACACCCTGCTTTTCATGTGGGTGTTGGGGATCCAAACTCAGGTGTTCCTACTCGTGTGGCAAGCACTTTACAGACTGGTCCATGTTGTCATTTATGTTGTTCAAGGGAAGCAAATGACAACAAGCTGACCTGACTGCAAGGGTTAAATGTAAATATGCTCAAGTAATTGCTTCATGGTTTCCTGATCCACATCTGTGAAACAGCCTGTCATGTCCTTCATGGGTTCCCCTATAGTAATTGAACACAGTAAAACTTTATGTTCTCTATTTTAAAAGTTAAACAATTTCATTTCTTTGTCACAACTGTGAAAACAAAAAGGAATGCAAGGCCATGCTTTAACTGGTCAATGTGCCTTCTAAAAACCGGAGGTTTGGGGCTACACTTTTGGTCCAGCTGTATTCTGCTTACTTGAAAACATTTCAAAGAGACTTTCTTTCCAACAGTCTGTACTTGAATACTCCCTTGATAACGTTCACCTTATTGGCCATAGCCTGGGTTCCCATGTTGCTGGAGAGGCTGGAAAAAGGACTTTTGGTGCCATCGGACGAATCACAGGTTGGTCCAACAAGGAAAGCTACAAGATTTGTCTTGGCCATCCTCTACAGGGTCCACACGGAACACAGGAGGGGAACGTTTGGGGCCTGCTCTATACTTGTCATACTGCCTCAATTGTGTCACGTGATCTGAGCCCCAAACCTTTCTTGGACTGGTGGAGTTTTTGTTTCACCTTTTCAGTCTTTGGTCATCACCACATTATTTAGGAACATCCAGAATCCTTGTGTCTATTTGTATGTCCCAGACATACAGGAACATCCAGAATCCTTGTGTCTATTTGTATGTCCCGGACATACAGAAACATCCAGAATCCTTGTGTCTATTTGTATGTCCCAGACATACAGGAACATCCAGAATTCTTGTGTCTATTTGTATGTCCCGGACATACAGGAACATCCAGAATCCTTATGTCTATTTGTATGTCCCAGACATACAGGAACATCCAGAATCCTTGTGTCTATTTGTATGTCCCAGACATACAGGAACATCCAGAATCCTTGTGTCTATTTGTATGTCCCAGACATACAGGAAAATCCAGAATCCTTGTGTCTATTTGTATGTCCCAGACATGCAGAGAACGGTCACTTTCCTCCTCTGCCTTGTAACCTGTGATGACCTGGCAATTCTTTTTTTTTTTTTTTTTAAGTTGGTTGCATTTGAGCTGATGAGGACATCTAGAATCTTTTAAATATGTTGAATATCTTTTTGCATAGTTTACAATTGGTCTCCAGAGCCTGCTTAGCCACCTGCTGTGCTGTGCCATGCCAAGTTGTGGACCCAGAGGCCCTTGCTTCCTGGGAGATTAGAGTCCAGTGGAAATTGTTTTATCTTGAAGAGTCTTTATCCTGTGTTTCCTAGGGTCAGCTTTTTTTTTCCTGGTGTGCTAGTGACCAAGATCCCCCCACCCCCTGCTAAACATCCATCCGTATAGGCGGATTCTGCTAAAGGGAAGCACTTCATCTCTCCATGCCCAGCTCAGGGCAATAGCTTCTACCCGCGGTGAAGAAACGTGATAGTACACAAACGCACAAATACTGCCATAATTAATGACACATCCTGTTAACTTCAGGGTTGGATCCAGCTGAACCTTACTTTCAAGGTACACCTGAAGAAGTCCGATTGGACCCCAGTGATGCTCAGTTTGTGGATGCAATTCACACAGATGCTGCCCCAATAGTCCCTAACTTAGGTGAGTTCCCCAACTTCTTGTTCTAGTGGATTTCGTATTTCCACATAAGAATATTTTACAATGTTTTGAGCTATAGTAATGGAAACTTTCCCTTACCTTAAAAATTCTTCAGGATTTGGAATGAGCCAAACTGTGGGTCATCTAGATTTCTTTCCAAATGGAGGAATAGAAATGCCTGGATGCCAGAAGAATATTCTCTCCCAGATTGTTGACATCGGTGGAATCTGGGAAGGTAAAACCATTAATGCATACAGAATTTGGGGGGGGGGAGTAAAAGTCTGTGTTTCATGTTGCTAACTCTTAACTAGTTTGGGAATGTGCAGATCTCACACTTTATGTAACACAGGACTTTTTATTGTGTTCTGGAGCTGTGTGTTCCCATTGGAACAAGTGAGCGCGAGGAAAGTTTCACAGCGTCATTGCATTTATGATTTCATTTTGAGGCACCTAATTCTGAGAACACATTACTAAATTGCACGTATATCTATATAAGCCATTCTTTCTCTCAAGTTATTTTTCCATTCATGTAATAACTATCATTATGAGCAGCACTAAAATTTTTATTGCATCTCTATTGATGAATATATGTTGTAAGTGATTTTGGGTTGCTACCACCATGAGCTTGCTGTAACTAGAGATATCTACTTATTAGATCTATATTCTTATCCCAATGGGAACTTAGAAATGTAAAATCCGTCATTATGTCACGCATGATTCCACAGGAGCTCAAAACTTTGTCGCTTGTAATCACTTAAGAAGTTACAAGTATTACACGGATAGCATTGTCAACCCTACTGGCTTTTCTGGATTCTCCTGTAATTCTTACAGTGTTTTCTCTGAAGTAAGTAGACTCCCCCTCTCTTAATTTTGTTTTCTTTTTTATTTTCTTCTCTTTGCTGGAGCTCAAACCCAGAACCATGTGCACATTAAGTATACATGGGACCACTGAGCTCTTTCTCTGGACCCTGTATTTGAATTTTGTGATTGTGTTGTCTCGTGACTGGAGTGGCTCGCCATGCTGATGTCCTCAGGGAATGTCGATAGCTTCCTAGCTGTCTTACCACACATCCATATCCATTTCAGTAGCAAAAAAGCATTAGAGGAGTTTAGAGTAGTGGCTGGACTTGTAAATGGAAAAGTCCTCATCCAGTTTGTTCTCAAACCCTTCCCTGCTTCTCAGAGAAATGTTCAAACTTGTTTTAGCAAAAAATCCTAACAAACAAGTGAGAAAACTAGTTCATGGTGATTTGAGAGCCATGTCTAGAGGGTGGACATGGAGGATTTTCTGAAACTGTTGACCTTTAAACAAATAAATATGCACATGTGGACATTTCTTTGAAATCTTATACTCTCCAGTATGTTTTTAGATTTGCTCATGTTTGATATCCACTTGAATTCTTAGATGTAATTGAATATCACATATCTATTACTTTGCACTATAGTGGTTTTGTCCAAATAAGAAAATTTAATCAATGCCATGTAACCAAAGAAAATTTAATTAATCACCATTCCATGTAAGCCACAGTTACTAAGGATATATATATATATNTCTGTCGATTTTACATGGCGGGCGCTCAGCTCCTGGTGGGCCTCTCCGTTTCCAGAGCAAGAACAGTGGTGGGCGCGCCCTTGTTCTTTGGGGTGTGTGTGTGTGTGTGTGTGTGTGTGTGTGTGTGTGTGCGTGTGTGTGTGTGTAAATATATATGATTCATTTTTAGATATCTATTATGTTCCCATATATAATTTTCACTTCCTAACTTCCCAGGGGCTCTCTGCAACCAGGCAACACACATTCCAATGAATTTGACTCTGATGTGGATGTTGGCGATGTTCAGAATGTTAAATTTATTTGGAACAATCATCTGATCAACCTAACCCGGCCCAGACTGGGAGCATCAAGGATCGCCGTGGAAAGAAATGATGGGAGAGTGTAAGTAAAGAAACCCAGGGATGAGTTAGGTTAGGTAGTGTCTATTCCCACCAAGAATCTTTAGATCACACCCCCTACTGCAGTTCACACCTGCCCCAGGAACCTCAGCCAAATAAGGCCTTGTGTATCTTTAGGAGAAAGGGGAGCCCACTGGGAACACCACTTCCATAGATTTATATATGAATAAAAAGAAAGTGTCCTTTGGCAGATAAACTTTAACTATGTGTGACTATTATGTGTGTTATCCCTAAACTTCATGCATCACCAAATTGGCGCTTGAATTGTCAAGAACTCATTTAACTTATGAAGGGACAGAAATAGTCTATTCTCCGTCATGCCCTTCTTACAGAAGACAAATGTCTAGGGGATAAGTCCTCTATTTTAATCAAGCCTGGAGCATTGTGAGCTAAGACTGTTAACCAAGTGAGCTGCCAGGAGAGAAGACCAGAAATAGTCCTGACACCAACATCAGCTGCAGAGTTTCTGGGTGATAAGCCAAATTCTGATGCAGAGAGTGCTGCTTCTCCTGGCATCAAATGTAGTGTCATCCTCCTAAAACCCAGTGAGACTCAGGATTCTGGCAAAGATGGAGCCAAAGCCCCACAGCTCTCAATGGAAGTGGCCCACAATTCAGACAAAATTCATAAAACAATTTTCGAGACACTGAGCTTTAAGCAAACGTGGATAGTGATTCCTAACAGACGAAACCCAAATAAGGAGGAGCCTAAAATTGTCCCAAATGACAGTTCTGAGAGAGTTTCCAGGATGTGGATCAGCAGAGATGAGTGGACTCTCAAGGTTTACTGGACAGAGCTAAGAACTGGGGTCTCAGGCAGCTAGCTTCCATAGCAGAGCCGACCAGAGAGAAAACTACAGAGAAATACGGTGGAGTTCGGGAAAGCCCCTAAGTACTCAACACAGTCCTAATGAGCACACATATGTGATCAAACCAGCCATGGCCAGGGAACTAGGCATTTGAAGGACTGGAGGTGGCAGTGCCCAGCACTCTCCAGGGATGGAATAGAGCTGTTGCTACCAGACACTGTGCAAAGCTGGACTATGGGTTCACACTGGGGAGAGTACTTAGGAGGGTCATGTTTCATGCTGTGAAATGAATCTTGAAATGACTAAACTCAGTTCAAGTGATCTAACTATACCCCACAAAAATATTAAAGAAGATTTCTAGATATATAAAATATACAGCAGTTAACAAGATAAAAATCCATAGAACTTGACAATCAATTCAAAGATTCCCAGATACATAAATAGCAGGGAAATACTGCCTATAATGAGGAAAATAATCAATGAAATAATATCCAACCAGGACTGGCTTAGATATTAGAAAAGCTGATAGGATATTAAAAGAGTGAATAATCATCTATCATGCTTATTAAAAAAGGAGAAGAATGGGGGCTGGAGAGATGGCCTAGTGGTTAAGAGCGCTGACCGCTCTTACAGAGGACCCGGGTTCGATCCCCAGCACCCACATGGCGGCCGAAAGCCGTCTGAAACTCCAATTCCAGGAGGACTCCAATTCCAGGAGAACTCCAATTCCAGGGGAATCCAAGACCCTCTTCTGACCTCCGCGGCATTGCACGACACGGGTGCACAAAGCTGCATGCAAACAGTACATTGATACACATACTGAAATAAATAAAAAAATAAAATAAAATAAATTTAAAAAAAGGAGAATGAATGGCACAGGTTGATGATAGTGTTTTGGGGATAGGAGGATATATATATATATATATATAT